>JANFOE010000768.1:7500-331148 GCA_025667525.1 Glebionis coronaria
TTTTGAGAGATTCTTCATCTTTGGACCACGACTTCTTCATTTTTCTCCAATCTTTATTTTGGACTTTGATATACAACGATCCGCCTCCTTTTAGGACTTGGATCTATTTATCCTCATACCTTGTTAGGGTCTTTTCGGATAGACTTCTCCATGACTTTTGGGGAGTTCTTGCTTTTCGTCGTGTGTCTCGATCCTTCATATTGATTTTCGATAAATGATTCTTCACATCACTTTGGATCTTTAGCAACAAAATGTAGCCCTCATGCCTTGTTAGGGCCTTTTTGGACTCGCCAATCTTCGCGCCCCGCTTCATAAGTTATGCCTTGGCTATGAACTCTCGTCATTACCGAGCAATTTTTAGACGATCTGGGGCTAGAAGCTAAGTAACCTTTTAAATCGTACAACCTTATTTAATTAGCAGATTAATTTATTATCAAGCGGAGGGAGAATAGGCTCATAATTAACTCACATAAATTCACGAAAGAATACCGAACTTTTAACTGGCTCTATCATCTCTCGTTCTCCACAATTTAAAATCTCAAGGAATGAGACTCATGGATGCTTAGCCTATTAAATCAAAGTTTTGGGTTTTCGAGTTGCCTATAGGATCTTGCAAATTCTTGGACTTTTTCAAGTTTAGAAATTGCATTTTAAAGTTCCCTTGATAAACTACTCTCTAGGATCAATTATAGGAACTTGCGAAAAGTTCTTGTTCTTAACCCGTGAGAGTTAAGACTTTCGCGTTTTATTGCTCCCTATATAAAAGCCTAGCAAAACTTGACTTAAACACGTTAAGGATACTAGCTAGAGTAGACTTAGGCAACTAAACTCGGGTTGAGTCAAAATGTTCACGACTAAGAAAAGTCTAAAACCACTTTATTGAAAATCTATTCTAGCAAAGGAAACATAACGAAGGCAAATACAACTATACAACTAGGCCAAAATAGATTAAAAATTTTGAAAAATGTCGAAAAATGAAATTTTCCGGTTAAAATGAGGGCAAATTCATGGAAAAGACCACTTACTTCGATAGAAGTCCCCCCTACAATTGAGATAAACATTGTCCTCAATGTTTAAGCATGTGGGAGTAAACTCCCCTACACTTAGGACATTGTGCACTTTGTTTAAATCTTGCTAAGGAAAAGACAACTAAAGTGAATTCAATGTGAACATATAGAATATGAAATATTGAATCACAAGAGTTTGAGATAGAACCGGGAAGATGGAAAACACGATATCACGGTTCGTCAAAAGTCATCAAGATGCTCTCTGAAGCTTAAATCCCTGCACAGCACAAGAAACAAGACAACAAACATATGCGGGGCTCCCCCTACACTTATTATGAAAGCAGTAAAAGGATAGAGCACAGGTTGCCTCCCGAGAAGCGCTTGTTTTTGTTCACCGAGTCATGAGCCTGACTCGACCCAATTTTAGTTCATGGGGAACGTAGTGAGGGATGGAATCATCTCCTGAGAGATGTCCTCACCAAAGTACAGCTTCAAACGCTGGCCATTCACCTTGAAATTGGGCCCATTCGGCTGAGAAAGCTCAATGGTCCCATACGGAAAGACTTTGGCGACGGTGAATGGACCAGTCCAGCGGCTCTTCAACTTGCCAGAGAAGATCTTCAACCGAGAGTTAAAGAGTAAGACGTGATCACCAACGTGGAACTCTCGGTTCTTGATTTTGGCATCGTGGATAATCTTCGTCTTCTCCTTGTAGATCAGCGAGTTCTCATAAGCTTCATTCCTCAGTTCATTTAGCTCGTTGAGTTGAACCTTGCGATGATCACCGGCTTTGATGATGTTGAAGTTAGCCCACTTCAAGGCCCAGTGCGCCTTATGTTCCAGCTCGATGGGTAGGTGGCAGGCTTTCCCGTACACAAGACGATAAGGTGTACAACCGATCGGGGTCTTGTAAGCAGTACAGAAAGCCCACAGAGCATCATCTAACTTTTCGGCCCACGCGACACGATGCTCTCCCACAGTACGCTCCAAAATTCTCTTCAAGCCACGATTGGAAATTTCGGCTTGCCCATTGGTTTGGGGATGATAGGCGGTGGAAAGACGGTGATTGACACCATACTTTGCCATGACTCGTGCAAATTGATCATTGCAAAAATGAGTCCCGCGATCACTAATGATAGAACGAGGAACGCCAAATCGAGCGAAAAGCTGCTTCAAAAAGTTCACAACCACCCTTGCATCATTCGTAGGAAGAGCCTTAGCTTCAACCCATTTAGAGACGTAGTCGACAGCGACGAGGATGTACTTGTTCCCTTTGGATGATGGAAATGGCCCCATAAAGTCGATGCCCCATACATCAAAGATTTCACATTCCTGTATGAAATTTTGAGGCATCTCATCCTTATGTGTGATCTTGCCTTGACGTTGGCAAGCATCACAATGCTTAACCATTTCGTGAGCGTCACGATAAATGGTGGGCCAGTAGAATCCGGAATCAAACACTTTCTTAGCGGTGTAGTTGGGACCAAAGTGACCACCGGTGGGTCCTTTGTGGCAAGCTTGAAGGATGTCAAAAGCTGCCGGTCCGTCAACACATCGACGAATAATCAGATCAGCACACTGTTTGAATAGATAAGGGTCATCCCAAAGGTAAGTCTTAACATCGTTCAAGAACTTCTTCTTTTGTTGGGATGTTAACCCTAGGATGAGAATACCACCCACTAAGTAGTTTGCGATGTCCGCAAACCACGGGGTGCCATCAAGATTGAGATTTATGGAAATTAAGGTCTCAAGGGGGAAAGAGTCATTGATCTCTTTGTTCGGATGATCCCCCTGATATGGATCCTCAAGTCGACTCAGATGATCCGCGGCCAGGTTTTCGGCTCCCTTCTTGTCACGAATTTCAATGTTGAATTCTTGAAGGAGTAAAACCCAGCGAAGAAGTCTTGGCTTAGAATCGTTCTTTGTCATCAAGTACTTCAACGCGGAATGGTCCGTGTATACGATGGTGGTGGATAAAACAAGATAGGGGCGAAATTTTTCAAAAGCATAGACAACAGCTAAAAGCTCTTTTTCGGTTGTCGTATAATGCAATTGAGCCCCCGTCATTGTTTTGCTAGCGTAGTGGATTGGTTGGAAGTGTTTATTCACACGTTGGCCCAAAACCGCACCAATAGCAAAGTCACTAGCATCGCACATCAATTCAAAAGGCAGCTCCCAATTAGGGGTAACCAAGACCGGTGCCTTAGTTAGCTTATCCTTGAGAAGATTGAAGGCTTCGAGACACTCTTTAGAAAAGATAAAAGGAGTATCTTTTTCCAAGAGGTGGGTCATCGGGCGAGCGATTTTAGAGAAATCCTGAATGAATCGACGATAGAAGCCCGCATGACCCAGAAAGCTTCTCACACCCTTCACGGTTGAAGGTGGAGGTAATTTGGCTATGACATCTACTTTAGCACGGTCGACTTCAAGACCGGCATTAGAGATTTTGTGTCCTAGCACAATGCCTTCTTGTACCATAAAATGGCATTTTTCCCAATTCAGAACAAGGCGAGTGTCTTCGCACCGCTTAAGCATACGTTCCAAATTGGCAAGGCAAGCAGAGAAGGAATCCCCGAAGACCGAGAAATCATCCATGAAGACTTCCATGGTTTGCTCAACCATGTCATGGAAGATAGCCAACATGCACCTTTAGAAAGTCCCGGGGGCATTGCATAAGCCAAAAGGCATTCTTTTATAAGCAAATGTGCCGTAGGGACAAGTGAATGTTGTCTTCTCTTGATCTTGGGGATCGATGGGTATTTGAAAATAACCCGAGAAACCATCAAGAAAGCAGTAATATTCATTACCCGCTAAGCGTTCAAGCATTTGGTCCATAAAAGGTAGAGGGAAATGATCCTTTCTCGTGGCATCATTGAGTTTGCGGTAGTCTATACAAACTCTCCACCCAGTAACGAGACGGGTAGGAATTAACTCGTTGTTTGCATTGGGCACAACGGTGATTCCGCCTTTCTTAGGCACACAATGTACTGGACTAACCCACGGTGAATCCGAAATAGGGTAAATCATACCCGCATCAAGAAGTTTGATAACCTCTTTTTTGATGACTTCATGGATTTTAGGATTCACCCTTCGTTGACTTTGAATTGTGGGCTTAAAGTCGTCCTCCATGAGAATTTTATGTGTGCAGAAGTGAGGATCAATTCCACGGATGTCGGAGATTTTCCAAGCGATAGCTCTTTTATGCTTCTTCAACACAGCCACAAGTCGGGCTTTTTCGTCTTCTTTCAGAGCCTTTGTGATGATGACCGGTAGCTTCTCGTCGTCTTCCAGAAAAACGTACTCAAGATGAGGCGGTAGGTCCTTAAGCTCGAGAGTAGGAGGATCCTTAATAGATGGTGAAACTAATGATGGATCATCATTAGTCACCTCTTTAAGAGCAGGAGGAGACAACGGGTCCTCATTGAGAAGTCTCTCAATAGTACGAATGTCCTCATCCCAATTGGTGGACAAATTATCATACTTAATATCGAGAGGACCCAAGCTAGCTTCGAAATCATCCAAGTCACTTTCTCCAAAAGGAGTCAATGCTGGAGCAATTGAGGCAACGGTCTCAACATTGGGTAGAGAAAAAGGAGTACTTTTGCAAGCATCATGAAAATGTTCTTCACAAGCCTCATCGAGAACATCAATAGCATTAACACTCTCATATGAATAAGGTTGCTTAGAAATCTTACCCATGTTGAAGACAATTTTGTCGTCACCAACTCTCATGATTATTTCGCCTGCGGCTACATCAATGAGAGTGCGACCGGTCCTCAGGAAGGGACGTCCAACGATTAATGGAACACGGGGATCCATCTCGTAGTCAACGACAACAAAATCCGCCGGGAAGGTGAATTTGTCAACGCCAACATAGACATCTTCAGCTATCCCCACTGGATAAGCAACCGTACGGTTGGCTAATTCCAAAGTCATTTTGGTGGGGACTAGCTCGGGGAGAGATAATTGCTTCCAAACACTTAAAGGCATTAAGTTTATACTGGCACCTAGATCGGCTAGGGCCATGCAATTCTCTACGCCCGGGAAGTTGCAAGGAATCAAGAAGCGACCCGGATCACCAAGTTTGGTGGGCAATTTCCTTAAAAGCACTGCGGAGCAGTTCTCATTAAGTTGGGTCTGAGCAATGTCAAGAAGCTTTTCTTTATCACTTAAAAGATCTTTAAACATCTTAGCGTATTTGGGCATGTGAGCGAGAGCCTCGGCAAAGGAGATGTTAAAATTCAGTTGTTTAAACATTTTAAGAAAGTTTGAAACTTGAATATCATCCTTGCTCTTTTGCTTCTCTTTCCTCAACCTTGAAGGATAAGGTATATTGGATGAAGAAGAAGGCTTTAGGGGAATAGGATCACTCACAACCACGGGTGGTGGGGAAATAGGGATAGAAGGTGAAGGAGGTGGAGAAAGTTGCTCTTTTTCCTTATTCACAATCACGGGTGGAGGTGTAGGAAGCTCGGGTTCCATATAACCTTTTCCACTTCGAGTGGTGATTGCTTTCATCTCCCCTCTTGGATTCGCAACGGTATTACTCGGAAGAGTACCCGAAGAAGAGGGTTGATTACTCTGGATGAGCGAACCAATCATATCACAAAGGTGAAGAGCTTGATTGTTGAAAGAGTTTTGCATGTTGGCATTAATATCATTGCTGTGTTTGGCCATATCATTCCTTAGCTCGGCTCGAATGTCGCTCCCTTGTTTCACCATGTCATTCTTCAAGTTGACAAATTGACTCTGAAGATTCGTCACCATCTCACGATTAGTCTTCATGAACGTCTCGACGTCTTGGTTTACGGCCATCGGTTGATTGAGAGGTGGAACTTGGTAAGCTTGAGAATTTCCTTGAGTTGGGTATGGGTTTCTTTGGGATTGATATTGATTTTGAGCACGAAGTTGGGATTGGTTGTTGCGGTTGTAGCTTTGTTGTTGGTTTTGGTTTGCAGGAGGGAAACCGGGAGGAGCAAGATAATTGTTGGAACGATAACTTAGCAAGCCACGGTCTCCTTGAGGGCGAGCTGGATAGCCTCCTGTGGGATAAGTACCATATGTTCCGTTAACGTCTTCAGAATAATTTCCGTGAGTAGAAGGACACTCATTGTCGGAATGAGGACCACCACATGTGTCACAAGAGATAACAACGGCTTTAGCTTGTTGAGTTTGGTTAGAAGTCAAAATTTGGAGACTTTTGTTAATATCAAGAATAGCACGTTCCAAAATAGACGGGTTGGTGGTGGAAGAAGTAGATGAAACATTAACTCTCTGATTAGATCTTGAGGATGCGGAAGAATCCCAATTCTTGTGGTGAGTAGTCATGTTTTCAATCAACTCTCGACACTCCTCCGGTCTCCTTTTCATAAAAGTACCACCGGCGGCGGCATTGATCGTGTCACGATCACGAAAGGTGAGACCATTGTAGAAGGTGTCAATGAGAGTGACGGGGAGCATATTGTGATTAGGACAGCGGTCGATCAAATCATTGTAGCGTTCCCAAGCATCGAAAAGCGATTCATCATTCTCTTGCATAAATCCACTGATTTGGTTACGAAGGCTAGTGACCATGGATGGGGGAAAGTAGCGCGATAAAAAGCGTTGAGTCATGTCGTTCCACGTGTGAATAGAATTCTTAGGAAGACGGTCAAACCATTTTTCGGCATGGTGAGAAAGCGAGTGTGGAAAAAGTTGAAGGCGAAGGTCATCCATAGAAACACCGGGGCACTTCATGCTTTGGGTAATGGTAATGAATTTGTCGAGGTGTTTGTTGGCATCATCGTCCGAAATTCCACGAAATGGGTTCGTTTGTACTTGTTGTATCATGTGATGCTTCAACGAAAACTCCTGAGCCGTGACGTGCATTGGCGCGATCGGGCCTCCGCGTCCGTTCATGGTGGGTTGGCACAATTCCTCCATGGTTCGTAAATCAGGTAGAAGGACATTGTTGTTGTTGTTGTTGTTGTTGTTGTTGTTGTGGTTGTTATTCAAATTATTTTGAGGTGGGTGATTGTTGTTAACACCAGCCATATCTAAATCTTCACGATTCTCGGGCTTAGAATAGTTTGTAGATCTAGTACGCATGCACCTGCAGAAGAAAAATATACACAAGGAATATCTATATAATCTTTTTGGTGCAAAACCTTTTGAAAAGAATTGCTTTTAATGATTTTTCAATGTTTTTGTATTTTTGAAGAGTTTTATATTTTTTATGGATTTTTGGAAATTTTTATAGCAATGAAAATAACGTTCAAAGAACGGATCCCAAAATTCAATGCGTCTCTCACTAGAAACCGTTTATCGTAACGAAAAGAGCCGGCAGCGGCGCCATTTAATACACGGCTTTTACCCCTCGTATCAAAATTCGTTAGTCCCAAGTCTTTTCGAATTGAAAACCGGTCTTAAGTGCGACTCAATTGTCTTTTGGTGAATCAAGAGAATGGTTTGGTTTGTTTGTTTTAAACTACTAGCAAGTAATTAAAGTGTCGTAGAGTAAAAGGGAAGTTAAAAGATTAATTTGAATAACTAGTAAAAACAAATGCATATAAACGTAAAGGTGACAATGGAAAAATACTAACTCACTAAATAAAACTAACACTTTGAAAATTTTCAGAAAATAAAAAGTACTATAAGAAAGTGATATCGAAAGAAACCAAAACAAGCCAAAAGAACCCCCCGATCGGAATGTTTTCCGATCGGAATATGGTAACACTGGTCGGAATACTGGCAAAAGCTACAATCGGAATATAGGGACAAAGGATCAATCGGAATACATGCGAACACTCCCAATCGGAATATTAAACTTACTCACAATCGGAATAATGGAAAGATTAACAATCGGAATGTTCGAAAACACTCCAATCGGAATATTGAGAAGTGACACCGTCGGAATACTTGCAAAACACTCCAATCGGAATACGGGGCAAATTCCTTGCCGTCGGAATACTTGACCAATCGGAAAGGGGTTTTACCACCCTTTCCAAAAATAATAGAAATTGGTTAAGTGGTGCACCGATCGGAAAATGCCAATCGGAAAGGGGTTTTACCACCCTTTCCGAAATTTGTGGAATTGGGGAAAAGCTAGGTAATAAGCTAAAGTAATAAGCTAACACCCGAAACTTATCAATCCAAATGAGTAACCGAATCAAATAAGCACTTTTATCGACTTATCTAACTCAAAATCAAACAACTTTTTAGATTAAACAATAAAAACATAAACTTTTTAATAAAACTTTTTAATAAGAAAAATAAGCTAATCATAGAAATAAGCCTATAAGCACAAAAGTCTTAAAGCTTAATCTAATGAAAACTTATAAAATGATCAAAAGATTAATTTTTAAGCACGAAATCAACTAGAACAACACGGATCTTATGATATACGCACCAAAATCAATCTTAAATCAAAGAAAAGTAGAATGAGATTAAGAGATAAAAGCTTAAAATGAACTTGATTAATAAAAATAATCAATACAAAGTGTTTAATCTTGAAAGATTAAAAGAAAAAGATGAACTAGTGAGAGAAAGTTTAAGACTTTCTCTCTCTAAAAACTAGAGAAAACTAAAAAGTGAAAAATTAACTAAAGACTAACCACCCTCCTAATGACTATTAGGAGGGTATTTATAGGAAAGGTGGAAGGAGTGCATGTGTTGCATCTTCTTTCTTGCTTTCTTCACGTTTTCTCGACTCGACTTTAATTCTTCGTCTTTGTCGTCTCGGGTTTTGAACTTGTCTTTTAATTTTCTTCTTCTATTAGACTTAAGTTCTTCGACTTCGTTAAACTTCCGTCTTTTGACTTTTTCTTCGATAAATCTTTAGAATAGGCCTTGGACTTCCGTTCTTTTTTGCACTCTTGATCTTTTGACTTCTCTTTTCCCGTTTTCTTCAATAAAAGCCTGTGAAAGCCCGTGTTTTCTTCCTTTTTCATATTTTGGTCCTAAAACACAATAAAAACACAAACCACGCATAATTCCGACTTTTACGACATAAATCACACGTTTTGGTCTTGTTATTATTGGAAATAAGTGGTAAAAGGATAAGTGTTTTCACACTTATTATTTACGGATACATAGCTTAATATTTTCACCCTTTTTACTTGATAATTGAAATATACATAGAATATCCAAATACCCTATCAACCAAGAACAATTATAAACTTGAGATAAATAGGACTTTCAATTGGCCAAGAATCAAGATAAAACTAACTTCAATATACTCAATTTCAAATGGCGTCGCTGCCGGTTCTTTGACTTTACGAGAGACTATTTATTGACGGTCTTCATTGGCTTTTGGGATCCGTTCACCCCGTGAACGTGATTTTTACGTATCTTAAATCAAAAACATAAAAAAATCAAAAATATAAAATATAAAAACTAAAAAATAACAAAAACAATTCTTTTCCTAAAGAATTGACCAAAAAAAATAATCAAAAAGCAATCTTTTTCCTAAGAGATTGCACCCAAACATATATATATTATTGGATTTCCTCGGTTTTTACGTACATATAGTATTTTCTTTAAGAAACCCAATAAATACAAAATTATTTTCTCTATATTATTATATGTAGATACGTATACGTATACAAACAATCAATACACATATCTCCATAAGTATTGCTTTTGCAATACACCATGTTAGGGAGCGTTCCGGTCCTTGACACGTGTATCGATCAAATTTAATTAAGCAAGAATAGATAAATACTTCCAATAGGCAAGAATTCGACTAATACAAACTACAAAGTGAATAGAAAGGCGATGTGATATAAAATGGCATCTAAGGGTTAATAGGTACTTAAGTGCTTCCCGCCACCTAACCCCCCGTTCACTAGTGCTAATTCTAAGAAGGAAGGCTTGATTGGGGGTCTTGCACCCAAGTAGTAATTACATATATTATACTTTCTTGTGGATATTTCATATTGAATCTCGAAGAGGATAGTTCCTTCTTCTTCAAAGTCGAACGAGAGCTTCTCTCTCACTCCTTGTATTGAGTTGCATGCTCACTCGCGGGCGTGCACAAATACCATTTGGTGTACAACCCCTTCATCCCAAAAGGAAGAAAAAGAGAAAGAGTAAAAACACCACCGTCCATCAAGACGATCCCGAGAATCGTACTTTGATCCACACACAACAAGAAGCCATGGCCGGCGTTGACACTCGACCTTTGATGGAGCACTTGCAATCCAATGTGCAAGGATATGCCGATGCTATTAAGATACCCGATATTCCCGCAAACACCTTTGAGCTAAAGACATCTATGATTAACTTGGTTTTAAACACATCATTTTTTGGGAATAAAAATGATAATCCACATGATCACCTTAAGAAGTTTCTTGCTCTTTGCAACACCATTAAGTACAATGGAGTTCCCCATGATGCCATTAAGTTGATATTGATACAATTTTCACTAGAGGGCAATGCCAAGTATTACTGTGATAATCCGTCAATTTATGGTCGATGTTTTCTTCTCAATTATTATTTAAAAACATTATTTTAATGTTATATTATGAACTCACTCATTTTTGGGAAGAAATTTGGGTTTACGTCTTGAAGTAGCATCGACTACGTCTAAACCGGAGGACTCTACGTTACGTGCATACGTTTACATACACCGTTCTTGGTGACAGTCTGACATTTCAGAAAATAAATTTATCCGTGTATATTATTTTGGGATTTTAATTTGTGTTAGTTCATAAACTCACAAATTTACGAGAAGAGATTAGGACTTACGTGCATAATTTAACGTCCTTTACGCCTAAACCGGAAACCCTAGGTTTACGTATTTACGTTTTTGAACTCCGTTTTTGATGAGAAAATTTTTATTAGATTCATTTTGTGCCGTTGATTCATAATTTATAAAAGCGTTTTTTCGTAAAACGACCCGAGGGAACGCAAATCGAGGAAACTAGAATCGAGGAGTACCCGTAATTAAATGGGGATGAGAAAAGATAAACTTGCCTCACCCCCACTACATGGGACGACAAGCTTATTAAACACACCTTATGAGGTGTCAAACTTAGCTACAAAGCTAAGACATTTGTCTTAAGCTTTGCACCAAACCATGTTACAACAAAACCACTAGCTACTTCATTTTCCCATCTCATGCAAATCTCAAAAACACACAATCTCTCTCTCTTTCTCCTCTTGGCAGTCCACCATAGCACCACCACACCACCAGCATCAAAAATCTAGCCATAAACCAAGG
The DNA here is from genome assembly GCA_025667525.1 of Glebionis coronaria. Classification (NCBI taxonomy): domain Eukaryota; kingdom Viridiplantae; phylum Streptophyta; class Magnoliopsida; order Asterales; family Asteraceae; genus Glebionis; species Glebionis coronaria. The sequence continues at coordinate 18,709 of JANFOE010000768.1, forward strand.
CTATAATCAACATATGTTGAAGCCTAGTTGAAAAGATGAAGATTGGAGGTGGTTATAACATGTGAAAAGGAGTTTTCATGAAGAACAAGGGCTGATTTTTGGAGGAGTCTACAAATACTTGATGATCCTAGAAGTGGTGTTGATATCTCATAAGATTGGTTACCCAAAACCAAGGCTTGTTCATCCAAAAACTCATCATTTCATCACTTTGGTGGTATAGAGATTGTTTCTTCCTATCATCTTGTTATTTTGAATATGTAATCTTGTATTTTCTTCATTTATGTATATGTATATGATAATGAATGATGATAAAAAATATTATGTGGGGATCATGTGTTGATAAACTTGGATAAAAAGATGGAAAACTACATGTAAAAGTGGTAAAATCTTGCTTAAATTGTAGGTTGTATAAAAACAGTAAAGAACCTCATGTTAAACTGATAAAATGGCATAGATGAATTAATATACAGTAAGTATTAAGACTTGTACACATGTGAGAGTTGACCATGCAATGGAATCATTATAATGAGTGAGATATGATCAAAACAAGATTGATGTGCAAATCTGAATAGTCTGTTTTAGACGGACTGTTAGGGTTATTTAGAGTTAGATTGAGCAGTATCTAAAGCTAAGTTAATTGTATAACATAATATGAAGTTTATGTCATCCAAAAATGAGCTTCTATCTCCTGGTAGAACTCAAGATACGATAAAAATGGTGAAAGTGAAAATAAAAATCAGATTTGTGAAATAAAAGTATATAATATAATATTAGCACTCAAGTAAATATAATATAAAATGTAAACTTAAAACCCACTAACTTATATATTACATATAATTAAGTATGTACATTAATAAATAAATGAGACATTTTATAAAAATGGCAATTTGATAAGTTTTATAAGTTATAAAACTATAAACATAAGTTTTATGTCTTTTCGGCTAAAACCGATAAATTAACGTTTTCGTCAATAAAAACTTAGACGGTCGGACCCGGCTAATGTAAACTTTTTATAACTCATATACTGATTTATAAGTACATTTGACAACTAAAAACTGATAAAACCCGAGCTTTATAACTTATGGACATTAACGGGCCAAAGTAGCCTTATTGGACTACTAACCCGACAAGTTTGGCTAAACCCTATTAGACTTACTCTTTGGTCTTAACCTACTTGGGACCAACATGTAAGTATAGGGCTGATGTTAAAAGTATAATTGGACTAATAAAATGCAATGGACTTATCATGGGCATATTGGGCCTTAACATGTAAAGAAGTTAAACTAGTGAAACTAGTATAAAAATTTACCAACACTTGACACTATAATGAGTAAATAAAGATGTACAATCCCACTTGATCATCAACATATTTATAAAATCATCATATGTATACATAGCTATAGTTTTTATAAAGTCATTGGACAAAAGTCTAAGACGAGTATTATTTGTCTAGGTTACCGTGATTGAAGCACGTACCGTACATCCAAATCGCCGATAACCGCCTTTCCCAATCAACGTAAGTTCATAGCCTCACACTTTTTTAAATGTTTTTATGAAATGTTTTTGACAAGCATCAAAAACCACCATGGTCGGGGGGTCGGGGATGATCAAAGAACATGATGAACATTGATAGTTCTAGAGAGAGAAAGTTAGAGAGAGGTGAAGGAATGTGTGTGTATTATTCTAAGTGAAACAATACAAAATGAAAATAACACTAAACTTCCACACCCCCATGGAGAGTCATGGGGGTATTTATAGGCCTACCAATACAAGACTATCTATCCTTTACAATTAGTCCCTGCGTATAGCAAATGGATATAATTCTATTCCAACTCACGTAAAAGGCGCCAGCTTACCAAAAAGTAAGTCTAACAATCTCCCTCCAAGATGGTGACTCACGTGAGTTGGTTACAATGATTCCTACAAGCAAAAATAAAGGAAAATGATAAGCTTGAATTCCAGCATTCCTTGAGACAGTCTTCAGCGACCTTCATCGTCTTGAATACTCCAGCTCTATTTCTTCAGCTTTGTAGAATCTAGTTGAGTTTTACTCCCTCCTAACTAGAAGGCCTTTCATTAAACAAGCAGTAAGGACTGCTCCCTCCCAAACAGATCCTACAGAGGAAATCTGTGGGAGGTGATAACGTCATCAACATTTTCTCACAAATTGAAGCAATCCCAGTCTTGATTCTATGACAGGTTACCAGAAGTACACACTATATCCCGATCATGAAGTCAAACTGTAGCACCAGAGTCAATTAAGTCCCAGAAATGCACATTTCTCCTGACAGGACAGTGATGAAAAAAATTTTCCACATCAGAGTCAATTAAGTCCCGAATGTAGTCAACTTATCCCTTTATGTAGAAATAGTAACACCAAAGTCAAGTGACCCCGCATGTATACATTTCTCCCTCCAGGATGATACCTATTAAGGGAATCATCCTTCATGTGTGTACGTGGTATGCCAACTGGAACCGCTTACTTCGTAAACAATACAATGTGAGAAGATGTCAACAATATCTCTCTAAACAAAATTCTCTCAAGATCACCCCGAACTGAATCCCCTTATCAATTCTGTTGGCTATTGATAGTGACCACTGATGAAGATAACCTGATAATCCAAACTTGAAACTAAAGTAGAATTCCCCAAACTTGAACTTAAGCTTGCACTATATTAGAATGAAGAGCGATGCAGAGAAGTCTTAAACGTACCCTATACCAAAAGGCGGTATTAAAAAGGTACAACTTCTCTAAAGTACCCTATACCAAAACAGGAGGTATAAGAAAAGGTACTACATCTCTTGAAGAAATCCACAACTGCAAGTGCGTGTGACACTGAGAACCGCAACGAAGCTCCCAAAAAATGATAGTTATCCATGTCGTCGTCCATCCTCCCCTTGACACTGGAAACTAGATACTTCAAGTCTTATCCATAACCGTATATGCTTGAACAAGTTATCTTATAAAGTCGTAAGTACTCCCTTAAAGATAAGATAAGAACGCCTTCGAGAAATCTCACTTCAACCTCAAATAAGTAGCATCGAATCATCTTCGTAATCACATGAACCGTAATAGCCGTTTGGAAATTAGGTGAATTTTTGATAAGGATCATTTTAGTGTAATGTATCGTGTTTGTTGTGTTTGATGTGTTTGTTGTTCGTGAAGAAGTGTCATGATCGAAAAACGGATATCCGGCCAAAATGTCACTGTTTAAACGGCCTGCCAAAGTAATAAAATCCTGTCTCATAGGCATTTAACTCGACAACAAATTTACTACCCGGTTCTTTCGAAATATCCGGCTCAATCCAATTAACCCAACCTGATTAATTTTGCACAATTCAGATATTTATTCAGTCATCCCGAATTACAAAAAATAATCGACCCACTAAATGCCTTCGGTAGAGTAGTGAACGGTCCGAAAACCAATAACCAAATGTAACAGGCCAAATCTGAAAATGCGCAGCCCATTACATTGAGGTACATTCGGCCCAATAGATTTTCAATCTAAGCCACATAAAACATATTTTTGGCCCATGTTGACAATGTATCATTTCGAGAACGTAGCCCAAGCCCAGTAAACCATGTGAAAGGCATAGTCTTACCATACCCGGTCCAAAAACAAAATTAGGAATATATATCACAATCCTAATATATCTCATTTTTTAAACCTACACACCAAACCCTGATATTAAAACTTTGTTATCTCCGCTACTTTATTCAATATGACCACGTGTAAGATGAGAGTCTGGTCAACATATCTAACCACACAAAACTCCTATCTCATATCTAGAAACCTCTGCCCCCTTTGCTATGTGAACACGTGTATATTGCTGGTCAACATTTATATGTGGGAGATAACACAATATTCTCACTTAAACACATATGTAAAGTCCGCCCTCCCCGATCTCATCTTGTATACACTGCGAGTCTCATCATCCTCAGATCGAACAAAAACACCCGAATTCATCCTTCTCCAAAATAGTACACGAATCACAAAACCCCCTTAATTAATCATCTCATTCAAACCAATCACAATCCATCTAATACATCGAAATATAGGACGTGCATGAGGCAACACGAGCGATAGAACTCGCAGGTAGGTTATAAATGATGTGAATGTGTTTTGGATAAATGATACGAACGAAAGATGAACTAAACATACTTGTTTACGTTCATACTTTGAAGTTTGAATATAGGAGAAGGTTAAATATATGGGTTTACCCAAAAAGATCCATGACGAATTGTGTCAAATGAAAAAAATCTTTTTACAGATTAACAAAAACGTTTAACAAAATTCGAGATCTTGTTTGTTAAATTGTATCGAGTCTAGATGATGGGACGAGGTGGAGACGGGATAGGGTAAGATTGGGTTGGATTGTTTGGAAAAAATTAATAAAATATGAGAGTGTGTCGGTTTTGATTGTCACTGGGTTGGATTAACTGTTTTGATAATAGATGTTGTGAAAGGTATTAACTGATGGTTTTTTTGATAAACATGAGTCCAAATCTGATATATTAATGTAACTTATATAAACTCACTGTGTTGACAATCTTAGAGGTAACCCATCGTAATGATTTTCACAAAAACCAAACACCCATCGCAATGAAATGGCCCATCGTAATATACATCATTTGAACAAGCCATCGCAATATGTCACAAAAACCATCGCAATAAGTCTTTTCACAACACTCCATCGCAATGTAACATCATCAGAACAAGCCATCGCAATAAACACTCCCCATCGTAATGTCATCGAAATTTTTTTGGCAGCATGACGCCGTATATAGAATTGCGAAAGCCACCCATCGGAATGAGGCCCATCGGAATGAGTCTCATCGCAATAGGTACAACCCAACCCATCGGAATGTTTCAAAAACCCCATCGGAATAAATCCGTAGAAGAAGCCATCAGAATGTGTTCATCTGAATAAGCATCGTAATATCCCATCTGAAAGTAGCCATCGCAATAGGTTTTGACCCATATTTTGGTAACCCCGAAAAAAATGGAACTGGTCCAACAAATTTTTGTTCTTATCCCATCAAGAAATACAGATGTAAAAAAAGGGACAGACACACAAAAAAACGGGTACAAAAAGGGAACACAAACATATATATGACAAGGCTTGATCAGATAAATATACCACATAATTCGAGACTATAACTGATTCAAAGTATTTGAAAATGACTTAGACAAGATAAAATCAGATATAAAATAGAATCAGAAAAATACGAACCGTTAACATTAATCATGATAACACAACACGAATCTGATGACACGATGCAAACACAAACGGATACAAGACACCCCCAGTTAGCTCTGATACCAATTGACAAGCATCAAAAACCACCATGGTCGGGGGGTCGGGGATGATCAAAGAACATGATGAACATTGATAGTTCTAGAGAGAGAAAGTTAGAGAGAGGTGAAGGAATGTCTGTGTATTATTCCAAGTGAAACAATACAAAATGAAAATAACACTAAACTTCCACACCCCCATGGAGAGTCATGGGGGTATTTATAGGCCTACCAATACAAGACTATCTATTCTTTACATAATTAGTCCCTGCGTATAGCAAATGGTGTTGATCCCAAACTTAGATCGATTTAGCTTGTGTAAACGAGATTAAATCAAGTTAAACACGTAGAGAAACTTTGTTGTGTATAAAATAATTTAAGTATTATGCGGAATTAATACTCAAACAAGAACACACAAACAATGTAAACCAAACTTTCACTTTGATTAATAAATCAAACTTGCGTACAATGAATGTGTTAAAACGTATATCAAACTTAAACCTAAAGGCCTCCTTTTATAGATTAAGGAGCCTTGTACAAGAGTCTACAAATCAGCTATTTTAGGTAAATATAAACATAAGAAATACTTTGTCGATCATATCTTTACTAGAAACATAATACATGTAGACTAAGCCTTCTATCAGTGCTTGACTTCTTCTTATCAACGTTTGACTTCTTCCTGTCAACGCTTGTCCTGTCAACGCTTGATTTCTTCTTAACAACGTCCAGATTTTCTTGTCAGTGTTCAAGTGTATTGGCTACATTTTATTCCCAACAATCCTCCCCTAAACTTGATATCTACTCTAGTAATTAAGTTTCTGAATAAAAACTAAGAACTAGGAGGATTCTTACAAATCTTATCAAATTGGTAATAAACATATCTAATCAAATCTTTGGCCACGTCACTTGAGTAGTCAATCACCAGCTGTGTTGTCTTCATCTTTTCCAAAACTTCTTTGGACATAGGATACTCAGCATCCACAAGAAGATATTCAGAAAACTTTGTAGAACTCAAATGATACACACCAGCTGCTGAATATAGACGCCATTGAAGTCCACTGATATCATCCTCAAGATCCTTCCAAACTGGATTTTCTTCTTCTGGTGCACACATTCTCTTGAATGTTGACCAAAGCTTTATTCCATTGACTGAAGTAGGTGCTTCAGTCTCATACTTGGCCAGCAGTAACCTCGAAAGGTCTGCCAAGTCTTCGTTATCCATACTTGCAAACAAAGACATAAGAGTAGTAAAAGTATGTACCTCTTTCCCATATCTGCCAATCATCCAAAACCTACTTGCATCTTCTTCATAACTAATGATAGGGTTTCTAGAATCATGAGGTAACACTTTTACCATATCTGAAGCTTCCATGGGTGAGAGCTTAATGCTCTTTCTAATAATAGCTTCACTGGGATTCACTTTATTCAAATCTGAAGGAAACTCAAGTGGAACTCCCTTCTTCAATGGTCTTGGTACAATCATAGCCTTTTGAATCTCCATATCTTCTGCAAGTTCTTATTTCCTTTCATCTGAAAGAAGTCTGATAGTGTTCATCTCTTGCACTCTTGCCCAAATAGGATAAGCCTTATATTCCAATTCTTCAAAGGACAATTCCTGCTACTTCTGAAAAGTCCATCCTCCTTGATGACATCTGAGCAACATATAATAAAGCTCCCTTCTATCTCTCTTAGACCATGAGAAAACTTTACGGGCCTTATGTTTTAGGATTACCTGGCAATCTCTTTGCATCTTAAGAAGAATCTCCAATCCCTAAATCTGATCTGATAAAGACATATATGGATTCTCCAAGACCTTATTCTCCCAAGCAAAGTACATCTGGGTAACTTCGGGCATATCATGATCAACCTTCAACTTCAACTCTACATGTTTTGCCCTTGCCAACTCATCACCATATTCAAGTCTTTCTAGCTCTTCAATTATCATAACACTTGAATCTGTTCTTTCATCACTACCTCCTTCTTGTTCCTCAGAGGTAACCATAAATGGTGACTCAACAACCTTCTTCTTTTCTTGTTCTATAAGTTGTGCAGCCAACATTGAATCAAATTGTACTTGTGCTGCATCCTTAGGAACCTCTGTTTCTACCATGATTCCTTTACCCTTATCTAATGCATCAATGATGGGTAAAGATAATGATGTTACCTGTGAAGACACTTCCTTGATGATAGCTGATGACTAGAATACATCAACCATATCTACAGGTCTATCAACGTCCAAATTCTGTGTGTCAACGCCCAAATTTTTCTTGTCAGTGCTTGGTTTGTCAGCGTCCAAAATCTGCTTATCAACGCTTACCTTACTCTTGTCAACGCTTCTTGTGAACTGCTCCATCATTGCTGTAAAGGATAAGTTCAAATTTGTAGGAGTAACCAAAGAGACATCAAAACCTGGTTGCTTCTTCAAATCTGTAAGAGCTTCAGCCACACCCAAAGATTCTCCATCATATGAGCCTTTGCCACTCAAATCAATTGGCTCTGTAGCAGCTTCATGTGAGCCTTTATCACTCAAATTAACAGGCTCTATAGCAGCTTCCTCCCCTTTGTAAGAATCCTCCCCTGATGAAAGGACTATTGTCTGCCTTCTCCTAGATTCAGCAGTTTCCAAAACAAAAATCCTCTCCCTTAATTGCTTGAGTTCAAGGCCTTGGGTAGAGACAGTATGTACCAAGTCTGCATTTTGCTTTTGCAAGCTAATGCAGATAGCCGTCAATTCTAACATTGTATATAGTTCCAATCTGCCCTCCTCTAGAGTGGGGATTTGACCTCCCAAAATAGAGTCATGGGGCATGGATGAGGTCTTAAGGATGTTAGGACTGGTTTGGCCTGCATCTAAGCGAGTACCAACAGTCCTAGCCTCACCCATATCACCAACCACACTTGTGGTGGTGGTTCTCTCTGCAACATGGCTAGGACCACCAGAGGAGAACACTCCAATGGTCCTTTGGTGTTTTTCCATCCTATAGTCTGGGGGTGAAGAAGATGATGTGGAGTGGGTTGTAGTTTGAAGGTTAAGGGGTCTTTGGGTCTGTTGTGGAAAGGTGTCAACGTTTGGATTTGAAGTGTCAACGCCAACATTTAACGTGTCAGCGTTGAAGGGATCTTGGTCAAGTTCCATATGTTGAGGTGAAAGTGATAGTTCAGGTAATGGGTCAAGTTGTGGTTGTGGGTCAGGTTGAGGTTGTGCTGCTACAATAACAGCAAGCATGGCTTGGGTAAGGGGTAAGTCTTTGTGAGGGGGTGAATTCATCTTACTAAAAATAGCTTTCTTTTGCACAGGGATCGCATAAAAGTCATCATGATCCCTGGTGCAATACCTTTGCTCATCAAAAATCATTTGTAAAAATATTGGGTAAGCCAAAGTCATCTTATTACCCTTGTTTTTACACATGCCATTAAAAATCAGTTTAGAAAAATTATACTTTTGCCCATTAGTAATACACACAATAGCACTAGAAATCGGTCTGTTAATTTCATTATGTGTAGTACTTTTGGGACTTAAACATTGAAGGATGAAATGTATTAAGTACTTCCAAGCTGGGGGAAATTCTTGTTTATTATATTTGTTTAAAGTACCCTCTTCAGGGAAAGGATACCCCAAAGCTTAAAGTCCATGTTCTATCTCACCAATGGGAAGAGTGGTTATACCATCTGCATCATTAAGATGCAAAGCCTGGCGAACCAAGGCTTCAGTAACCACCCACGGTCTCCCATGGACAATAGCAGTTAATGTAGTCACATTATTAAGCGTTGAGGAACTAACAGTGTTCCAACACTATTTAATATGAGTGACATGGATAAGAGGAGCATGAGAAAGTGCATACCGTAATGGGGATGCATTCAAATACGCCACCATCTGAGTGTATTGAGGAAACAGAGCATCATCAACCTCCAAATAAGCAACCATATTATGCTGACTTCTGAATCCCAATACCAAGTTACTCGGTTTAAACTTAGGCGCCATTGATGTAGAAAGTTGTTTGTGAAAGGTTATGAAAGATGAATATAGTAGAAAGGTTGTTAGACAAGAATATGAAAGTACCATGTTTAAAAAGAAGGAGCCAAATATATAGGAGAGGTAGGCACATGTGATTGGTAAAAAATGAGGCAGTTATTTTCAAAATACAATGATTAAAATCTTTAAAAGAAAATAACTTATCTTGTTCATTAATTAAAAGTTACCAACTCCTAAAATTACGGCCCCAATTTTCGTCAAAAATAACAATTGGGTAGGACCCGATGAGTGTCAACGGTCAAAAATAACCTATCAACGCTCAACGGCTATATTCTTGTCAACGTTGGAAAAAGCCATGTCAACGTCTAAATTGGTCATAACAACGTTTGGAAATATATCTGTCAACGTCCAAAAAAATAATAATAAAAATGAAAAAGGACCTTAACAAAGTGATTTATCCTAGTGAAGATAACCTATAAACTGAAAATTACTATATGGTGGCAAGCACTTGCACACTTGCTTATGCAAGATAGACATAACAGTCCTCTAGTGTCCCTTGCTAACCAAAGTCCTTAACAGTGAAGTTATCTTATAAAATCCATTGTAACTTCCCAGGTAAGACCAATATAAATCATACCCAAGTCTCCCAACATACCACAACCAATTCTAGGCCAAAAAGTCTTGGCAACGTGCATAGTATATCAACTTTGCATGCTACAGTGCCTCATGAGTTAGTAAACTAATTCATACTCACCAGTGGACACAATCTAGAATTGTGATAAGAGTATTATAAGAATACCCAAAAAGTCCTAAAAAGTTCCTAAACCTCCCCTTAAACTATGATACATAAGTTGCCAAAAAATATGCATGTAATAAAAATATATGTCAAGATAGGAATATAAATATTCCAACCATCATCCATAAATTGAAACATGCTCCAATAATGCTCCAATAATCCATAAGCAACTCTGTATCTAATGGTACAATGCTAACAACGCATGCATAATTAGATCAAAAACTACAAAACTAACATGCTGCTGACAACGTCACGTTAACACTTATCAGCGTTACAATAACCTTTGTCAGCGTTAGACAAATAAAGTGGAAAATCTAATTTGTATAAAAACAAATAACAAATGCATATCCTGTACATACTTTTACATTAAGATCCCAAAACACATATTAAGTGAGATTGATCATTCCAATACTTGTTACCAAGTATTGAAATCTTCCAGTATCAAAAGGTTTAGTTAATAAATCAGACACATTTTCTTCTATGTCAACCCTATCTGGTTGTATTAAACCTTTTTCAAAACAATATCTTATAAAATGATGTCTAATTTCTATGTGTTTTGTTTTAGAGTGATGTACAAGATTTTTAATAATGCATAAAGTACTGTTATTGTATACAAAAATCTTAGTATGCATGAAATTATACCCATAATCCAACAGTTGGTTCTGAATCCATAAGACTTGTCCACAACAAGCAGCTGCAGCAACATACTCTGCTTTAGTTGTAGAATTGGCCACCACTGTTTGTTTCTTGCATTGCCAAGATATCAATCTACTCCCAAGAAACTTACATCTACCAGTTGTGGATTTTCTATCAAATTTGTCACCACCATAATCATTGTCTGAATATGCAATAAGCTCCAATGGGGAATCTTTTGGATACCATAATCCCAGGTCTGGATAACACCTAAGGTATCTAAAAATCCTCTTGATAGCATGAAGATGACACTCTTTGGTAGTCACTTGATGGTGTGCACATGCACTCACAACAAACATAATGTCAGGCCTTGAAGCTGTAAGATACATCAATAAACCAATCATTGACCTATAATGCCTGATATCCACCTCTTTTCCATCCCCAACTTTTCCCCAAGGGTGTTCCCTATCCATAGGTGTGCTAGCCCGTTTCTCATGTGGAGAAAAGCCAAACTTCTTCAAAATTTCTGCTACATATTTATCTTGAGAGATGAAGATACCATCTTCTTTCTGCTGAACTTGTAACCCTAGAAAGAAGTTCATCTCTCCTATTGCACTCATCTTGAACTTGTCTGTCATAAGCTTGTAAAAGTCTTCACTCATCTTTGGACTAGAAGAGCTAAAGATGATATCATCCACATAGACCTGTACAAGTAAGAAATCCTTGCCAGTCTTCTTTGTAAACAGGGTCTGGTCTATGGTGCCCCTTTTAAATCCATATTCCACCAGATAGGTGGACAATGTGCCATACCATGCTCTTGGGACTTGATGAAGTCCATACATAGCTTTCTTTACTCTATACACCTTGTCTGGATGTTTTGAATCTTCAAAACCAGGAGGCTGCATAACATAAACCTCCTCTGCAATTGTGCCATAAAGAAAAGCACTCTTCACATCCATTTGATAGACTGTAAATCCCATGCAGGAAGCATATGCTAGAAAAATCCTTATAGCCTCAGTCCTTGCAACAGGTGCAAAGACCTCCTCATAGTCTATCCCTTCCTCTTGTGTATATCCTTGTGCCACTAAACGTGCCTTGTTTCTGACCATAATGCCTCTTTCATCCTTTTTGTTTCGAAGAACCCATCTTGCCCCAATAGGTCTGACATGTATGGGACAATCAACCAACTCCCAAACATCCTGGATAGTAAATTGGTGAAGCTCATCTTGCATTGCTTCCACCCAACTTGGTTCTTTGAGAGCATCAAAAATCTTCTTGGGTTCCTGTTGTGACAGAAAACAGGCAAACAAACATGCTTGAACAAGAGGGGTATCAACCTTCTTGTGAATATTGGCAATAAATCCTCTTTGATTCTAATGAGACCTTCTAGTTTGCACAAGAGTCATTACATCACCAATAATTAGAGAATGAGGATGATTTTTAATTGTAGAAGTAAGCACTCCTCCTTCAATAAGTGTATTGTCCTTAGTCTCATCTTCCATGTTACCAATATCCTCTCCAGACTCTCTTCCATCATCATCTGAATGAACCTCTCTATTTCTGTTCGAAGGTTCACCTTGTTCAAAATTATTTGGAAGATAAAAGATGGTCAAAAGATCTGTCAACGCCTGAACCAAAGCTGTCAACGTTTGAGCCATCAACGCCTGAATTTGTCTTGTCAGCGCCAAAATTTACTTTGTCAGCGTCTGAAGGATCATGCATGTTTTCAACTGGCGATACTTGGGGACCACCTTTTTCCTTTCCAGCAGTAGCAGCAGCAGCAAATGCATCTGTCCATATGGGAATGGTAACATACTCAAGTATGGGTGCTGTTTTGTCTGCTTGTGATCCAACCTCTTCATCATCCTGTTTACCTGAAACATCAACAACTGGTTCTTCCACAACATTTGAAGTCACCTTCACAATGTTTGGATTAGTAACAGGCATATAACTCAATGTCCTAGATAGAGGTTCCAAGTCAAATAACTAATTTGGACCACTTTCAGGATCACTAGGTTTACTTTCTAAAAACCTAACATGTACTTTTTCAAGTATAAGTTTTTCTTTCTTAAGATAAACTCTATATCCTCTACTCTGCATAGAATAACCCATGAAGTAGCCTTCATCGCCTTTAGCACTAAACTTACGTAAGGCATCACTAGTATCTAACACAACTACATGACATCCAAAAGGTTTAAGAAAACCAATATTAGTTTTTTTGCTCCAAAGTAGCTCATAAGGTGTTTTGTTATGAATCTTGTTGACTAATGCCTTATTCTGAAAATAACAAGCTGTATTCACAGCCTCAGCCCAAAAAGAAATGGGAAAGCGAGCATCAACCAACATAGTCCTGGCTGCTTCTATGAGGGTTCTATTCTTTCTCTCAGCAACCCCATTTTGTTGTGGGGTTCTAGCTACGCTAATTTGTCTAGTGATCCCTTTCTTGGCACAAAAGTCATCTAACAACTTATTTCTAAACTCACCACCATTATCACTTCTAAGCATCTTAACCTCATTACCAGACTTCTTTTCAATTTGGGTAATGAACTTAATCAAAGTATCAGCAGTGTCACTTTTCAAAGCTAAAACGAAAGTCCAAGTAAATCTAGAAAAATCATCAGTGATGACAAAACAGTAGGATTTACCATTTAAGCTTTCTATATTAGTTGGACAAAACAAGTCCATATGCAGCAAGTGAAGTGGTTTAGAACTAGAATGCACAGGTTTAGACTTAAAGGAGACCTTGTGTTGTTTGCCTTTAATGCATGCAACACAAGAATGGTCATTGTGGAAAGCCTTTTCAAGCAAACCATCAACTAAACCATGTCTCACAAGCCTATTTATATTTTTAAAATTAATGTGCCCTAATCTTCTGTGCCAAAGATTACTCTCATCAACTGAAGCTTTAACATATAGACATGACAGATTATTATTCATCCTAATTCCATTAAGATTCACATTATAAATGTCCTTATGCCTAGGTGTTCTATAATCAATGAATTTCTCATCTGGTATTTTAAACTCCTTGCTCAACACCAAGCATTCAGTATCAGTGATAAGAACCTTATTTTTGTTATCACATACTTGTGATACACTAAACAGATTATAGTCAAGTTCTTTTACCAGAAACACGTTTTCAAAACGCAAATAGTTGGTGAGAAGAGTGCCTTTGCCAGTGATAGTTCCGTATCCACCTCCAAAGTACACTTTGTCACCATCTTTAATGGGGATAAAATTTGTCAGATAATCTTCCTTCCCCGTCATGTGCCTAGCACATCCACTATCCCAATAGCCATAATCATTAACCTGCTTTTGAATGCCGTGCACATAAAGAAAACAAATTAGTTCTCTTTGGGAACCCAAGCCTGAGCAGACTTGGATTCATTTGGTTGTTCAACAAGAACATACTTAGTCCTTATGACAACCCCTTGTTCATCCCTTTTTGGATTAAACACCCAGTTAACCCTAATTGGTTTTGTTATAACCTTTGAAATATAATGAAATCTGTTACATGTCATAGAAATCCCATCTGAATTAGGGTTTTGGTCTTGCTTAGGTCTCCATGTCAAGCTAGAAGAAGCTTTAGACCCTTTTCCCTTTGGTTGCAAATATTTTCCATTATTTTGTCTGGCAACGTTCCTGTCAGCGTTTAATTCGGTCTTGTCAACGCTGAAATTACCCTTATCAGCGTTGAACCTAGGGTTTGCTACAAGAACCCATGTTCTTTTAGACCATGTATTGGTCTTCTGAAAAGGTCTTTTTCCATAAGTATTAGACCCTTTAGTAAAGAATGAGGTTGGTCTAACAACTTGTAGACTTTGTGAAACGCCCTTGACACAAGTATTTTTTTTTGAATACACATTGTACCGACATGGAACCCATTCAAAACTTTAACATGAAGTCACATATATATAACCTTGAACGATTTTGTACATAATATGGAAAACGGAAACATGCTACTTCAAAATTAGGGAGCTTGCCAAACGCTCCCATTTTTGCTCCACGGTGGTAAAGTCTCATCTTGTGTGTTGGCCGAAGTTACAATAGTGACATTGAACCCTCGAATATGTTCGAAGATCTCGAAATGATCTTCTTGTTTGCCCGCTTTGATTAGGCTTCCTTTAACGGATTTGATCGGTATTTCGTGCCTGCAGTCCTGCTGAATTCGACCTTTTATCAGGGTAGCGTAGTTCGCTCCCCCCGTAAGATCAATTATTTTACGATATAGATAGATACATATTTAACAGCAGCTGCGGAGCGGGGGATAAAGGAACAGCAGGATTACAACATTACAGAGGATCCAATCAGAATGCGGGAGCGTAGAGCCTTTAAGAGATAGGGGGTGCGGGAGCATAATACTTAATACTAATGATTCGCAGTTCTTCCATACCAACTTAGCTGCCCGGCGCTGCGATTGGCATAACAACCGGTACACCATAGGTTACTTACATGACTTGGTCATAAACTAATAAGACTACTTGACACCAAACATAAACATGATTCGACACTGATTTAAACTTCTAAAAACATAAGGGGCGTTACAAGCAATATCAAAGTGCTAGAATGAGTCGCTCGTCACCTATATCGAGCATAAATGTCTTCTCCCAAAATGTACTTCTAGTTACTATCTACAAGCCCCCAACATCTACCTTCAATTACCTACATAAAACATAAACTGAGAACGGTAAGTCCTTGTGACTTAGTGAGATAACGAAATCTGAATAATACTTGTAAACTTGATACGTGAATCTATAAACAAATAATTCCATATATGGCACGACTATAAGTCGTCATGTAACTTGTATGTGCTTGTTTGACTTGAGTCATCCACGAAGGAAGTTAGGGCTGAATTAAGCTCATGTCATCCATTTAGGATGCTTTAGTCATCCACTTAGGATGCTATTATACAAGCACGTGTCATCCACTTAGGATGCTTGAACGAGAATAATATGTCATGCACTTCTTAGGCACGCTACATGTCATTGATGCATTTCTAAAGCACTCTATACTTAACAATGATGCTCCTTGTGAGCATAGTTAACATGGATACAATACTCCTTGTGAGTACCCTTAGCATGACAACAATGCTCCTTGTGAGCATTTTAACCTTGGCTAGTTTTCGGCTAAACCCGAATCATGATAAGCAATTACTCGGATATTTCCGAGTCTATAGACATGATAACCTTCGGTAAAACCTGAAGTTATTCAATATTCTTACCTCATGTTTAAACTAATAAAATGAAGCTAATCTGTTACTCACCTTAAAGACTTGATTATCTTTTCGAAAGCTTTTCAATAACAGCTAATCATAGTAAAACCATGCTAGGACAATTAGAACCTTCATACTCATATATATAACATGTATTGGGTCCAAACCACTCAAATATAACCACGTAAGATGCTATTTCATTGTTAAACACTTTCTACTAAAAGTCCTTTTTATGCAGAATTTCTGCAGTCTGTTGCACTTTTCTGTTTTTGACCCACTTAAACCTGGAACTCAGACATGAAACCAAATTTGTTAGAAAATAGACTCTTTAGCCTTTCCAAAAATATAAGGCACACTTCAAACAGAGTTACGGTTATTTTTCTATGATTTTTCGAAGTCTGCGCAAATTTTTGCAAAGCTTGCTGTCCCGTTTTTAAACGTGTCCAAAACGAACCAAAACCAATCATAAACTGTTCTAATCATGTGTAAACTCATAACTCAGCTTATATAACATGTTAGAGACCATTTACAATATAATTAGCACTTATATCAAGTCGAATAATACTTTTAAAAGATTAAACCAAACACCCCTTAACTTAACAAACATAATCATGGAGATGCTCATAACATGATTTCTTATCCATTTCTTAACCATCTAAAATACACAATTCTAACACATTATTTATAGCATAATTCATCTTAATATGTCTTCTAATAACTTGTTCTATCACAAATAAAAGCTAGGGTTCATAAAACCCATAATTTACATAATCCCTAAATTAAAAAAATATAAACTAGGGCACAATCACACTAACCTTGATGAAGAATGGACTTTAATTATTGAATGATGTTAGTAACACACTAAAATCACCACAACTTGTATCCTTGTATCTTGAAAGCTCCTGGAGTTGGATTTATTTTTCTAATGGATAAACATGTATTTTCCCTCTTAAAGTTCTGTCACAATTCTGCCAACACACATCTACGTGTGTTATTGTGCTTAATTACCTCCGTGCTAAGCCTTAAAGTCATAAGGGTAAAATTGTAATTTCTGCATTATAACGATTGTTAGTCCTTGGTGTTAAATACTTTGCACCGTTAGTCCTTTTCATTAACTATATTTCCTTTAAATTTTTACTAGGTATTCTAATAGCAATCAATTATATTTCTAAAACCATTCACAAGATATTCTTACTTATTTGACTATCGGGATTTGACTAGCCAATCACGTAAAACATTCAACTTATAGAGTCATAGTCAAACTTACACGATGACATTTTAGTAATAAAACACCTAAAACCCGATTTTGGGGTGTTACACTTTGCTGGACAAAAGGTTTGGGTTTGACAGTGTTTGACTTTTTATCAGCGTTGACCTTTGAAGCATTGACACACTTATTGGCTAAATGTGAAAAACTTCCACAAGTGTAACATGCTTTTCTAGACATAGCTTTAGGTCTAGAAGAAAAGAAACCGGTTCCATTATCACTAATTTGGCTTTTTGGTGACCTACGTTTTCTATACATTTCTGCATATTTAATACTAGGTTTTTTATCAACGTTTAAGCCAAGGTCAACAGTCTTGCCAGTGGTTGGGTTTGTCACTTTTATGGGTGTAGACTCATTTGGGTTGTCACTAAGCATGCCACCTTAACAAACAAGGTAGGGTTGGCTTTCTTCCATTGGTCCAAATCAGTCAACTTCTACTTGTATTCCTCTACTGGGGTAAGAACTCTTGGTGGAGGAATAAATTCCTCTTCTTGGAGTTCTAGTATACCAGTCCAAGACAAGTCCTTTCTAAGGACACCATAGAAGTTCTCAGCAGGTGGTGGAACACCAACATACTCTTTCATCCCAATCCCAGTCATATCCCTAGAATCCCTTTGTTCACTAACACATTTTTCTAGCGTTTGTGAAGCTTTATCAAATCTCTGAATTTTAAGATCTATATTATCTTTGTTTTTGATAGCCTCATCTAACTTAGCTTGTAAAGCACCATTGGCTCTTTCCATGATGTTTCTAACCTCAATACTAGCATTTAAATCATGAGTTAAAATATTGATTTGATCTTTTAGGTCAAACTCCATTTTCTTATACTCAGCTACAGTCTTTTCAGTTTGAGTAAGAGCAAGTTGATAGTTAGATAACTTGCATCTTTTATTAACTACATCTGTTGTCCATTTTAAAACTTCTTTGTTAAGTTTTTCAGTATTTAGACGACAACCCTTACTACAAAATGCATCATCATATACCTCATTGTTTGATGAAGATGAGGAGTGTGCCATGAGAGCATATTAAACATGCTCTTCTTCTTCCTTTTCTGCAACAAAAGCTTTGTTCTCTTCCTCATCCTTGGCCAATTAGCTCCAATCCCAGCCAACACCATCAATGTCTTGCATTGCAACCATAGCTTTGGAATCCTGAGCCTTGATGATTTGGCTTGAGGGTTTTCCAGCATCAGATCTTCTTGGAGATTTGCATTCTCTCATAAAGTGTCCTATTCGATGAAAATTATAACACTCAACCTTGGATTTATCAAATCCAGCAGTGTCCTTAGCATTAAAAGTCATCTTCTTCTTAAATCTTCTATTCCATCTATTTGCCCTTATGCTTGCAAGAGCCATATTCCACTTTATGTCCATCTCCTCCAAATGCTCATCACTAATTTGATCAAGGTCCTCATATGTAATAACTGAACCATTGGGCAATGAAGCAATGTATGCACAAACAGTATCTAGATCAATACCAGCAGGCTTAACTCTTAGAGAGTCAACATTGTATGTGTCAGCGTCTGAATGTGAGGCGTTGACAAAGCTTGATCCAACGTTGACACAAGTTGATCCAGTAACGGGGTGCATGTATGACTCCTTTTGATCAAATTGACCTTCACTATATGAGAAGAAGGCCATATTTCTATTGGTAGACTTGCTTGCTTGATCCAAAAGAGTTTCATTCTCTACCAGTCTCAGTTTATTGTAAACATCATCAAAAGTAGAACTTTTGTGAGTATTTTTAGCAATTATAGACCTTGCTTCAATCTTCCATACATCACCAAGACTTTTAAGAAAAGTGGTGATGATATCAACATCACCAAGCACTGTTCCTATAAAGGACAGCTTGCTTGTAATGTCAAGAAGTCTGCTTCTCACTCCACTTAGCTTTTCATTGGATTGAGCTTTAAAAACAGCATACTCATGCAAGAGTTGCTTCTTTTTCTCTTATAGTCTGCGTACAATGAAAGTGTTAAAATGTATATCAAACTGAAACCTAAAGGCCTCCTTTTATAGATTAAGGAGCCTTGTACAAGAGTCTACAAATCAGCTATTTTAGGTAAAGATAAACATAAGAAATACATTTTCGATCATATCTTTACTAGAAACATAATATGTGTAGACTAAGCCTTCTATCAGTGCTTGACTTCTTCTTATCAACGCTTGACTTCTTCCTGTCTACGCTTGTCCTGTCAACGCTTGATTTCTTCTTAACAACGTCCAGATTGTTCTTGTCAGCGTTCAAGTGTATTGGCTACATTTTATTCCCAACAAATGGATATAAGTCTATTCCAACTCACGTGAAAAGCGCCAGCTTACCAAAAAAGTAAGTCTAACAGTTTTATAAACCCGCGTGGGAGATAACATGTTAGTTTTAATAAAATAGCACACCAGTTGTCCCGATTGTTTGCTTATTGATTTGGACCCGAATGATTATATGACCCGACGAATGAAATGAAATGGATTATTATTAGTTAGGTTATGTCACTAAAAGTCCCATTAGTATGAATTGTGAACTACCGGGATTTGGTAGACGCTTATGCATATAATAGTACTATTTGGGGAAGATCACCCCAGTTTGCGCCTTGACGGTTGATCCCCGTCGTGCCACATTGATTGGTAAGCGAATTTATGTATGAGAAGATTTATATAAGCGTGGCTATTGTGACGACACGCTGTTTTAGATGGGCAAATGAGTTTCGGGTTAGCTACCCGTTGTTTGTTATAGTAAGGTAGCAATGTCATGCGGCTTATAATAATCCAATAACGAAAATACTGCTATACGCATTGAATTACAATATATTGCCTGACTAGCAATACGGGGTCTTATTATTGATATTATGTTCGTGTTTTACATAACCATATTCATATTGTTGGGAATAAAATGTAGCCAGTCCACTTGAACGCTGACAAGAAGAAAACAAACGTTGACAGATCAAGCGTTGATAGGAAGAAGTCAAGCGTGGATAGGGTGAACACAAGCACTGATAGAAAGATATGGTCTACGCGTATTTTGTTTCTAGTTTATTTCTAGTAAAGATAGGATCAACAATGTATTTTCTATAATTATCTTTACCTAGAATAGCTTATACGTAGACTCTTGTACAAGGCTTCTTATGTCTATAAAAGAAGACCTTTAGGTTATGTTTCATATAAGTTTTTCATACGTTAAACACTTTCATTGTAAGCAAGTTCGTTATTATCAATCAAGTGAAAGTTTGTTTTACAAATGTTTGTGTGTTCCTGTTTGAGTGTTAATTCCGCATAACACTTAAATTGTTTTATACATAAACAAAGTTTCTCTACGTGTTTAACTTGATCTAATCTCGTTTACACAAGCTAAATCGATCTAAGTTTGGGATCAACAAGTGGTATCAGAGCTTGTTGAGAAACTTTGATCTAAAAGAACACAAGAACCCTAAAATCACGAAAAACCCTAATTTTCACAAAACCCTAAAAACATCATGTCTACTCTAGAAGTAACCTCCTCCTCCTCAAACCACAACATTAAGATTCCCATGCTTGATGCAGACAATTTTGAGCTGTGGAAATTTAACTTTGAGCAATATCTACAAATACATGACTACACTCTCCGGGAGATTATTGAATATGGAAACACATTCAATAAAGCTCAAAAGATTGTAGATGTCATTTCTACAAGATCAGCTGTTCAAGGATGTTCTGAAGTAGATAAGAAAGAAAAACCTGAAGATGGTAGAGCTGTGTCTGTTGAGGACATAGCAAAGAGAAGGGTTGATATGAAAACCCTAAGCATTTTGAAACTCTCATTGGGACAAGAAAATCAACACAAATACAGAGGTTATGACTCTGCAAAAGATCTTTGGGCAGCCCTTGAAGTTGCCTATGGTGGTAATGCTGATACAGTGGAAGAGAAAAAGAAGCAACTCTTACTGTGGAAACCTTGGTTTCCGGATCTTTTAAGCTACTAGGAATGATCATTGTTCATATGATTAGATAATCAAAGCGGAATTAGAACAACAACCATTAACAAGGTGTTTAGGCACAATAACATGAATTAAAACAAATGGATTGTTAACTATATTAATAATTAACAATCACTAGACGTGTATACATTGAATCCCACGTCTAGTCGACACACACTTTTAGGTTTACATTGTGAATGAATTGATGATTAAAACCTAAGACCCTTGGTTCCTTTTATAGTGTAAGGATTAGGGTTTACAAGAGATAATAACAAATAAACAAGTAAATCTTCTATTTAAATAAACTTATGCAGAATATATCTTGCATGTTTATCTAAATAGAATCTTCCATAAGCTTCTTGTCTACATTTCTATCAACTCTTAAATTGCATGTGACAATGCTTGGATTGCACACGACAACTCTTGAGCCAACAACGCTTAGTTTGTTCTTGTCAACGCCTAAATTGCTCTTGACAACGCTTAGACAATATCTTCATGTTTTCTTTGTTTTTGAGTTTCTACCACATCAACTTTTTGACCCAACAATCTTCCCCTAGTTGATGGTGGCAAAACTCTATGTGTATCTCTTGTAAGTTGTACATGATCTTCAGATTGCTTCCCCTCAAGTGTAGCCCGTATTTCTTCCCCTTTTTGTCACATCAACAGGGAAGTAAACAATGTATGCAATCTTTGAAGATTCTCCAAATGTAGCTCTATGTAATGATCTTGAAGAAAAATAAATAAAGTAATCTTGATGTAGAAGTAGAATAAGCCAACCTTATGTTCCATGTCTTGCACTATCCATGTGACGTCGAACTTATATTAGAACGTTAAAGTATAAGCAGACCTCAATCCCTTGTCAATACTCTCATCCTTTGTGAGACACTGAGCACGATAATGTAACTCCTTCAAGTGTTATGACAAGTCTTCGTCACCAACCATGTAAAGCACGAACAAGTTACCTTAAAAGTCAATGACTGGGAGTTCACGACTTTAAGATATGATAGATTACAAACTCGCGAAAATCTTCTTCAATCATCAAACTTACCATAAGAATTCTTCCCCTTAAGCCAACACCTCTTCATGACAAGTCAATATCTTCATATGTAAAAGCTGTAAGCGAATAACTCTTTCACAAGGCTATCCCGATTACATAATCCAATAAATTCTTCATGAATTGTTGCTAACTTACTTAAAAATCATTAATCCCTTTTAGAAGTATCCGAGCCATAAATATCACCATGATATTCTGAATAAAAACGGAGATTCCATGTACCTTCGTGTGTATAATCCTCCTTTTTGTGTGCTCAAAACGTACCAATTTTCTCAAACAGCAGCAATCCTTGTATTGTCCAACATTCTCTTTTGTCCAAGATCCTCATCAGATGTATTGTGCGATATCGGACAATACATGTCAGCGTTTGAATTCTCATATATCGGACAACACTGTCAACGCTGTCAGCGTTGACTTATTCTGTCAGCGTCAAATTCCAACCTGTCAGCGTCTAAATAACAAGCAGCAATGTTAACTTCGTCTTCTAGGGCTACAAACTATCAGCAACTTTGCCTCCCTTCCACCAAAGTTTGTATACCCACGTTTTTAAAAACAATGTAATAGATCACTTGATATATAAAGCCCAATCTATCCAGCCCATTACTTTGTAGTACACGCACCAGAATATCTGTTTGAATCGTTCAATGATCCATTTTCTTCATGTATTCCATAAATATTCTTTCAAAAACATATCCCACAAAATTAGGACTAAATATTCTTCACATTGTAACCCATCATTCACGTCTTTATATTCTGTATTCTTAAAACTGACATGCTTGTTTCCTAAAAATCAGGAAGTGAAAACCCACGTCTGACCTTGCCTTCTAACTCACATCCAAAATAGAAGATATTCCATTAAAATAGGAAACTAAATATGGATAACCCCATAATTCAGTGACCACAATCTTTTGATCCAATCAGTGTTTTCCAAAAGCATACGTGAACTTGCAGGAGTCCACATCTTCCGTTTGAATACAGACCAACAAGTACCTTGTATTATAATCTTTTTCTTGCTGCGTCTTTTCTTCAAAGAATAACACGTGAACCATCAATACTTCTTCTTGATTTCAGATATAACATACCTCTTGTGACTACCAAAAGAGAACGAATCTAGGGCTTGAAAACCCTTGTCTGCTGCTCCTTGTTTGTTATCTTCTGTGAAAACAAATTCCAATATCCTGCTAGGGTTCATCATCAATCCCTAAGGAATTGATTCCCCAAAGCTAGCAGCATAGAACTAAAATGTAGATTTAGGGTTTTAATCCTAATCGACATTTATGAACAAACCCACCTTCAACAGCCACAAACCTCAGTTTTTCAACCTTAAGTTGATTGAGGGTTTGTAAAAACCCTAATCATGATTTTATGTAAAAGCTGAAAAACTGATAATCACTTCTACAGCCAACTTCGACGCTTAATAACTTTTGATTGGGGATAAAACTTGACAATCCCTCTGGTGGATGTTTAGATATATGTATGTATAACACACATATAAAATTTCATGACGATCCAACGGTTCAAACAAAAGTTATGACCTTCTGAATACTGCTGCGCACACAAAAACGTCCAGAAAAACCCTAGACGGATTTTTCTTCTTTTCACCATACACGAACACCTTGTTGGTCCTAGCATCACGAGCCACGAGGCTCTGATATCAATTGTGGAAACCTTGGTTTCCGGATCTTTTAAGCTACTAGGAATGATCATTGTTCATATGATTAGATAATCAAAGCGGAATTAGAACAACAACCATTAACAAGGTGTTTAGGCACAATAACATGAATTAAAACAAATGGATTATTAACTATATTAATAATTAACAATCACTAGACGTGTATACATTGAATCCCACGTCTAGTCGACACACACTTTTAGGTTTACATTGTGAATGAATTGATGATTAAAACCTAAGACCCTTGGTTCCTTTTATAGTGTAAGGATTAGGGTTTACAAGAGATAATAACAAATAAACAAGTAAATCTTCTATTTAAATAAACTTATGCAGAATATATCTTGCATGCTTATCTAAATAGAAGCTTCCATAAGCTTCTTGTCTACATTTCTATCAACTCTTAAATTGCATGTGACAATGCTTGGATTGCACACGACAACTCTTGAGCCAACAACGCTTAGTTTGTTCTTGTCAACGCCTAAATTGCTCTTGACAACGCTTAGACAATATCTTCATGTTTTCTTCATTTTTGAGTTTCTGCCACATCAACTTTTTGACCCAACACTTACATGAGTATGCTGTTTTTAAGGCTCAATCTAATGAGAAGCTAAGTAGTGTGAGAAGCAGACTTCTTGACATTACAAGCAAGCTGTCCTTTATGGGGACAGTAATTGGTGATGTTGACATTATTGCCACTTTTCTTAAAAGCCTTGGTGATGCCTGGAATATTGAGGCAAAATCTATAATTGCCAACAACACTCACAAAAGTTCTACTTTTGATGATGTTTACAACAAACTGAGGCTGTTGGAGAATGAAACTCTTTTGGAGCATAGAAGTAAGTCTACTAATAGTAACATGGCCTTCTTCTCACATAGTGAAGGCCAATTTGATCAGAAGGATTTATACATGCACCCAGTTACTGGATCAACATATGTCAACGCTGGATCATATCCTGTCAACGCCTCACATTCAGACGCTGACACATACAAAATTGACTCTCCAAGAGATAAGCCTGCTGGTATTGATCTAGATACTGTGTGTGCATATATTGCTTCATTGCCCAATGGTTCAGTGATTACATATGAGGACCTTGAGCAAATAAGTGATGAG
Organism: Glebionis coronaria; assembly: GCA_025667525.1. Classification (NCBI taxonomy): domain Eukaryota; kingdom Viridiplantae; phylum Streptophyta; class Magnoliopsida; order Asterales; family Asteraceae; genus Glebionis; species Glebionis coronaria. Next base: position 43,667 of record JANFOE010000768.1, read on the forward strand.
CATTTGGAGGAGATGGATATTAAGTAGAATATGGCTCTTGCAAGTATAAGAGCAAACAGATGGAATAAAAGATTCAAGAAGAAGATGACCTTTAATGCAAAGGACACTGCTGGATTTGATAAATCCAAGGTTGAGTGCTACAACTGTCATCGTATGGGGCACTTTATGAGAGAATGTAGATCTCCAAGAAGATCTGATGCTGGAAAACCCTCAAGCCAAATTGTTAAGGCTCAGGATCCCAAGGCCATGGTGGCAATGCAAGAAATTGATGGTGTTGGATGGGACTGGAGCTATCTGGCTAAGGATGAGGAAGAGGATAAAGCTTTGGTTGCTGAGATAGAAGAAGAAGAGCATGTTCAATATGCTCTCATGGCACACTCCTCATCTTCATCAGACAATGAGGTATATGATGATGCTTTTTGTAGTAAGGGTTGTCGTTTAAATACTGAAAGACTTAACAAAGAGGTTTTAAGATTGTTAGGAGATGTGAGTACTGAGAGATGCAAGTTGTCTAACTATCAACTTGCTCTTACTCAAACTGAAAAGACTATAGCTGAGTATAAGAAAATGGAGTTTGACCTAAAAGATAAAATAAATATCTTAAAACATGATTTAAATGCTAGTAATGATATTAGAAATATCATGAAGAGGGTCAATGCTGAACTACAGGTTAAGTTAGATTAGGATATCAAGAATAAGGATAATGTAGACCTTAAAATTCAGAGATTTGATAAGGCCTCACAAACCCTAGGAGAATGTGTTAGTAAACAAAGGGATTCTAGGGACATGACTGGGATTGGGATGAAAGAGTATTCTGGTGTTCCACCACCAGCCGGGGACTTCTATTGTGTCCAAATAAAGGACTTATCTTGGACTGGTTTACCAGAACTTCAAGAAGAGGAATTTATTCCTCCACCAAGAGTCCTTACCCCAGTTGAAGAATATAGGCAAAAGTTGACTGATTTGAATTTATGGAAGAAAGCCAACCCTACCTTGTTTGTCAAGGGTGGCATGCTTTGTGATAGTCCAAATGAGTCGACCCCTATCAAAGTAACAAACCCAATCACTGGCAAGACTGTTGACCTTGGCTCAAACACTGTTAGAAAACCTAGCATTAAGTATGCAGAAATGTATAGAAATACTAGGTCACCAAAAAGGCAAGTTAGTGATACCAATTGTGGAAACCTTGATAATGGAACAAGCTTCTTTTCTTCTAGACCTAGAGTTGTGTCTAGAAAAGCCTGTTATACTTGTGGTAGCTTTTCACATTTAGCCTATAAGTGTGTCAATGCTTCCAAGGTCAACGCTGACAAAAGGTCAAACACTGTCAGACCCAAAACTTTTGTGGAGCAAAGTCCACAAGTTGTTAGACCAGCCCCATTCTTTACTAAAGGGTCTAACACTCATGGACAAAGCCCTTTTCAGAAGACCAATACATGGTCTAATAGGCAATGGGTTCCTGTAGCAAACCCTAGGTTCAACGCTGAAAAGGGTAATTTCAGCGTTGACAAGACCAAATCAAACACTGACAGAAACATTGCCAGACCAAATAATGGTAAATGTTTGCAACCACAGGGAAAGGGGTCTAAAGCTACTTCTAGCTTGACATGGAGACCTAAGCAATATCAAAACCATAATTCTAATGGGATTTCTATGACCCGCAACAGATTTAATTATATTTCGAAGGTCATCACAAAACCAATTGGGGTTAACTGGGTGTTTCATCCAAAAAGGGATGAACAAGGGGTTGTTATGAGAAATAAGTCTGTTCTTGTTGAACAACTAGATGAATCCAAGTCTGCTCAGGCTTGGGTTCCCAAAGAAAACTAATTTGTTTTCTTTATGTGTAGGGCATTCAAAAACAGGTAAATGATTATGGCTATTGGGATAGTGGATGTGACAATCCGTCAATTTATGGTTTATATTTTATTCTCAAATATTATTTAAAAACACTATTTTAATGTTATATTATGAACTCACTTATTTATGGGAAGAAATTTGGATTTACATCTTGAAGTAGCATCGACTACGTCTAAACCGGAGGATTCTACGTTACATGCTTACGTTTACATACACCGTCTTTGGTGACAGTCCGACATTTCAAGAAATAAATTTATCCGTGAATATTATTTTGGAATTTAAAATTTGTGTTGGTTCATAAACTCACAAATTTACGAGAAGAGATTAGGACTTACGATTTTAATTTAACGTCATTTACGACTAAACCGGAAACCTTAGGATTACGTATTTACGTTTTCGAACTCCGTTTTTGATGAGACAATTTTTATTAGATTCGTTTTGTGCCGTTGATTCATAATTTATAAAAACGTTTTTCGTAAAACGACCCGAGGGCACGCAAATCGAGGAAACTAGAATCAAGGAGTACCCGTAATTAAATGGGGATGAGACAAGATAAACTTGCCCCACACCCACACATGGGACGGCAAGTATAAGCTTCACCAACACCATGAGGTGTCAAAAGCTTCACAATGAAGCTTAACACTTGTCCTAAGCTTAACTTGTAAGCTACCTAACATCAAAACTACCATCTCAAACCATTTGCTTTCATTTCCACTCATGCAAACAACTTCATCTCTCTCACCTCCTCCCTTGTTGTCGTCCACTATAGCCTTCACAACACCATCATCATACAATTTTAACCACAAACAATTGTTATAACTTACATATGTTAATCTCCTTCAAAAGAAATGAAGATTGGTGCAAGTTATAACATCCAAAGAGGAGTTTATATGGAGTCTTAGGGCTGATTTTCCACAAGGAGTTCTTGAAGAATGGTGGTCTTGAAGATGGTCTTGGTTTATCACAAGTTTCTCCATCACAATCCATGTCTTGATCATAACCTACATCATCATGGTGGTATAAAGATTGTTCTCCCCATCCTTTTGTTAATTTTGATTATATAATCATGTATTTTCTTCTTAAATGTATATATGTATGATGATATATGATGATAAAAATATTGTGTGGGGATTTGGTGTTGATAATCATGGGTAAAAAGATGAAAAACTATATGTAAAAATGGTTAATCATGCTTAATTTAGTAGGCTGTATAAAACAGTAAAGAATCATATGATAAACTGATAAAATGGCTTGAATAAATTAATATACAGTAAGTAATATGTCTTGTACACATGTGAGAGTTGGCCATGCAATGGAATCATTAGGATGAGTGAGATATGATCAAAACAAGTTTAGAGTGCAAATCTGAGTACACTGTTTTGGACGAATTTTATAAAATACTTAGAGGCTGATTCAACAGTAGCCATAGAAGAGTTAAATGGAGCACATATCATGTAGTTTATGACATAAACATTTGGGCTTCTATCTCCATATAGAACTCTAGATATGGCTGTTTTGGTGAACATGAAAGTAAAAATCAGATTTTGGGAAAATTAAAGTATAATAGTATTATATAAGCACTCAAATAAAAATAGTATAAAATGTGAATTAAAACCCACTAACTTATATAATAAATTTATATAAATATGTATAAGGATAAATAAATGGACATTTTATAAAAATGGTAGTTTGATAAGTTTTATAAGTTATAAAACTATAAACATGATTTTTACGACTTTTTTTCGGCTATTACCGTAAAATTAACGTTTTTGTTAAATAAAACTTAGACGGCTGGACCCGTCTAATGTAAACTTTTATAAACTCATATACTGATATATTAACATATATAACAAGTGAAAACCGATAAAACCCGAACTATAAAACATACGGACATTAACGGGCTAAGTTAACGTTATTGGACTAATAATACAACAAAATGGACTAAAACACTTATAAACTTATTTATTGGGCTTAACCCATTTGGGCCCAACATGTAAAGTATAAATACTGATAATACAAGTATGTAATGGATTAATACAAGTTAATGAACTTATAATAGGTTTATTGGACTTAAAACATGTAAATAGGTAAAACTAGTAAACTAGTATAGAAGTTATCAACACATAACACTAAAATGAGTAAATGAGAATATGTAAACCCACTTGATCATCATATATATATATATATATATATATATATATATATATATATATATATATATATATATATATATATATATATATATATATATATATATATATATATATATATATATATATATATATATATATATATAATCATCATATGTATACATAATTGTTATTTTTATAAAGTCATTGGACATGAGTCTAAGACGAGTATTATTTGTCTAGGTTTCCGTGATTGAAGCACGTACCGTACATCCAAGTCGCCGATAATCGCCTTCCCACATCAACGTGAGTTCATAGCCTCGCACTCTTTTAAATGTTTTTATGAAATATTTTATAAACCCGCGAGGGAGATAACATGTTTGTTTTGATAAAATAGGACACCATTTGTCCCGATTGTTTGTTTAATTGATTTAGACCCGAATGATTGTATGACCCGATGAATGAATATATGACCCGATAGATGAAAGGAAATGGATTATTAAAGTTAGGTTATGTCACTAAAAGTCCCATTAGCATGAATTGTGAACTACCGGGATTTGGTAGACGCTTATGCATATAATAGTACTATTTGGGGACGATCACCCTAGTTCACACCTTGACGGTTGATCCCCGTCGTGTCACATTGATTGGTAAGAGAATTTATGTATGAGAAGATTTACACAAGCGTGATTATTGTGACGACACGCTAATTTAGATGGGCAAATGATTGTCGGGCTAGCTACCCATTGTTTGTTGTAGTAAGGTAACAATGTCATGCGGCTTATAATAATCCAATTAACAAAATACTGCTTTAAGCATTAAATTACGATATATTGTCTGACTAGCAATACGGGGTCTTACTATTGATATTATGTTCGTGTTTTGGTTTTCATAACCATAATCCTATAACGGTTTTTATTTAACTCCATACAACGTTATAAAACGTATTGTATGATATTTTTACGACATTGGTTCGTATAATGATTTTGAAGGCGAAAGCCTATATTATGATTTTGATAAGGATTTGTATAAAATGACTTTGGCTATTTTATGGCCTATTACAATGAATTGTACAAAATGATTTTCGGTAATAATTTTATACCGATGTTAAATTGATGGATTTTATTAAACTCTATGAATTCACTCGGCGTTATCGTTGACCTTTTCTTTTAACATGTTTTATCTCAGCTACTTGAAGGTAATTCTCGGGAAGACAACAAGAATTCCTGGACCGTACTTAAATAACAATTTCCATTCAAATCTTTTGTAAAATTGTATGAAATGACTATGACTTGGGACCTATGTAACTTTGATATTTATGAATGGAAATGCTTTACTATTAAACGACACGATTTTTAAGCGTTGTCTATGATGTCAGTAATGTGCTATCCCGTAACACCAACGAGTCTTCCGCTGTATTGAGTTGTATATTTTTGGGGGTGTTACAGTTTGGTACCAGAGCTCTCGTTATAGAGAACGAAAGATTTTTAAAACTAAGGTTTTGAATAAAACATTTCAAAATCTTTTAACTATAAACATTTTCACAAAATGTCTAAAAATATTTTGACTATAACGGTGCCGAAGAATTCCCGAGTTACCGACAAGGCCAGACTGAGAAGTGTTATTTTAATATATATATAACTTGGATTATATATATATATATATATGATGTAATTTTATTACATGATTGTTTGATGATTATTTTGATATTTATACGAGGTATTTATACGACGTAGATTGTCACAAGGAACCCTAAATCCCCTAGTAAATTAATCGAAGCTATTCTCGTAGGAATTCTAGCTATCCTAGATCTAAACCAAGTTGTGGATATTTATGATCCCAACAAATGGTTGATATTCATAGAAATGTTGATATTAGTTGATTGTGATATTGAAGAGGAATTGGCGAGATTAAATCTGATATCGATGTCATGACGATCTTTCCTTATAAAGTAAAGTTTGACAAAATGTTACCACCTAGAAAGATGTCATCTGATTCGTTTTCATCCAATTCTTAAATTGAAATCGAAAGGGTGAATGTTGCACTTGAGGCTGTCATTGGAACCATTACCCAAAAGCCTCATGCCACTAGTACCTTTCCGAGAAGTCTAATTGAATGTATGAGTCATCTTATACTAGTGACTTATTTGATAAACTATTGATGAAGGAGATATAGGATTGGAAATTAAGTGTTGTTCATATCGAGCTTTTATTGCCCTTTCAAGGTCTAAGAATAAGATTGAAAGTATTGGAGAATGAAGTAGGATATCGAATTGAGTATAAAATTGGTTGAAACTTGAATAAAGTAAAATTTAACTCATATGGAATATGAGATTATTAAGAGGAAATTATTAAGTCATGTGATTGAATTATAAGGTTTTAATTGATTATTAATTCGTGTTAAGGGTTGTTCCTAGGCCGTTGTCCACTAACGAGGATGCCCAGTGTCCAAGAAATAAATTGAAGAAATCTTCTTCTGAATTGAGACCGATGGATCTTTCGGGACATGTGGAACACCTAATGACTCTTGTAGATTAGTATTCATTGTGGTATCTTTTAAAAATCCCTAACTTAACTGAGACATCAGTTGGTAGGATGAGTTCTTGGAATTGTATGACATAGTGACACGTAATGTGTTGCGGTACAATTTTGACTTGTTTGTGATTAATGAAAAGAATACCTTTGATTGCTAAATTTTACATGTATCAATGTTATCTGTCTTTTATTGCTTCATCCTAATGCTCGCATTAGTGATGCAACTATTGAACAAGTACTCATCTCGATTTGAGTTACGTTGTGAATTATTCTTCCTGAGTGCCATCGAGGTCATGAACCTCATGATTATTTGGCTAAAGCTCATTTCCTAGCATATTGTAGTTAGTTCTTGATGAACAACTTTTCATCACTCTTTTGCAGATCACTCATTGTTTTTATAAGTTAAAACAGTATTCCTTGAGAAAAATTGAATTCTCATCACTAAAAGGATTATTCAAAATGAGATTTATAAGTAATCGTTATCGAATGAAGTTGTTTATGAAACACCTTGGAAAACTTAATTGTTTCCATAACAAAGAACATCCTTGTAAATTTATTTTTGATTCTTATTTAAGAATTAAGCATGAAAATGTTTTTATTATAAACATGATGATAAAATTTTGACGAACTGAGTATTGCATCGTTAATCTTGAAATTGTATATAGTTGCACGCCTACATACAATTTGGAAGTGACCATGCAAGGCTGATTAGTAGTCACCATGAAATAATTAATAAACACTAAATTTTCTTTGAAGATTGTGAAAAGATTAAAATTTATGAGATCTGCAAGAAGTGAAAAATAAGGACATAGTGTTAGGGACACCTACATATGTGCCTGTAGCATCTATTCTTCTGAGTCGAATTTACTCATCTTTGGAAATTGTCTTATTTGACAATTGACAATTCTTTCTTGTCCAATTCTCCCGTAGTGAGATTCTTAGGAAAATTATCTGATTACCGAGTGTTGATACCCGACTAGATGTATCGACGTTCCTATCATTTCTTTTGATTTGATTTCATTTGAGTGACCTGGGTAACGATCCGAGGAGCTTTCGAATGAGTACTCAAATTATGAAACCATGGGATATATCCATATTCGTTAAATGTTTTCGTCTGTATCTGATTTGAAATTCTCTCGCGTAGATTATGCGTTAACCTTACTCTTTTAAGGTTAGTTATGTCTCCTGATATCCTTGAATTTGTGAAGAATTATGAATTATTATTAGCCTTTTGAGAAGTTCACATCTTATCAACGACAATAAAACTAAAAAGTTGATAGTGCCAGTAGAATAGATTGATTGATTATGACATCACGACATTGTCTTAATTGATGGGAACTCGAGTAGAATTCCCCTAAATGATAAGATGTTGATTATCAAAGGTGATCTAAATAATTCTTGGTGGATCACCATATCCTGCATTTAGACTTGAAATTATATCACGAATGGTTGTGAATTAGTCATAGATATTGTAATCTAGAAGAACCTAATATGAATTTATTAAAAGATGTTTCTGTTATCTGAAACTTTAGGAGGTATTTATTGGTGAATTATCTACACTTTTGCCATTAAGGTAGATTGAAATTGGTATTGATTATATTCCCGGTGCTGCAACTGTGGCGTGTGCATTGTACGTCAGCACCATCTGAATTAAAAGGAATTACCGTACAACTGAGAGAGTTGTCGGAGAAAGATTTTATTCTACCAAGCTCGTCATCATGAAGAGCTATGGTGTTATTATTTCTTATATTTATAGATTACTGTGTAGTGAGTAAATTGACAATCGAAAACGATATCCATGACTCGAAATGGAAGATTTGTTCGATCATTTACAAGGTTCTAGCGTATGTTTTAAAGATTTGATCCATGGCATGGTTATCATCTACTTCGCGTCCGCGAAAAATATTATCTATTCCAATCATTACATCCAGAACTTGTAATGAACATTATGAGTTTCACATGATGTCGTTTGGATTGACTAATACACACGTAGTATTCATCAATTTGGTGAATCACGTGTGAAGGCTGTAATTTGATAAATTCATGCTTGCGATCATTAAGGACCATTTGTTTGTTTATAAGAATAAAATGAGTTAATAATTAGTTATAGACTGCCCTAAATTGGCTGAACAATGAAAACCTGTACCTTGAATAATTAACATGTGATTTAAGACTTAATATTTTACATTATTTGTCCGTGTGATTAAAAGATAATGGAATCTATATTGACTCTTCAAAAATTAAGAGCCCTTATAAGACTTTGGGTTTTACCAAAAAGAAAGTGAAAATGTGTTTTGACAAATGTTTAAACAAAGGATTTTCAAGGAATTATTCCCTTATACCCAGAACATTTAACTAAACTCCTGTTTAGGGGTAAATGTTTGTGTATACCTCAAAACAACCTAAGAGGGATTGAGGAAAACATTTAAACCATAACTTGAAATTTGAAACGACAATTTTTTCTTTTCAACTAAGAAAATTTTTGACCAAAGTATAACCATAGATTTTTCAAACATTTACGAATCTTATTAGTTATTTTCGATAAATCAGCAAAAATCGTGTTAATTAAATTCAAACTTGTTTTGAACATTTTATTACAATTGGTCGAACTAAGAAAATTTAAACTTTTAACGTTTACGTTTCATAAAAACTTAATATTTATTGTTAATTTACGTGTAATACGTATCGACGCTATAAAACGTCGGATCAAGCAAAACTGATAAAAATAATAGTGGAGACGAAACTAAAACTTAGAAAATATGAAGAAAGAATTTTGAATAAATACGGTCATAATAATTATTCCATCTAAGAAAGTGAATGTAGATACTGACACATAATATTGAAAGAATAAAGAACCAATTAGGACATGTTCCTTAATAATGAAGGTGCAAAATAAATTGCCGAACAATTTAAAATATAGTTGATGCTTGTAAAAAGGATAATATAGATAATAAAAAGGAGTTCGCGGCTAATGTGAACCATTAGAATTGAGAAGCCGATGGTGTTAAATGTATAAAAGGCCGCTTGTGGTTGCATGAATATAGAGGATTTTGAGATTTAGTCATATTGAAATCTCGTAAGTATAAGTATTCTATTCCTGTCATTTCTAATTTAATGTATCTTTAACTGAAGAAGTTGTACTAATGGCAAATTATGAAGGCAGACATTGCCTCATACATTAGTAAACGTCTAGCTATTGCAAAGGTCATCATCTGAATATTGATTCGATTTGGGTCATCGTCGACAGACTGACCAAATCTGCTAATATCATTCCTGTTAATGATAGATTCTTGATGAAGAAATTGATTCTTTTGTATTTAAAGGAGTTGTGTAAACATTGTGTGCCTGTATCGATCATCTCTATCAAGATCATCGCTTCGCATCGAATTTCTAGAGATTTGCTCAAAAGTCATTAAGAATGAATCTTGATGAGAGTACTGTGTACCACCCCAATCGAAGGGACGAGGTAAAGTAACGATACAAAATACTATAATTGCTGTTTTATGTTTGAATGATTGACCTTTGGTAATAAACTATATAATCGCTTTCCTTTGAAGAGATTATCATTGATAATTATCGTATTAGGATCGAGATCGAATCTTGTTAGGATCTAAATATTAGAGCATCTGTAAGCAGGAGTTGGGATGAAGACACCCGACATACACCCATCGTGAGTTGGACATGTCTTTTAGGTTTAAGGTTTCCTATGATGACAAACCTAACCTTACAAAATACCCGACCCGCGAGACCTGAAATGATTGTTGAAATTAGGATTTGATTATTGACTGCCGGTAGTGGGCAGGAGGTTATGTGAATATGAAATGTAGATCTTGAAGTGCCAGATGGGTAGCGAAGTTATGACAAAAATTTTAACTATGGAAAAATGAATTGATGATCTGAAAGATCATGGGATATAAGTCCCCGTTGTATGGGACCATTGAGATGATATAAAAGTTGGGTTGAAAGGCATATAAGCTGGATCTACCCTAGGACTTCAAGAGCTGCGTGAATTATGTTTCGTATATCGAACTTGATGAAATGTCTATCAAGTGAGAATCTGATTGTTTCTTAGTAAAGTTTAGATCGGCGAAAAGTTGCATTCATCAAAAACCCGTGAACATCATGGATAGAAAAAAGTAAGTCAACATTAAGCCTGATCTTATTCCCGTAGTTATGTTTGATGAAACTCGCGTATTGTAATGAATTACACTTGTGAGGAAAGACCGATTGTGGAGGAAATACCCACATGGCTTTAACTCTATAAGAAGCGAGTAGTAAGATAAGATGATCTTTGAGGACAAAGATCCTGTTTAGGGGTAAATGTTGTGACAATCCGTCAATTTATGGTTAATATTTTATTCTCAAATATTATTTAAAAACACTATTTTAATGTTATATTATGAACTCACTTATTTATGGGAAGAAATTTGGATTTACGTCTTGAAGTAGCATCGACTACATCTAAACCGGAGGATTCTACGTTACGTGCTTACGTTTACATACACCGTCTTTGGTGACAGTCCGACATTTCAAGAAATAAATTTATCCTTGAATATTATTTTGGAATTTCAAATTTGTGTTGGTTCATAAACTCACAAATTTACGAGAAGAGATTAGGACTTACGATTTTAATTTAACGTCATTTACGACTAAACCGGAAACCTTAGGATTACGTATTTACGTTTTCGAACTCCGTTTTTGATGAGACAGTTTTTATTAGATTCGTTTTGTGCCGTTGATTCATAATTTATAAAAATGTTTTTCGTAAAACGACCCGTGGGCACGCAAATCGAGGAAACTAGAATCGAGGAGTACCCATAATTAAATGGGGATGAGACAAGATAAACTTGCCCCACCCCCACACATGGGACGGCAAGTATAAGCTTCACCAACACCATGAGGTGTCAAAAGCTTCACAATGAAGCTTAACACTTGTCCTAAGCTTAACTTGTAAGCTACCTAACATCAAAACTACCATCTCAAACCATTTGCTTTCATTTCCACTCATGCAAACAACTTCATCTCTCTCACCTCCTCCCTTGTTGCCGTCCACTATAGCCTTCGCAACACCATCATCATACAATTTTAACCAGAAACAATTGTTATAACTTACATATGTTAATCTCCTTCAAAAGAAATGAAGATTGGTGCAAGTTATAACATCCAAAGAGGAGTTTATATGGAGTATTAGGGCTGATTTTCCACAAGGAGTTCTTGAAGAATGGTAGTTGATGACGTATAGTCCCCAAACCGGGTCATGAGCCCGGCTCGCGGGTACTACCCGTATCCGGCCCATCACAGATGGGTGGATAAATGTCATTCAGGTTTATGGGCTTGAGTAAACAGTGCTCGCACATGTGTGCGGCCCACGGCCCAAGGCGGCCGACATAAGATCAGACAGAATAATATTCTGTCTAGGTATATCTTAATCCTAATATGAAGAGATATTCACTACCAGAATTAGAAGATAACAATCATTCTAATTCTGGTGCTTATCTCTTCCTTGGGGCCGAAGGATCAGTGGAAGCCCATTGGGGTTTCACTGCCTATAAAAGGAACCCCCAAGGGTTCCACAAAGGTATCACAATTCACTCTAAACTCACATATAACCCTAAATCGATTACTTACTCTCACGCTGGAGTCTAATCGTGGGAAACCTTCCCACGGTAAGCTTAACGCGTGTTGTTTAGTGTGCAGGATCCCAACCAGACGATTCACTTGGTGCAGGAGCCGGTACCCAGCCAACCCGAATTAAGCCTAATTCGGGTCTAGCAAGGATCAACCAACTTTTGCATCAACAGTAGTCTTGAAGATGGTCTTGGTTTATCACAAGTTTCTCCATCAAAATCCATGTCTTGATCATAACCTACATCATCATGGTGGTATAAAGATTGTTCTCCCCATCCTTTTGTTTATTTTGATTATGTAATCATGTATTTTCTTCTAAAATGTATATATGTATGATGATATATGATGATAAAAATATTGTGTGGGGATTTGGTGTTGATAATCATGGGTAAAAAGATGAAAAACTATATGTAAAAATGGTTAAACATGCTTAATTTAGTAGGCTGTATAAAACAGTAAAGAATCATATGATAAACTGATAAAATTTCTTGAATAAATTAATATACATTAAGTAATATGTCTTGTACACATGTGAGAGTTTTCCATGCAATGGAATCATTAGGATGAGTGAGATATGATCAAAACAAGTTTAGAGTGCAAATCTGAGTACACTGTTTTGGACGAATTTTATAAATACTTAGAGGCTGATTCAACTGTAGCCATAAAAGAGTTAAATGGATCACATATCATGTAGTTTATGCTATACAAATTTGGGCTTCTATATCCATATAGAACTCTAGATATGGCTGTTTTGGTGAACATGAAAGTAAAAATCAGATTTTGGGAAAATTAAAGTATAATAGTATTATATAAGCACTCAAATAAAAATAGTATAAAATGTGAATTAAAACCCACTAACTTATATAATACATTTATATAAATATGTATAAGGATAAATAAATGGACATTTTATAAAAATGGTAGTTTGATAAGTTTTATAAGTTATAAAACTATAAACATGATTTTTACGACTTTTTCGGCTATTACCGTAAAATTAACGTTTTTGTTAATAAAACTTAGACGGTTGGACCCGTCTAATGTAAACTTTTATAAACTCATATACTGATATATTAACATATATAACAAGTGAAAACCGATAAAACCCGAACTATAAAACATACGGACATTAACGGACTAATTTAACGTTATTGGACTAATAATACAACAAAATGGACTAAAACACTTATAAACTTATTTATTGGGCTTAACCCATTTGGGCCCAACATGTAAAGTATAAATACTGATAATACAAGTATGAAATGGATTGATACAAGTTAATGAACTTATAATAGGTTTATTGGACTTAAAACATGTAAATAGGTAAAACTAGTAAACTAGTATAAAAGTTATCAACACATAACACTAAAATGAGTAAATGAGAATATGTAAACCCACTTGATCATCATATATATATATAAAATCATCATATGTATACATAATTGTTATTTTTATAAAGTCATTGGACATGAGTCTAAGACGAGTATTATTTGTCTAGGTTTCCGTGATTGAATCACGTACCGTACATCCAAGTCGCCGATAATCGCCTTCCCACATCAACGTGAGTTCATAGCCTCGCACTCTTTTAAATGTTTTTATGAAATATTTTATAAACCCGCGAGGGAGATAACATGTTTGTTTTGATAAAATAGGACACCATTTGTCCCGATTGTTTGTTTAATTAATTTGGACCCAAATGATTGTGACCCGATGAATGAATATATGACCCGATAGATGAAAGGAAATGGATTATTAAAGTTAGGTTATGTCACTAAAAGTCCCATTAGCATGAATTGTGAACTACCGGGATTTGGTAGACGCTTATGCATATAATAGTACTATTTGGGGACGATCACCCCAGTTCGCGCCTTGACGGCTGATCCCCGTCGTGCCACTTTGATTGGTAAGCGAATTTATGTATGAGAAGATTTACACAAGCGTGATTATTGTGACGACACGCTAATTTAGATGGGTAAATAATTGTCGGGCTAGCTACCCGTTGTTTGTTGTAGTAAGGTAACAATGTCATGCGGCTTATAATAATCCAATTAACGAAATACTGCTTTAAGCATTAAATTACGATATATTGCCTGACTAGCAATACGGGGTCTTACTATTAATATTATGTTGGTGTATTGGTTTTCATAACTATAATCCTATAACGGTTTTTATTTAACTCCATACAACGTTATAAAACGTATTGTATGATATTTTTACGACATTGGTTCGTATAATGATTTTGAAGGCGAAAGCCTATATTATGATTTTGATAAGGATTTGTATAAAATGACTTTGGCTATTTTATGGCCTATTACAATGAATTGTACAAAATGATTTTCGGTAATAATTTTATACCGATGTTAAATTGATGGATTTTATTAAACTCTATGAATTCACTCGGCGTTATCGCTGACCTTTTCTTTTAACATGTTTTATCTCAGGTACTTGAAGGTAATTCTCGGGAAGACAACAAGAATTCATGGCCCGCACTTAAATAACAATTTCCATTCAAATCTTTTGTAAAATTATATGAAATGACTATGACTTGGGACCTATGTAACTTTGATATTTATGAATGGAAATGCTTTACTATTAAACGACGCGATTTTTAAGCGTTGTCTATGATGTGAGTAATGTGCTATCCCGTAACACCAACGAGTCTTCCGCTGTATTGAGTTGTATATTTTTGGGGGTGTTACAGTGGATGCTCTAGGCACATGACTAGGAAGGAAGATTATCTCACAAACTTCACTCCCATTAAGGATGGTGATAAAGTTTATGTGACAATCCGTCAACTTATGGTTGATATTTTATTCTCAAGTATTATTTAAAAACATTATTTTAATGTTATATTATGACCTCACTTATTTTTGGGAAGAAATTTGGATTTACGTCTTGAAGTAGCATCGACTACGTCTAAACCGGAGGATTCTACGTTACGTGCTTACGTTTACATACACCATTTTGGTGACAGTCCGACATTTCAGAAAATAAATTTATCCGTGAATATTATTTTGGAATTTTAAATTTGTGTTGGTTCATAAACTCACAAATTTACGAGAAGAGATTAGGACTTACGATTATAATTTAGCGTCCTCTACGACTAAATCGGAAACCTTAGGATTACGTATTTACGTTTTTGAACTCCGTTTTTTATGAGACAATTTTTATTAGATTCGTTTTGTGTCGTTGATTCATAATTTATAAAAACGTTTTTCGTAAAACGACCCGAGGGCACGCAAATCGAGGAAACTAGAATCGAGGAATACCCGTAAATTAGTGGGATGATACAAAACAAGTTTTGCCCCACCCCACCAATATGGGACGGCAACATGTAAGCTACCACACCATTAGGTGTCAAAACTTCACAATGAAGCTTGCACACTTGTGCTTAAAGCTTAACTTGTAAGCTATGCACCACAAAACCACTTGCAACAAACCATTTCTCACATTCAACTCATGCAAACCACCATTTTTCCTCTCCTCTCTCTTTTAAATTCGTCCAACAATCATCAATTACTGTAACACCCCCAAATTTATACAACATAGTACAGCGGAAGACTAGTTGGTGTTACGGGATAGCACATTACTCACATCATAGACAACGCATAAAAATCGCGTCGTTTATGAATAAATCATTTCCATTCCTAATTATCAAAGTTACATCGGTCCCAATTCATTATATTTCATACAAAGTTTTACAAAGTATTTGAATGGAAAAATATTGTTTAAGTGCGGGCCATGAATTCTTGTCGTCTTCCCGAGAATTACCTTCAAGTACCTGAGATAAAACATGTTAAAAGAAAAGGTCAGCGATAACGCCGAGTGAATTCATAGAGTTTAATAAATTCCATCAATATAACTTTGGTATAAAAGTTGTACCAAAAATCAATTCGTACAAATCATTGTAATAGGCCGTAAAATAGCCAAAATCATTTTATACAAATCTTTGTAATAGGCCGTAAAATAGCCAAAGTCATTTTATATAAATCCTGATCGAAAATCATAATATAGACATTTGCCTTAAAAATCATTGTACGAGCCAATGTCGTAAAAACATCATACAATACGTCTTATGACGTTGTATAAAATCAAATAAAAACCGTTATATGAATATTGTTATGAAAACCAAAACACAAACATAATATCAATAGTATGACCCTGTATTGCTAGTTAGGCAATATGTCGTAATTCTGAGCGTCTAGTAGTATTTCGTTAGTTTTGGATTATTATAAGCCGCATGACATTGTTACCTTACTAAACCAACAACGGGTAGCTAACCCGGTACCAATTTTGCCCATCTAAAGTAGCGTGTCGTCACAAAGGTCACGCTATGGAAATCTTCTCATACATAAATTCGCTTACCAATCAATGTGGCACGACGGGGATCAACCGTCAAGGCGCAAACTGGGGTGATCGTCCCCAAATAGTACTATTAAATGCATAAGCGTCTACCAACTCCCGGTAGTTCACAATTCATGCTAATGGGACTTTTAGTGACATAACCTAACTTTAATAATCCATTTTATTTCATCTATCGGGTCCATTAATCTTTTATCGGGTCATACAATCGGGTCATTCAATCATTCGGGTCCAAAAATCAATAAACAAACAATCGGGACAAATGGTGTCCTAAGTTTATAAAAACTAACATGTTATCTCCCTCGCGGGTTTATAAAGCATTTATAAAAACATTTAAAAGAGTGCGAGGCTATGAACTCACGTTGATGTGGGAAGGCGGGTTATCGGCAACTCGGACGTACGGTACGTGCTTCAATCACGGAAACCTAGACAAATAATACTCGTCTTAGACTCTTGTCTAATGACTTTATAAAAATAACAATTATGTATACATATGATGATTATATATATATGATGATCAAGTGGGTTTACATATTCTCGTTTGCTCATTTTAGTGTTATGTGTCGGTAACGTTTATACTAGTTTACTAGTTTTACCTATTTACGTGTTTTAGGTTCAATAAGCTTATTATAAGTTATTTAACTTATTTTAATCCATCTTGTACTTATATTATCAGTACATACACTTTCAAGTTGGGCCCAAATGGGTTAAGCCCAATAAGCTCTTTTTATAAGTTTTTATCTTATTTAGTCCAATCATTAGCTCAAGTATTAGTCCACTATGTTTACTTAGCTCGTAAATGTCCGTAATTCTTATAGTTCGGGTTTTATCGGTTTTTACTTGTCTTAGTTATCTATACATCAGTATATGATTTTTATAAACTTTACATTAGACGGGTTTGGTCGTCTAAGTTTTATTTGGCGAAAAACGTTAATTTCACGGCAATAGCCGAAAAAGTCGTAAAAATCAAGTTTATAGTTTTTATTACTTATAAATATTATTTTACCACCATTTATATAATTTACCCATTTAATTAACCTTTTATACATTTATATAAATAAGTTTTATAAGTTAGTGGGTTTATATTTTTACATTTTATAAATGTGAGTGCTTATATAATATTAATAAACATTATTTCCAAAATCTGATTTTTAACTTCATGTTCACCATTTTTACCATATCTAGAGTTCTATAATGACTTAGAAGCTCATTTTTAGATGACATGTTCTTCATAATATGTGCTACATATAACTTAGTTATAGCTACTGCCCATTTTGAGTTTAACTTGCCTTAACAGTCCCTACAATACTGCTTATTCAGATTACACCACCTAACTTGTTTTGATCATATCTCACTCATTATTTTGATTCCATTGCATGGCCAACTCTCACATGTGTATAACATCATCTACTTACTGTAAATGGATCAAACCATGCAATTTTATCAGTTTACCATATGATTCTTTACTGTTTTTATACAGCCTATTATTTAAACAAGATTTACCCATTTTTACTTATAGTTTTTCATCTTTTTATCCATGATTATCAACAACAAATCCCCACATAACATTTTTATCATCATATAATCATCATAAATATATACAATAGGAAATAAAATACATGTTTACATAATCAAAATAACAAGAAGTTGAGGAGGACAATCTTTATACCACCATGATGATGTAGGTTGTGATCAAAACATGGATTTTGATGGAGAAATTTGTGCTTAGCCAACACCATCTTCATGACCACCATTCTTCATAGAAACCTTGTGGAAAATCAGCCTCAAGACACCAAGGAAACTCCTCCATGGATGTTATAAGTTGCACCAATCTTCATCTTTTTGAATGGAGATTAACATATGTTAATTATAACATATGTTTATGGTTAAATTTTGTATGAAATGGGTGTTTTGTGGAGCATTTGGGGCGGCCAAAAATGGAAGAGATGAGAGAATTGTGTGGTATTGCATGTAAGATATGAGAGGTAGTGGTTTGTGTTTGTGGTTTTGTTGTGTAAAAGCTTAACTTGTAAGCTTGTGTGACAAGTGTAGATAGTTAACTAAAAACTTGACACCTAAAGGTGTTGTGAAGTTATTTAGGCCGGTTTTGGGAGTGGGGTGGGACAAGTGTCCCACTTGTCTCATCCCATTTATTTACGGGTACTCCTCGATTCTAGTTTCCTCGATTTGCGTGCCCTCGGGTCGTTTTACGAAAAACGTTTTTATAAATTATGAATCACCGTCACAAAACGAATCCAATAAAAATTGTCTCATCAAAAACGGAGTTCGAAAACGTAAATACGTAATCCTAAGGTTTCCGGTTTAGTCGTAAAGGACGTTAAAATAAAATCGTAAGTCCTAATCTCTTCTCGTAAATTTTTGAGTTTATGAACCAACTCAAATTTAAAACTCCAAAATAATATTCATGGACAAATTTATTTTCTGAAATGTCGGACTGTCACCAAGGATGGTGTATGTAAACGTAAGCACGTAACGTTGAATCCTCCGGTTTAGACGTAGTCGATGCTACTCCAAGACGTAAATCCAAATTTCTTCCCAAAAATAAGTGAGTTCATATTGTATCATTAAAATAATATTTTCAAATAATATTTGAGAATAAAATATCAATCGTAAATTGACGGATTGTCACAGCATTTACCCCTAAACAGGATCTTTGTCCTCAAAGATCATCTTACTTTACTACTTGCTTCTTATAGAGTTAAAGCCATGTGGGTATTTCCTCCACATTTGGTCTTTTCTCACAAGTGCAATTCATTATAATACGCGAGTTTCATCAAACATAACTACGGGAATTAGATCAGGCTTAATGTTGACTTACTTTCTCTATCCATGATGTTCACGGGTTTTTGATGAATGCAACTTTTCGCCGATCTAAGATCTACTAAGAATAATCAGAATTTCACTTGATAGATATTCCATCAAGTTCGATTTACGAAACATAATTCACGCGGTTCTTGAAGTCCTAGGGTAGATCCAGCTTATATGCCTTTCAATCCCAACTTTTACATCATCTCAATGGTCCCAAACAACGGGGACTTATATCCCATGATTTGTCAGATCATGAATTCATTTTTCCAACGTTAAAAATTGTGGCATAACTTCGCTACCCATTTGGCACTTCAAGATCTACATTTCACATTCACATAACCTCTTGCCTACTACCGGCTGTCAATAATCAGATCCTAAATTCAATAATCATTTCAGATCTCGTGGGTCGGGTATTTTGCAAGGATAGGTTCGCCATCATAGGAAACCTTAAACCTAAAAGACATGTCCAACTCACAATGGGTGTATGTCGGGTGTCTTTATCTCAACTTCTGCTTACAGATGCTCTAATATTTAGATCTTAACAAGATTCGATCTCAATCCTAACATGATGATTATCAATGATAATCTCTCCAAAGGAAAACGAATTTACGGTCTATTACCAAAGGTCAATCATTCAAACATAAAACAACACTTATAGTATTTTGTATCGTTACTTTACCTCGTCCCTTCGATTTGGGGTGGTACATAGTACTCTCATCAAGGTTCGTTCTCAATGATTTCTGAGCAAATCTCTAGAAATTCGATGCGAAGCGAGGATCTTGATATAGATGATCGATACAGGCACGCTATGTTTACATAACTCTTTTGCATTTATCATTAACGGGAATGATATTAGCAGATTTGGTCAGTCTGTCGACGATGACCCAAATCTAATCAAATTCAGATGATGACCTTTGCAATAGCTAGACGTTTACTAATGAATGAGGCGATGTCTGCCTTCATAATTACCATCAATACAACTTCTTCAGACAAAGATACTTTTAGTCACAAATGACATACATAGAATAATTATACTTAAAAATTCCAACATAACTACATCTCACAATCTTCCACATTTAGACAATCACAAGTGGTCTTTAAAATATTTAACGTTATCAGCTTCTCAATTTTTAATAGTTCACATTAGCCGCGAACCTCTTTTATAATCTATATTATCATTTTTACAAACATTGTTTGTTTTTATATCGTTCGGCAAATTATTTTGTACCTTCATTATCAAGAAATACATCTTAATTGATTCTTTATCCTTTTTATATAATATGTCAGTATCTATATTCACTTCTCATGATGTTATAATTATCATGTCCACAATTCACTCAGATATTCTTTCTATATTATGTGTCAGTATTTACGTTCAACTTTCTTCATATTTTCTAAGTTTTAGTTTCTTCTCAACTATCATTTTTATCCGTTTTACTCAATCCGATGTCTAAAGCGTCGATAATTATTATAATTAATTAAATAATTATTAGTTAATTTTTATGAAGTGTAAACGTAAAAGTTTTAAATTTTTAGTTCGACCAATTATATAAAATGTTCAAAATAAATTTGAGTTTATTTAACAAGATTTTTGTTGATTTATCGAAAATAATTAATAAGATTCGTAAATGTTCGAAAAACCTTTGTTTATATTTTGGTCAAAATTTTCTTTAGTTTGAAAAGCAAAAATTGTCGTTTTAAGTTTTCAGGTTATGGTATAAATGGTTTTACTCAATCCTTCTTAAGTTATCTTGAGGTATACACAAACATTTACCCCTAAACAGAAGTTTAGTTAAATGGTTTATGTATAAGGGAATAATCCCTTTAAAAATCCTTTGTTAAAACATTTGTCAAAACATATTTGCACTTTCTTTTTGGTAAAATCCAAAGTCTTAAAAGGGCTCTCAATTTTGAAGAGTCTATATGCATACATCTTACCATTATTAATCCAATGGTCATTTTATGTAAAGGATTAAGTTTTTAATCCCTAAGCGTTAATGGTTCTAATCTTAAGTCTTATGTTAAATATTCAAGGTACATGTTTTAATTGTTCGGCCAATTCAGGGCAATCTGTAAATAATTATTAACTCATTATTATTCGTATTAACAAACAAATAGTCCTTAATGATCGTAAGCATAAATTTATCAAATTACAGCCTACACACGTGATTCATCGAATTTATGAATGCTACATGTGCATTGGTCAATCCAAACGACATCACGTGGAACTCATAATGTTCATTACAAGCACCGGATGTAGTGATTGGAATAGATAATCTCTTTCGTAGATGCGAAGTTGATGATAACCATGCTATGGATCAAATTTGCTAGAACCTTGTAAATGATCGAACAATTCTTCCATTTCGAGTTATGGATATCGTTTTCGATTGTCAATTTACTCAGTCACAGTAATCTATAAATATAAGGAAAGATAACACCATAGCTCTTCAGGATGACAGGCTTGGTATAATAAAATCTTTCTCCGACAACTCCCTCAGTTGTACGGTAATTCCTTTAATTCAGATGGTGCTGACGTACAGTGCACAAGTCACAAGTGCAGCACCGAGAATATAATCAAATACCAAATTCTACTTGCCTTAATGGCAAAAGTCTAGGTAATTCACCAACAAATACCTCCTAAAGTTTCAGATAGCATAAACATCTTTTAATAAATTTCATATTAGGTTCTTTCTAGATTATAATATCTATGACTAGTTCACAACCATTCACGGTATAATTTCAATTCCAAATATAGGATATCGTCATCTATCAAGAATTATTTATATCACTTTTGATAATCAACATCTTATCTATTTAGGGGAATTCTACTCGAGTTCCCATTAATTAAGACAATATCGTCATGTCATCATCAATCAATCCATTCTACCGGCATTATCAACTTTTCAGTTTCATTGCCGTCGATAAGATGTGAACTTCTCAAAAGACTAATAATAACTCATAATCCTTCACAAATTCAGGGATATCAGGAGACATAACTATTATCTAAAGAGTAAGGTCAACGCATAATCTACGCGAGAGAATTTCAAATCAGATTCAGACGAAAACATTTAACGAATATGAATATATCCCATGTTTTCATGATTCGAGTACGCATTCGAAAGATCCTCGGATCGTTATCCAGGTCATTCAAATGAAATCAAATCAAGAGAAATGATAAGAACGTCGATACATCCAGTTGGGTATCAACACTCGGTAATCAGATACTTTTCCTAAGAATCTTACTACAGGAGAATTGGACAAGTAAGAATTGTCAATTGTCAAATAAGACAATTTCCACAGATGAGTAAATTAGCTCAGAAGAATAGATTCTATAGGCACATATGTAGGTGTCCCTAATCATTATGTCCTCATTTTACACTTCTTGCAGATCTCATAAAATTTTAATCTTTCACAATCTTCAAAGGAAATGTAGTGTTTATTCATTAGTTTTATGGTGACTACTAATCAGCCTTGCATAGTCCATTCCAAATTGTATGTAGGCGCGCAACTATATACAATTTCAAGATTAACGATGCAATACTCAGTTCGTCAAAATTTTATCATCATGTTTATAATAAAAACATCTTCATGCTTAATTCTTAAATAAGAATCAAAATAAATTTACAAATATTTTCTTTATTATGAAAACAATTAAGTTTTCCAAGATACTTTATAATCAACCTCATTTTCGATAACAATCACTTATAAATCTTACTTTGAATAATCCTTATTGTGATGAAAATTAAATTTTCTCAAAGGATACCGCTTTAACTTTATAAAAATAATGTGTGATCTGCAAAAATGTGATGAAAAGTTGTTCACCAAGAACTAACTTCATTATGATAGGAAATGAGCTTAGCCAAACAATCATGAGGTTCATGACTTCGATGGCACTCAGGAATACAAAGAGAATAATCCACAACGTAACTCAAATCAAGATGAGTACTCGTTCAATGGTTGCATCACTAATGCGGACATTAGGATTAAGCAAGAAAAGATAGATAACATCAATACATGTAGAATTTAGCAGTCAAAGGTAGTCTTTTTCATTAATCACAAACAAGTCAAAATTGTACCGTAACACATTACGTGTCACTATGTCATACAATTCTCAGAACTCATCCTACCAACTGATATCTCAGTTAAGTTAGGGATTTTTAAAAGATACCACAATGAATACTAATCTACAAGAGTCATTAGGTGTTCCACATGTCCCAGAAGATCCATCGGTCTCAATTCAGAAGAAGATTTCTTCAATTAATTTCTTGGACACCGGGCATCTTCATTAGTGGACAATGGCCTAGGAACAACCCTTAACACAAACCTACAATCAATTAAAACCTTATAATTCATTCACAAAACTTAACGACTTCCTCTTAACAATCTCATATTCCATATAGGTTAAGTTTTACTTTTATTTATTCAAGTTTCAACCAATTTTATACTCAAGTCGATATCCTACTTCATTCTCCAATACTTTCAATCTTATTCTTCGGCCTTGTAAAGGCAATACAATCTCAATATAAATCAACACTTAATTTCCAATCCTATTAGCTCTTACAACAACAATTATCAAATGAGTCATTAATATGAAATGACTTGATCATTCAACTTAGACTTCTCGGAAAGGTATTAGTGGCATGAGGCTTTTGGGTAATGGTTCCAATAACAGCCTCAAGTGCAACATTCACCCTTTTGATTTCAAATTTAAGAATTGGGTGACAACGAATCAGATGACATCTTTCTAGGTGGTAATGTTTTATCAAACTCCACTCTATAAGAAAAGATCGTCATGACATCGGTATCAGATTTAATCTCGCCAATTCTTTTTCAATATCACAATCAACTAATGTCTACACTTCTACGAATATCAACCATTTGTTGGGATCATAAATATCCACAACTTGGTTTAGATCTAGGATAGCTAGAATTCCTACGAGAATAGCTTCGATTAATTTACTAGGGGATTTAGGGTTACTTGTGACAATCGACGTCGTATAAATACCTCGTATAAAAATCAAAATAATCATCAAACAATCATGTAATAAAATTACATCATATATATATAATCCAAGTTATATATATATTAAAATAACACTTCTCAATCTTGGCCTTGTCGGTAACTCAGGAATTCTTCGGCACCGTTATAGTCAAAAGATTTTTAGACATTTTTAGAAAAATATAGTTAAAAGATTTTGAAATGTTTTATTCCGAACCTTAGTTTTTAAAAATCTTTCGTTCTCTATAACGAGAGCTCTGGTACCAAACTGTAACACCCCCAAATTTATACAACATAGTACAGCGGAAGACTAGTTGGTGTTACGGGATAGCACATTACTCACATCACAGACAACGCATAAAAATCGCGTCGTTTATTAATAAATCATTTCCATTCATAATTATCAAAGTTACATCGGTCCCAAGTCATTATATTTCATACAAAGTTTTACAAAGTATTTGAATGGAAAAATATTGTTTAAGTGCGGGCCATGAATTCTTGTCGTCTTCCCGAGAATTACCTTCATGTACCTGAGATAAAACATGTTAAAAGAAAAGGTCAGCGATAACGCCGAGTGAATTCATAGAGTTTAATAAATTCCATCAATATAACTTTGGTATAAAAGTTGTACCAAAAATCAATTCGTACAAATCATTGTAATAGGCCGTAAAATAGCCAAAATCATTTTATACAAATCTTTGTAATAGGCCGTAAAATAGCCAAAGTCATTTTATATAAATCCTGATCGAAAATCATAATATAGACATTTGCCTTAAAAATCATTGTACGACCCAATGTCGTAAAAACATCATACAATACGTCTTATGACGTTGTATAAAATCAAATAAAAACCGTTATATGAATATGGTTATGAAAACCAAAACACAAACATAATATCAATAGTATGACCCTGTATTGCTAGTTAGGCAATACGTCGTAATTCTGAGCGTCTAGTAGTATTTCGTTAGTTTTGGATTATTATAAGCCGCATGACATTGTTACCTTACTAAACCAACAACGGGTAGCTAACCCGGTACCAATTTTGCCCATCTAAAGTAGTGTGTCGTCACAAAGGTCACGCTATGGAAATCTTCTCATACATAAATTCGCTTACCAATCAATGTGGCACGACGGGGATCAACCGTCAAGGCGCGAACTGGGGTGATCGTCCCCAAATAGTACTATTAAATGCATAAGCGTCTACCAACTCCCGGTAGTTCACAATTCATGCTAATGGGACTTTTAGTGACATAACCTAACTTTAATAATCCATTTTATTTCATCTATCGGGTCCATTAATCTTTTATCGGGTCATACAATCGGGTCATTCAATCATTCGGGTCCAAAAATCAATAAACAAACAATCGGGACAAATGGTGTCCTAAGTTTATAAAAACTAACATGTTATCTCCCTCGCGGGTTTATAAAGCATTTATAAAAACATTTAAAAGAGTGCGAGGCTATGAACTCACGTTGATGTGGGAAGGCGGGTTATCGGCAACTCGGACGTACGGTACGTGCTTCAATCACGGAAACCTAGACAAATAATACTCGTCTTAGACTCTTGTCTAATGACTTTATAAAAATAACAATTATGTATACATATGATGATTATATATATATGATGATCAAGTGGGTTTACATATTCTCGTTTGCTCATTTTAGTGTTATGTGTCGGTAACGTTTATACTAGTTTACTAGTTTTACCTATTTACGTGTTTTAGGTTCAATAAGCTTATTATAAGTTATTTAACTTATTTTAATCCATCTTGTACTTATATTATCAGTACATACACTTTCAAGTTGGGCCCAAATGGGTTAAGCCCAATAAGCTCTTTTTATAAGTTTTTATCTTATTTAGTCCAATCATTAGCTCAAGTATTAGTCCACTATGTTTACTTAGCTCGTAAATGTCCGTAATTCTTATAGTTCGGGTTTTATCGGTTTTTACTTGTCTTAGTTATCTATACATCAGTATATGATTTTTATAAACTTTACATTAGACGGGTTTGGTCGTCTAAGTTTTATTTGGCGAAAAACGTTAATTTCACGGCAATAGCCGAAAAAGTCGTAAAAATCAAGTTTATAGTTTTTATTACTTATAAATATTATTTTACCACCATTTATATAATTTACCCATTTAATTAATCTTTTATAAATTTATATAAATAAGTTTTATAAGTTAGTGGGTTTATATTTTTACATTTTATACATTATAATGTGAGTGCTTATATAATATTAATAAACATTATTTCCAAAATCTGATTTTTAACTTCATGTTCACCATTTTTACCATATCTAGAGTTCTATAATGACTTAGAAGCTCATTTTTGGATGACATGTTCTTCATAATATGTGCTACATATAACTTAGTTATAGCTACTGCCCATTTTGAGTTTAACTTGCCTTAACAGTCCCTACAAAACTGCTTATTCAGATTACACCACCTAACTTGTTTTGATCATATCTCACTCATTATTTTGATTCCATTGCATGGCCAACTCTCACATGTGTATAACATCATCTACTTACTGTAAATGGATCAAACCATGCAATTTTATCAGTTTACCATATGGTTCTTTACTGTTTTTATACAGCCTATTATTTAAACAAGATTTACCCATTTTTACTTATAGTTTTTCATCTTTTTATCCATGATTATCAACAACAAATCCCCACATAACATTTTTATCATCATATAATCATCATAAATATATACAATAGGAAATAAAATACATGTTTACATAATCAAAATAACAAGAAGTTGAGGAGGACAATCTTTATACCACCATGATGATGTAGGTTGTGATCAAAACATGGATTTTGATGGAGAAATTTGTGCTTAGCCAACACCATCTTCATGACCACCATTCTTCATAGAAACCTTGTGGAAAATCAGCCTCAAGACACCAAGGAAACTCCTCCATGGATGTTATAAGTTGCACCAATCTTCATCTTTTTGAATGGAGATTAACATATGTTAATTATAACATATGTTTATGGTTAAATTTTGTATGAAATGGGTGTTTTGTGGAGCATTTGGGGCGGCAAAAAATGGAAGAGATGAGAGAATTGTGTGGTATTGCATGTAAGATATGAGAGGTAGTGGTTTGTGTTTGTGGTTTTGTTGTGTAAAAGCTTAGCTTGTAAGCTTGTGTGACAAGTGTAGATAGTTAACTAAAAACTTGACACCTAAAGGTGTTGTGAAGTTATTTAGGCCGGTTTTGGGAGTGGGGTGGGACAAGTGTAACACTTGTCTCATCCCATTTATTTACGGGTACTCCTCGATTCTAGTTTCCTCGATTTGCGTGCCCTCGGGTCGTTTTACGAAAAACATTTTTATAAATTATGAATCACCGTCACAAAACGAATCCAATAAAAATTGTCTCATCAAAAACGGAGTTCGAAAACGTAAATACGTAATCCTAAGGTTTTCGGTTTAGTCGTAAAGGACGTTAAAATAAAATCGTAAGTCCTAATCTCTTCTCGTAAATTTTTGAGTTTATGAACCAACTCAAATTTAAAACTCCAAAATAATATTCATGGACAAATTTATTTTCTGAAATGTCGGACTGTCACCAAGGATGGTGTATGTAAACGTAAGCACGTAACGTTGAATCCTCCGGTTTAGACGTAGTCGATGCTACTCCAAGACGTAAATCCAAATTTCTTCCCAAAAATAAGTGAGTTCATATTGTATCATTAAAATAATATTTTCAAATAATATTTGAGAATAAAATATCAATCGTAAATTGACGGATTGTCACAATTACAGCCCTCATTTGATCTATTTTAGCCATACAATCATGTGTTACTCATACACATGATGATGCTACTTTGAAGCTTTGAAGATTGGAGGTGATTTTAACATCCAAGAACAAGATTGGGTGATGTCCAAGGGCTGATTTCTACATGAAGTTTTCAAGTATTGGTGGCCATGAAGATTGGTGTTGATCTATCACAAGTTCTTCCATCAAAATCCAAGCCTTGATGAATACCTACACAATCTTGGTGGTATAAAGATTGTTCTTCCTATCCTCTTGTTATTTTGATTATGTAATCTTGTAATTTCTTTATTTATGTATATGTATATGATGATGAATGATGATTAAAAATATTATGTGGGGATTTGGTGTTGATAAATATGATTAAAGAGATGAAAAACCATAGGTAACAAGGTTAAAATCATGCTTAAAATGATGGCTCTATAAAAACAGTAAGTAACCAAATGTTAAACTGATAAAATGGCATGGTGGAATCAATTTAAAGTAAGTAATAGATGTCATACATATGTGAGAGTTGGCCATACAATGGAATCATTATAATGAGTAATATATGATCAAAACAAGTTTAGAGTGTAAATCTGACTACACTGTTTTGGACGAATTTTATAAAATACTTAGAGATTGATTCATCAGTAGCTATAAGGAATAAAATGAAGCAAATATCATGTAGTTTCTGTGATAAACATTTGGGGTTCTGTCTCCATGTAGAACTCTAGATATGATCATTTTAGTAAACTAGATTTTTAGGACTGATTTTGTGAAAATAAAGTTTAATATTATTATATAAGCACTCAAATAAATATAGTATAAAATATGAATTAAAACCCACTAACTTATATATTTCATTTATATAAAAATATATAAGGATAAATAAATAGACATTATATAAAAATGGTAGTTTGGTAAGTTTTATAAGTTATAAAAACTATATACTAAGTTTTACGTCTTTTCGGTTAAAACCGAAAGATTAACGTTTTTGTTAAATAAAACTTAGATGGTTGGACCCGTCTAATGTAAACTTTTATAAACTCACATACTGATATATAAACATATATAACAAGTAAAAACCGATAAAACCCGAGCTTTACAACATATAGACATTAACGGGCCAAAGTAGCCTTAATGGACAATAAACCCGACTAATTTGGGCTAATGAATAGCATTGGGCTTGTAATAGGCCCATTGGGCTCCAAAATGTAAACAAGTTGAGCTAGTGTAACTAGTATAAAAGTTACCAACACATAAACACTATAATGAATGAGTAAATATGTATAAACCCACTTGATCATCATTATATATATAAAATCATCATATGTATACATAATTGTTATTTTTATAAAGTCATTGGACAAGAGTCTAAGACGAATATTATTTGTCTAGGTTTCCGTGATTAAAGCACGTACCGTACATCCGAATCGCCGATAACCGCCTTCCCACATCAACGTGAGTTCATAGCCTCGCACTCTTTTAAATGTTTTTATGAAATATTTTATAAACCCGCGAGGGAGATAACATGTTAGTTTTTATAAAATAGGACACTAGTTGTCCCGATTGTCTGTTTATTGATTTGGACCCGAATGATTGTATGACCCGATGAATGATTAAATGACCCGATAGATGAAATGAAATGGATTATTAAAGTTAGGTTATGTCACTAAAATTCCCATTAGCATGAATTGTGAACTACCGGGATTTGGTAGACGCTTATGCATATAATAGTACTATTTGGGGACGATCACCCCAGTTCGCGCCTTGACGGTTGATCCCCGTCGTGCCACATTGATTGGTAAGCGAATTTATGTATGAGAAGATTTACACAAGCGTGATTATTGTGACGACACGCTAATTTAGATGGGCAAATTGAGTTTCGGGCTAGCTACCCGTTGTTTGTTGTAGTAAGGTAACAATGTCATGCGGCTTATAATAATCCAAAAATAACGAAATACTGCTTTATGCATTGAATTACGATATATTTCCTGACTAGCAATACAGGTCTTATTATTGATATTATGTTCGTGTTTTGGTTTTATATAACCATATTCATATAACAGTTTTTATTTAATCTATACAACGTTATAAAACGTATTGTATGATGTTTTTAACGACAATGGTTCGTATAATGATTTTGAAGGCGAAAGCCTATATTACGATTATGATAAGGATTTGTATAAAATGACTTTGGCTATTTTATGGCCTATTACAATGATATGTACAAAATGATTTTCGGTAATAATTTTATACCGATGTTATATTGATGGATTTTATTAAACTCTATGAATTCACTCGGCGTTATCGCTGACCTTTTCTTTTAACATGTTTTATCTCAGGTACTTGAAGGTAATTCTCGGGAAGACAACACGAATTCATGGCCCGCACTTAAATAATAATTTCCATTCAAATTCTTTGTAAAACTTGTATGAAACAGAATGACTTGGGACCTATGTAAATTTGATATTTATGAATGGAAATGCTTTATTATTAAACGACGTGATTTTTAAGCGTTGTCTATGATGTGAGTAATGTGCTATCCCGTAACACCAACGAGTCTTCCGCTGTATTGAATTATGTATTTTTGGGGGTGTTACAGTTTACTTTGGAGGCGGATATGGAACTATCACAGGAAAAGGAACTCTTCTCACCAACAATTTGCGTTTTGAAAATGTGTTTCTGGTAAAAGAACTTGATTATAATCTTTTTAATGTATCACAAGTTTGTGATAACAAAAATAAGGTTCTTTTCACTGATACTGAATGCTTGGTGTTGAGCAAGGATTTTAAAATGCCAGATGAGAAATTTATTGATTATAGGACACCTAGGCATAAGGACATTTATAATGTGAGTCTTAATGGTATTAGGATGAATAATAACATGTCATGTTTTTATGCTAAAGCTTCAGTTGATGAGAGTAATCTATGGCACAGGAGACTAGGGCACATTAACTTTAAAAATATAAACAGACTTGTGAGACTTGGTTTGGTTGATGGTTTGCCTGAAAAGGCTTTCCACAATGACCACTCTTGTGTTGTATGTCTTAAAGGCAAACAACACAAGGTCTCATTTAAGTCTAAACAGGTGCACTCTAGTTCTAAACCTCTTCACTTGCTGCATATGGACCTGTTTGGTCCAACTAATATAGAAAGCTTGAATGGTAAATCATACTGCTTTGTCATCACAGATGACTTTTCTAGGTTTACTTGGACTTTCTTTTTAGCCATGAAAAGTGACACTGCTGATACTTTAATTAACTTTATTAATCAGATTGAGAAGAAAACTGGTAATGAAGTTAAAATGCTTAGAAGTGATAACGGTAGTGAGTTTAGAAATAAGCTATTGGATGATTTTTGTGCCAAGAAAGGGATTACTAGGCAGTTTAGTATTGCCAGAACCCCACAGCAAAATGGGATTGCTGAGAGAAAGAATAGAACCCTAATTGAAGCAGCCAGGACTATGTTGGCTGATGCTCACTTTCCCATTGCTTTTTGGGCTGAGGCTATGAATACAGCTTGTTATGTTCAGAATAGAGCATTGGTCAACAAGATACATAACAAAACACCTTATGAGTTACTTTGGGGAAGGAAACCTAATATTGGTTTTCTTAAACCTTTTGGTTGTCATGTAGTTGTGTTGGATACTAGTGATGCCTTAGGTAAATTTAGTGCTAAAGGTGATGAAGGCTACTTCATGGGTTATTCAGTGCAGAGCAAAGGATATAGGGTTTACCATAAGAAGGAAAAACGTATACTTGAAAAAGTACATGTTAGGTTTTTAGAGAGTAAACCTAGTGATCCTAAAAGTGGTCCAAATTGGTTGTTTGACTTGGAACCTCTATCTAGGACTTTGAATTATATGCCTGTTACTAATCCAGACATTGTGAAGGTAATTTCAAATGCTGTGGAAGAACCAGTTGTTGATGTTTCAGGTACACAGGTTATTGAAGAGGTTGGATCACCAGCAGACAAGTCATCTCCCATACTTGAGTATGTTTCTATTCCCATATGAACAGATGCTTTTGCTGCTGTTGGAAAGGAAAATGGTGGTCCCCAAGTATCACCAGTTAACAACATGCATGGTCCTTCAGGCGCTGACAAAGGAAAATCTGGCGCTGACAGGAAAAATTCAGGCGTTGATGGCTCAAACGTTGACAACACCATTTCAGGCGTGGATGGCTCCAACGCTGAAAACCTTGGTTCAGGCGTTGACAACTCTTTTGAGCATGTTTTCTCTTCCAATTTTGAACAAGGTGAACCTTCAAGCAGAAATGAAGAGGTTCATACAGATATCGATGGAAGAGAGTCTGAAGAAGATATTAGTAACTTGGATGATGAGATTGAAGACAACAGACTTTTTGAGGGAGGAGTTCTTACTTCTACAATGAAGAATCACCCCTCTTCTCAAATTTTTGGAGATGTCATGTCTCCTATTCAGACTAGAAGATCTCATCAGAATGTTGGAGGATTTATTGCCAATATACACAAGAATGTTGATACCCCTCTTGTTCAAGCATGTTTGTTTGCCTGTTTTCTGACACAACATGAACCCAAGAAGATTTTTGATGCTCTCAAAGAACCAAGTTGGGTGGAAGAAATGCAGGATGAGCTTCACCAACTTGCTATTCAGGATGTTTGGGAGTTGGTTGATTGTCCCAGATATGTCAGACCTATTGGGACAAGATGGGTTCTTAGAAACAAGAAAGATGAAAGAGGCATTGTGGTCAGAAACAAGGCACGTTTAGTGGCTCAAGGATATACACAAGAGGAAGGGATAGACTATGAGGAGGTCTTTGCACCAGTTGCAAGGATTGAGGCTATAAGGATATTTCTAGCCTATGCTTCCTGCATGGGCTTCACTGTCTATCAAATGGATGTGAAGAGTGCTTTCATGTATGGTACAATTGTTGAGGAGGTTTATGTAATGCAGCCTCCTGGTTTTGAAGATCTAGAGCATCCAGACAAGGTGTATAGAGTCAAGAAAGCTATGTATGGACTTCATTAAGCCCCAAGAGAATGGTATGGCACATTGTCCACCTATCTGGTGGAAAATGGATTCAAAAGGGGCACCATAGACCAGACATTATTTACAAAGAAGACTGGTAAGGATGTCTTACTTGTTCAGGTTTATGTGGATGATATCATCTTTGGATCCTCAAATCCAAAGATGAGTGAAGACTTTTCCCAGCTTATGACAGACAAATTTAAGATGAGTGCAATGGGGGAGATGAACTTCTCTCTAGGATTACAAGTTCAGCAGAAAGAAGATGGTATCTTCATCTCCCAGGATAAATATGTGGCAGAAATTGTGAAGAAGTTTGGCTTTTCTCCACATGAAAAGCGGGCTAGTACTCCTATGGATAGAGAACATCCTTGTGGAAAAATTGGAGATGGAAAAGATGTGGATGTCAGGCACTATAGATCAATGATTGGTTCACTGATGTATCTCACAGCCTCAAGATCTAACATCATGTTTGCTGTGTGTGCATGTGCACGCCATCAAGTGACTCCCAAAGAGTGTCACCTTCATGTTGTCAAGAGAATCTTTAGGTACCTTAGATGTTATCCAGATCTTGGATTATGGTATCCAAAAGATTCACCATTGGATCTTATTGCATATTCAGACAATGACTATGTTGGTGATAAATTTGATAGAAAATCCACAACTGGTGGATGTCAATTTCTTGGGAGTAGGTTGATATCTTGGCAATGCAAGAAACAAACAGTGGTGGCCAATTCTACAACTGAAGCAGAGTATGTTGCAGCAGCTGCTTGTTGTGGACAAGTCTTATGGATTCAGAACCAGTTGTTGGATTATGGGTATAATTTCATGCATACCAAGATTTTTGTAGATAATAACAGTACTTTATGCATTATTAAAAATCTTGTACATCATTCTAAAACAAAACACATAGAAATTAGACATCATTTTATAAGAGATTGTTTTGAAAAGGGTTTAATACAACCAGATAGGGTTGACACAGAAGAAAATGTGTCTGGTTTATTAACTAAACCTTTTGATACGGGAAGGTTCCAATACTTGGTAACAAGTATTGGAATGATCAATCTCACTTAATATGTGTTTTGGGATCTTTTTGTAAAAGTATGTACAGGATATGCATTGTTATTGGTCTTTTTGAAAAGTTAGATTTTCCACTAAATTTGTCTAACGCTGACAAAGGTTATCTTAACGCTGATAAGTGTTATCGTGACATTGTCAGCAACATGTTAGTTTTGTGGTTTTTGACCTAAGTGTGCAGGCGTTGTTAGCATTGTACCATTGGATATAGAGATGCTTATGGATCCTTGGAGAATTATTTGAGCATGTTTTCATTTATGGATGATGGTTGGAATATTTATATTCCTATCTTGACATAAATTTTTATATTCATGCATATTATTTAGCAACTTGTGTATCACAGTTTAAGGGGAGGTTTTAGGAACCTTTAGGACTTTTGGGTATTCTTATAATACTCTTATCACAATTCTAGATTGTGTCCACAGGTGAGTATGAGTTACTTTACTAAATCATGAGGCACTGTAGCATGCAAAGTTGATATACTATGCATGCTGCCAAGACATTTTTGGCCTAGACTTGGATGTGGTCTGTTAGGAGACTTGGGAATGGTTTATAATGGGTTTTACCTGGGAGTTACAAGAAATTTTATGAGATAACTTAATTGTTAAGAATTTTGGTTAGCAAGGGACACTAGAGGACTGTTATGTCTATCTTGCATACGCAAGTGTGCTAACTGGACAGTGCTTGCTGCCCTATAATAATTATCAATTTATAGGTTATCTTCACTAGGATAAATTATTTTGTTAAGGTCCTTTTTCATTTTTATTACTTTTATTTTTGGACGCTGACAAATATTTTTCCAAGCGTTGTTATGACCAATTTAGACGCTGACATGGCTTTGGCAAACGTTGACAAGAATATAGCCGTTGGGCGTTGATGGGTTATTTTTTACCGTTGACACTCATTGGGACCTACCTAGTTGTTATTTTTGACGAATTTTGGGGCCGTAATTTTGGGAGTAGATAACTTTTAATTAATGCACAAGATAAATTATTTTCTTTTCAAGATTTTCATCATTATATTTTGAAATCTCTTGCCTTATTTTTGACCAATCACATGTGCCTATCTCTCCTATATATTTGGCTCCTATTTTTAAACAGCGTATCTCATATTCTTGTCTAACAATTTTCTCCTATAATTCATCTTTCTCAATAATTCACAAACAGCTTTCTTCAACAATGGCACCAAAGTTTAAACCAAGTGACTTGGTATTGGGATTCAGGAGTCAGCACAACATGATTGCTTATTTGGACGCTGATGATACTTTGTTTCCACAATACACCCAAATGGTGGCGTATTTGAATGCATCTCCAATTAGGTATGCACTTTCTCATGCTCCTCTCATCCCTGTCACTCATATTAAACAGTTTTGGAACACTGTTAGTTCCTCAACAATTAATAATGTGACTACATTATCAGCTATTGTTCATGGTCGTACATGGAAGGTTACTGAAGCCTTGGTTCGCCAGGCTTTGCATCTTGATGATGCCAATGGTATAACCACCCTCCCCATTAATAAAATAGAACAAGGACTTCGGGCTTTGGGGTATCCTTTCCCTGATAAGGGCACTTTAAACAAATATCATAAACAAGAGTTTCCCCCAGCCTGGAAGTACCTCATACATGTCATCCTTCAATGTTTGAGTCTCAAATGTACTGCACACAATGAAATTAATAGATCAATTGCTAGTGCAATTGTGTGCATTGCAAATGGGTAAAAGTTTAATTTTTCAAAACTGATTTTTGATAGCATGTGTAAAAACAAAGAGAATAAGATGACTTTGGCTTATCCCAGATTTTTGCAAATGGTTTTTGATGTGCAATATTACTGCACAAGGGATCATAATGACTTTTATGAGATCCCTGTGCAAAAGAAAGCTATTTTTACCAAGATGAATTCACCCCCTCACCGTGAATTACCCCTTACCCAAGTTATGCTTGTTGTTATTGCAGCAGCACAACCCCAACCGGACCCACAACCATAACTTGACCCAATACCAGAACCTTTGCCTTCACCTCAACACATGGAAATTGACCAAGAACCCTTCAACGCTGACACGTTAAATGTTGGCGTTAACACAAGTATTCCAACCGTTGACACATATCCTTCACAGACCCAAATACCCCTTAACATTCAAACTACCACCCAATCCACATCATCTTCTACCCCACCTGAATATAGGTTGCAAAAACGCCCAAGGATTACTGGAGTGTTCTCCTCTAGTGGTCCTAGCCATGTAGCAGAGAGAACCACCACCACAAGTGTGGTTGGTGCTATGGATGAGGCTGGGACTATTGGTACTGGCTTTGATGCAGGCCAAGACAGCCCTAACATCTTTAAGACCTCATCCATGCCCCATGACTCTACTTTGGGAGGTCAAATACCCATTCTAGAGGAGGGCATATTGGAACCATACACATTGATGGAATTGACGGCTGTCTACATTAGCTTGCAAAAGCAAAATGCAGACTTGGTACACACAGTCAGTACACAAGGCCTTGAACTCAAGCAATTAAGGGAGAGGATTTTAATTTTGGAGGATGCTAACACTAGGCGTGGTAATATTTTCTTTTTAGGTTCGTTTTTTCTTGGTATCTTAACGAATTGATATAACGTTTTCTAGCAAAGACTTAATTGTTTTTGGTTATAAAACTTGATTTGGTATTTAGGCTACTTTGACAAATTTTGACAATTAAAACTCCTAAAAATGTAAAATAATTTCTATACTACGTATACATACTACACTAAAAAAACATTTAACACGTATTGAAAACAAAACTCATCATACAAAATACAATTTCACAAATTGTATAAAAGTAAATCTACTTTTAAAGAAAACAAATCTCAATAGGAATTAAAGCCGTGACATATACAAAACTCATTACAAGAAATTTATTCAAACAGTACACTTTTTATTTACTTATAATATTCCATCACAGTTACCTAAACTTTAGTCAAACAGTATAGCTACAATCAGACAGAAACAATGTAAAAATAACAATCATCACTAACTGACCTAAAGCTTAAGCTAACATATTACTAATCCATCCTAACTGAATTTTAGCTGCCAAATTGACAAAAACTGGATACAAACTTTACATAACAATGACCCTATTTACTACTTAGCTGACATGATGTAAACTTTACTCTATACTACCTGTTCATCAAATTCCTATCATCTAACAGCCTAAGTTCTAAGAATTGAAGATCACGTAGTGTGTACTAATGCCAAACATCCTATAACAGACTTGAATTATAACTGGACAGTAACTAATAAAAAAAATTCGCACAGAATGATAGTAAACAAGCAACTAACCAAGACGAGAATATCAAGCAAGATTACACTAATCTTTATACTACAGAAACAATCTAACAGATTAATTCTAATAAATGCAGAAAATTGAATTCACGCTTGACCTTCACATCCGTAGTCTAGTCCGCTGATGGCGAGGGTTCAGCGCTGAGCTGCCCTTTCTATCTGCTACTGAAATCGAAGCTACTTGAACCACCAGTTACGAATCCTTTCTATCTCCAAATCTGATACCCTGTAAAATCAAAACAAAGCAAAGAAAAACTCGACAGATTTTAAAGCTTCTACTGACTGGATTCAGACTGAAAAAAATTAACAAATTTTGCTATCTGACTGAATACTGTATTCCTTCAAAACTCTCATAAATTCTTATGAGATTATGAGCGTAAAAAAAAAACTTATTACACCTGAAAAACTTAATATCACCTAATTCTAAAACTTCCTAACTGACTATATTCCAAACTTAATATCAACGTGCGTCTTAATTCCTATCTGCTATCGAACCGAACAAGCTTTACGACTGAATTGATTAAAACTGATTAAAAGAATCAGTAACTATTCAGTTTCTCAACAGATTTAACAAGATTAACAAGATTTAATTCTGAAAATTCCTATCTAAACTGAAAACGAAATTTAATACAAGATTCCTCTCAAAAACTGATCTAAAATCTCAAAACTAAATCAACTCGTAACAAGTCTAACATTTATCAAACTACAACTCTCGTGTGAAAAGTAACAGTAACATTTAGTTTCTCAAATTTCATTAACAGCGAATATAAAAGATAAAAATGAAAGCTTCAACCTTTTAAAACTGATGACAAAAATATTCTGAATAGGTAAAAAGAACTGAATGATAAGCTGAAACTGACACTGAAAACAATTAACACTAAAACTATACGACTGAAAATAAGAACATGTAATCAGTAAGTAAACAAGAATGAGTTAAGAAGAATCTTGAAATTTTCATTAATGGTGGAAAGAAGAAAATCAGTTACAACTAATTAAGATGAAAAACAGAATTTGTTACAAAATTTAACAAGAAAACTGAAAAGCTGTTTATCTAACCTAACCTAACTATGTGTAAAACTACTCCTAGCTAACCGCAGCAAATGAAGCCTTCGTCTCTTATTTATAGCCGCCGTGTGGTGGTGGAGTGACGTGGTTAATCCAATGATTGGATGCCACGTGGAAAATACGAGGTTTAATCTTCGTTCTTCATCTTCAACTTGAATTTGGGGCTTTCTTCGTCTTTGACTTTGAGTCTAATTAAGTAACATCATCTTGTAGAGGGGAAAAAGATAAGCATCTTTGCTGTTATAAGCTTCGTGTGATTCTTCGTAGATCGTTTGTGAATGTGGATTGCAGGTTTTGTGGTGGAAAGAGAAAAGAGATAAGTTAACCG
Source organism: Glebionis coronaria (assembly GCA_025667525.1). Classification (NCBI taxonomy): domain Eukaryota; kingdom Viridiplantae; phylum Streptophyta; class Magnoliopsida; order Asterales; family Asteraceae; genus Glebionis; species Glebionis coronaria. The sequence goes on from JANFOE010000768.1 coordinate 82,569, forward strand.
ATTCTCTCTCTAGACTTGGAGAAGAAGAAGAAAACACGTTTGTGTTTTTTGTGTGTGATGTTTGACCGAGTCTGGTCAATGGACCAAAGTATATATGAAAAGTTAATTAAACTTTACTTTCCTTCTATTTTCCATTTAGTCCCTCTCTTTTCATTTCTTTCAAAATGTTTATAAACTTTTATCTCATTTCCATTTCATCCTTAATCTTTGTAGAAAATTGCAAGTCTAGTCCTCCATCTTGTAAAAGTTGCAACTTAAGCCCTTGAAATTTGTGAATAATGCCAAGTATGGTCCTTGAAAGCTCTTTCGTCCTTTTCTTCGTCTTTTCTTCAAATAAATCCCTTAAAACGTGTCTTTGCTCCAAAATGCATCTACTTTACCTGAAAACACATGAAACACAAATACACGCATAATTCTGATATTTAACAGTTAAAATAATGTATTTGACTGTGTTTTTAGTGGTTTTTGGATCATTATTGATGAGTGTTTTCACACTTATCAACTCCCCTCCACTTGACCATTGCCATGTCCTCATGCAATGCAGCATTTTAAAGCACCAAGTTACACTTTTCTCATAATTAACCAACCTTGGCCATTTTATGATTTAATAAACTATGCTATGCTACATGATGAATGGTTTTGAATATCTACAATGCAATGCAAAGAAAACAATTCTATTTATATATTTTTGATTTTTCATAAATGGTTTTGATGGAATTAACTCATAAAGAATTCAATGACTTAAATTAGGGCTTGGGTACCATGGACATTTATCACCCTCAAGTTTCACTTTCCCCATACCAAGCTTAAAAATGGGATCATTGTATTCACAAGTAAAAAGTGCATCAACTTATTCATGACAATTAAATGTGGAACCGGTTATTATTTGAGCAAATTGCTTTTGGGCAAATTTGTCATTATTTGAAGCGTGAAATATAAGAAATGTAAAATCCAAAAATAAGGAAGCACGGTTTTAATCCTAAGTAATCTTCTCATCCATTACTTGAAAAACCGCTCACAATTAATATAAGTCCGTATCAAGAATAATAAGTCATTCGCCTTATGTGTAAAATCCTCATGTCATGCTTTCATAAGTAGCTACACACTCGCTAAGGAAAGAAAAATAAAACTCACGCAATAATTTACATCCGCATCTTTTTGAGATTTTGGATCTTCAACCCCGCAACCCGTCAAGGTAATATTGGATTGGAGCAATCTATTGAATCCCCGCAACCCGTCAAGGTAATATTGGAACTCAATAGTCACTATAATTAACACCACACTGCCCCTCTTGGGAGTCTTGCATTATTATTATTTTTTTTTTCTTTTTTCTTTTTTCTAGCCACTCATTTTTTTTTCATAAGCCGCTCTTATTTTTCTTTATTCCTCACAAAGAAATTTGAAAAGAAGAAAAGGAAAAACACCCGCTAAATATGGAGCATGACATAAGTCTAGTACACATAAAACGTGCTAACTTAGAATCTTAAGACGTACTCATATCAACCATGAATGATTAGCCAAAAATGCATAAGAGATTACAAACCAATTAAAACCGTACTTGATTATTTATTAACAATTATATACATGCGAAGAAAATAGAGGTAGAGAAGAGAAGGGTTTAGCCACAAGTAATTGCCATGAAGTCTATCTAGCCCTTTTACACTTGCTTCAACTCTATCATTTCCCATTCTCCACAAATTTAAAATTTCAAAGAATGAAATTGGTGGAAGCTTAGCCTAAAAGACCAATGAAGGACTACATGGTTAAGGATACTAGCTAGAGAGTGCTAAAATAAGCAAACTCGGGTTGAGTCAAAATATCCATGGCGGGCCTAATATGTCAAAGAAGTCTAAACTTGTTAAAACCATGTTTTATTATATTTTTCCTTTTTATATATTTTTGATGAAAAATAAAAGAAAAGATATATACAATGCAAATGTGTTATGCAAAATGAAAAATGATTGATGCAAAAATTATGAATGCATATTTTTGTTGGCCAAAGTAGATCAAAAATTTGAAAAATGTTTGAAAAATTAATTTTCCCAATTATCATGAAGTTAAGGCAATGGTCTAGGTAAGGTCACTTCGATAGAAGTCTCCCCTACACTTAAGATAAACATTGTCCTCAATGTTTAAGAGTACTGGAGTGAACTCCCCTACACTTATGACATTGATAACCTTGCTTAACCCAAGTTAAGGAAGAGACAACTAAAGGGTATTCATCTTAAGCACAAGTGTTAATATCACAATAGCAAAAACTAATCGAAGTGAACCAGATGCACGGGCCTCCTCCATAAGCTCCAAGCATGAAATGAGAGAAAGCAACCCTTGAAACAAACACCAAAAAGACGAAGAAAGGCACCCCTCCACTTCAACTCTACTATAACATCCTTTTAATTAAACCTAACCTATTGAAAATCTACTCTACGTTTTCTAACCTAGTTATTCAATGCTTGAGTTTTTTTTTAACCCTAAGTCGCTAGCTCGACTCGGCCCCGAATTAGGTTGTCCTTGGGGAAACCATCATGGAGAATAAAGAATATCCACTTTGAAGCACGTCTCACATGATACACTCAAACTTAGCACGTTGCCATTTACTATAAGATTTACCAAATCTGCCTCGATAAATGGAACGGTCCAACGTGTCTCAAGTTTGTCCAACATACAAAAGCTCTCATATATGAAGCACTCCAGGATCAAAAACATAATTTCCATCTCTACATTCGAACAACTCCAAAATAGGTAGCATCACCAAAGTAAGCTCATACAAGAAGTCCATATCAATCGAAGGCACACTCTTAAGTGAAGTAGATGAAAACCAAGGTGTCTCAAATTTACGTATCCCAGGATCAAAAACCTTTCCCTTCATGGGAAAATAAGAAGATGAACTCGTATCAACCATATAAGATTCCCCCTTAGTGATCAAAGCATCATGAGAATATGAAGGTGTAGGTATCAAAACATTCATAACAATTATGTCCATATTAGGCTCCTCATCATCATCAAAAGGTGGGTAATCTTCCATAGAAGGCATAGAAAAATGAGGATCAAAATGAATAGTATCTTGTGAAGAAAGTGTAGGCTCTATGTTCCCAAAAAGCAAGTTCTCACTAAGACGAATCTCCTCTTCCCAAGTAGAATCACTATCATCAACCTCAATATCACTATTAGCAAGATAAGCCTCTATGGTGGCATCAATATCCATATGAGAATCCATATCAAAGGTTGTGGGTTCTAAAGGTGCCATAGGTGAAAAAGGATCAATCTCTAAGAGTATAGGATCTTCATCAATAACCAACTTCAAGGGTGGGAGGGTGGGAATAGAAGGCTCAAAAGAAGGTGTATTGAGAGAGTCACTCAAAGGGATGATATCATCATGAAAGTCAATAGGTGCAACCTCAAAAACCGGTGAAGAAATATCAATGAAAGGTTCTTCTTCTATGGAATCATCATTATGGTTTTCATTCAAAGCTTCAATCGAGGAGATAAGATTATAGACGTTTGATAAAACCTCTTGAATATGAACATCTTCCACTTCTTCTATATGATCAACATCATCATCCAAATTAGGAAGGTCATCTTGACATGAAAAGTCCTCGGATAATATATCATAAGATGCCTCACTAGAATCACAATCATCATCCTCTATATCTTGCATAAACTCTTCCCCAATCTCATTATCCCTTTCTTTAAACAATTCATCAAGATCAAAATCACCAAAATCACTAGTAGTAGCATGAAGGTCAATATGTGATAAAATCTCAATGTGATCATGAGGAGAAGAGGTATCAACACAAAGCTCATCACATGGTTCATTGGAAACCCTCTCAAGCTCTCTTTGGATTGGGATAAGGTTCTCAACACTAGAAACGGTTAATTCTTCTAAATTGGTGTTTGTATTAGTGCTAAGAGGCTCGTCCCCCATGGTTAAAGAGTCGGTGGGTGCCACGTGAGGTAAAGGTGATGAAGGTGTGTCATCATTAAGTGTCATACAACTCGAAGGATAGTAATCATCGTCATATAAGCATTGTCTAAGCAAACGAGCACGATTAGCAAAATATCGTTCTTCTTCCTCTTTTTTATCAATCTTAAAGAGTAAATCATCTAAATTTTCCTTGAGGAACTGAGAGGAATCGTTCACCGATTTACTATACATATCACCAAATTTCTTATTATTAAACCACTTGTTCCTTACATCATCCTCAAGAGACTTAATTTCCTCCCTTAACCACCGAGTTTCGTCTTTCATTTCCTCGAGGCTCATCTCTCTCATACGTTTAAAAGCCTTTGATCTATATCCATTGTCTCTTCCTCGTTGCTCGAGTATAAAAGAAAGCTCATCGAAATCACTATGAGCATAAGAAGGCGGATCCCTTGGTCGACAATCATAACCATAATGGGGTTCTTTTCCACAAAACTCACATGAATAAGTCGAAGAATAGGGTGGAGGTGGATTTCCATAATTAGGTGGATTATAGGTTTGAAAAGAGTCTTGATTATGAAAATTCTCATGATTGTAACCTTGAAAATTCCCTTCATTTTGAAAACCCTCATAATGTGAAAATCCTTGATTATGAAAGGTTTCTTGATTATAGCATGAAAAATTTTCATCATTTTGAAAGCCTTCATTGTTTGAAAATCCTTGATTATGAAAAGTTTCTTGATTATAGCCTTGAAAATTATCATTGTTTTGAAAACCTTCATAATTGGAAAATCCTTGGTTTTGGTATGGCACATTAAAGGTTTGATCATGAAATGATGGTGGAGGTTGTGATGAAAAACCGGAATATCCCATATAGTCATTACAAGTGTAGTCCATTTGAGTGTTAGGTTGAAAATTAGGGTTCTCGGTTCCATTGTAAGCATATCCCTCCCCATAATAACCATTATTGTGATCACATAAATAAGTATCGTGTGGACCACCACAAGTCGAACAAGACGGATAATTAGCGGTGGCGGATTGTTGTTGCAAAATCTCCAACATGGAACGAGTATCCATGTGTAACAAGGTGGCCGAATGTATATACAAGTATAATGACGTTTAAAAGCTTCCTCGGGGAAGGAAGTGATACACCAAAGGTGGTATGTTTACACGTGTGCGAGTACACGTGTAAGTAAACACGAGGAATGAGGGAGTAGCCCTCGGTCGACTTTGAAAAGAAAAGGATGATCCTCTTCGAGGTTCGATATAAAATATCCACAAGAAAGTATATATATAATTACTACTTGGGTGCAAGACCTCCAATTAAGCCGTCCTTCTTAGAATACGCACTAGTGAACGGGGGGTTAGGTGGCGCGAAGCACTTAAGTACCTATTAACCCTTAGACGGCATTTTATAGCACGTCGCCTATCTATTCACTTTGTAGTTTGTATTCTTTGAATTATTGCCAATTGGAAGTATTTATCTATTCTTGCTTAATTAAATTTTATCGATACGCGTGTCAAGGACCGGAACGCCCCTCAACACGGTGTAATGCCTCGGCAATACTTATGGAAGATATGTGTATTGGTTGTTTTTATACGTATACGTATCTACATATAATAATATATAAAAAATATTTTTGTATTTATTTGATTTTTTAAGAAAAATACTATATCTACGTAAAAACCGATAAAAACGAATAATATATATTTTTGGGTGTAATCTTTTAGGAAAAAGATTACTTTTTGGATTTTTTATTTTTTTGGTTCAATTCTTTAGGAAAAGAATTGACTTTGTGATTTTTTATTTTTTTGTATTTTTATCTTTTTGATTTTTTTATGTTTTTGATTTATAATACGTAAAAATAACGTTCACAAAGTGAACGGATCCCAAAATCCAATCGTCTCACTCGAAATCGTTAATCTTCACGAAAAGAACCGGCAGCGGCGCCATTTAATATTTTCTTTTTAGGTTCGTTTTTTCTCGGTATCTTAACGAATTGATATAACGTTTTCTAGCAAAGACTTAATTGTTTTTAGTTATAAAACTTGATTTGGTATTTAGGCTACTTTGACAAATTTTGACAATTAAAACTCCTAAAAATGTAAAATAATTTCTATACTACGTATACATACTACACTAAAAAAACATTTAACACGTATTGAAAACAAAACTCATCATACAAAATACAATTTCACAAATTGTATAAAAGTAAATCTACTTTTAAAGAAAACAAATCTCAATAGGAATTAAAGCCGTGACATATACAAAACTCATTACAAGAAATTTATTCAAACAGTACACTTTTTATTTACTTATAATATTCCATCACAGTTACCTAAACTTTAGTCAAACAGTATAGCTACAATCAGACAGAAACAATGTAAAAATAACAATCATCACTAACTGACCTAAAGCTTAAGCTAACATATTACTAATCCATCCTAACTGAATTTTAGCTGCCAAATTGACAAAAACTGGATACAAACTTTACATAACAATGACCCTATTTACTACTTAGCTGACATGATGTAAACTTTACTCTATACTACCTGTTCATCAAATTCCTATCATCTAACAGCCTAAGTTCTAAGAATTGAAGATCACGTAGTGTGTACTAATGCCAAACATCCTATAACAGACTTGAATTATAACTGGACAGTAACTAATAAAAAAAATTCGCACAGAATGATAGTAAACAAGCAACTAACCAAGACGAGAATATCAAGCAAGATTACACTAATCTTTATACTACAGAAACAATCTAACAGATTAATTCTAATAAATGCAGAAAATTGAATTCACGCTTGACCTTCACATCCGTAGTCTAGTCCGCTGATGGCGAGGGTTCAGCGCTGAGCTGCCCTTTCTATCTGCTACTGAAATCGAAGCTACTTGAACCACCAGTTACGAATCCTTTCTATCTCCAAATCTGATACCCTGTAAAATCAAAACAAAGCAAAGAAAAACTCGACAGATTTTAAAGCTTCTACTGACTGGATTCAGACTGAAAAAAATTAACAAATTTTGCTATCTGACTGAATACTGTATTCCTTCAAAACTCTCATAAATTCTTATGAGATTATGAGCGTAAAAAAAAAACTTATTACACCTGAAAAACTTAATATCACCTAATTCTAAAACTTCCTAACTGACTATATTCCAAACTTAATATCAACGTGCGTCTTAATTCCTATCTGCTATCGAACCGAACAAGCTTTACGACTGAATTGATTAAAACTGATTAAAAGAATCAGTAACTATTCAGTTTCTCAACAGATTTAACAAGATTAACAAGATTTAATTCTGAAAATTCCTATCTAAACTGAAAACGAAATTTAATACAAGATTCCTCTCAAAAACTGATCTAAAATCTCAAAACTAAATCAACTCGTAACAAGTCTAACATTTATCAAACTACAACTCTCGTGTGAAAAGTAACAGTAACATTTAGTTTCTCAAATTTCATTAACAGCGAATATAAAAGATAAAAATGAAAGCTTCAACCTTTTAAAACTGATGACAAAAATATTCTGAATAGGTAAAAAGAACTGAATGATAAGCTGAAACTGACACTGAAAACAATTAACACTAAAACTATACGACTGAAAATAAGAACATGTAATCAGTAAGTAAACAAGAATGAGTTAAGAAGAATCTTGAAATTTTCATTAATGGTGGAAAGAAGAAAATCAGTTACAACTAATTAAGATGAAAAACAGAATTTGTTACAAAATTTAACAAGAAAACTGAAAAGCTGTTTATCTAACCTAACCTAACTATGTGTAAAACTACTCCTAGCTAACCGCAGCAAATGAAGCCTTCGTCTCTTATTTATAGCCGCCGTGTGGTGGTGGAGTGACGTGGTTAATCCAATGATTGGATGCCACGTGGAAAATACGAGGTTTAATCTTCGTTCTTCATCTTCAACTTGAATTTGGGGCTTTCTTCGTCTTTGACTTTGAGTCTAATTAAGTAACATCATCTTGTAGAGGGGAAAAAGATAAGCATCTTTGCTGTTATAAGCTTCGTGTGATTCTTCGTAGATCGTTTGTGAATGTGGATTGCAGGTTTTGTGGTGGAAAGAGAAAAGAGATAAGTTAACCGATTCTCTCTCTAGACTTGGAGAAGAAGAAGAAAACACGTTTGTGTTTTTTGTGTGTGATGTTTGACCGAGTCTGGTCAATGGACCAAAGTATATATGAAAAGTTAATTAAACTTTACTTTCCTTCTATTTTCCATTTAGTCCCTCTCTTTTCATTTCTTTCAAAATGTTTATAAACTTTTATCTCATTTCCATTTCATCCTTAATCTTTGTAGAAAATTGCAAGTCTAGTCCTCCATCTTGTAAAAGTTGCAACTTAAGCCCTTGAAATTTGTGAATAATGCCAAGTATGGTCCTTGAAAGCTCTTTCGTCCTTTTCTTCGTCTTTTCTTCAAATAAATCCCTTAAAACGTGTCTTTGCTCCAAAATGCATCTACTTTACCTGAAAACACATGAAACACAAATACACGCATAATTCTGATATTTAACAGTTAAAATAATGTATTTGACTGTGTTTTTAGTGGTTTTTGGATCATTATTGATGAGTGTTTTCACACTTATCACGTGGAATGGAGGAATCTTCCAAAAGGGAGGATGAGCAGATTAATGTGAGTGATAAAGGCTCACATGATGGAGAATCTTTGGGTGTTGCTGAAGCCCTCACTGCATTGAAGAAGCAACCAGGTTTTGATACATCTCTGGTTACTCCTACAAATTTGAACTTCTCTTTTACAGCTATGATGGAGCAGTTCACAAGAGGCGCTGAGACAAGTAATTTGGGCGTTGACATGCAAATTTTGAACGCTGACACACCAAGCGCTGACATGAGTAAATTGGGCGCTGACACAAGGAATTTGAGCGTTGACAGACCTGCAGATATGGTTGATGTATTCCAGTCATCAGCTATCATCAAAGAAGTATCTTCACAGGTATTACCATCATCCTTACCCATCATTGATCCGTTAGATAAGGGTAAAGGAATTATGGTAGAAGTAGAAGTTCCAAAGAATGCAGCACAAGTAGGGTTTGATTCAAGGTTGGCTGCACAACTTATGGAACAAGAAAGGAAGAAGGTTGGTGAATCACCATTTGTTGTCACTTTAGAGGAACAAGAAGGAAGTGATGAAGAAAGTTTAGATTCAAGTGTGATGATAATTGAACAACCAGAAAGACTTGAATATGGTGATGACTTGGCAAGAGAGAAGCTTAGAGAGTTAAAATTGCAAGTAGACTTTGATATGCTAGAAGTAGTTCAGATGTACCATGCTTGGGAGAATAGGATAATGGAGAATCCAGATTTGACAATTTCAGACCAGATTTGGGGATTGGAGATTCTTCTAAGAGTTCAAAGAGACTGCAAGGTAATTCTGAAACACAAGGCTAGCAATGTTTTCTCACTGCTGAAGAGGGATAGAGGAGACCTCTACTACATGTTACTCAGATGTCATGGAACTGGATGGACCTTCAAGAAATTGCAGGGATTATCTTTTCAAGAATTGGAGTACAAGGCTTATCCCATTTGGGCAAGAGTGCAGGAAATGAACACTCTTAGACTTCTTTCAGATGAAAGGAAAGAAGAACTTGCAGAAGAGATGGAGATTCAGAAGGCATTGATTGTTCCAAGGCCTTTGAAGAAGGGAGTTACACTTGAGTTTCCTAAAGATCTAAATAAAGTGGTTCCCAGTGAAGCTGTTCTTAGAAGGAGCATCAAGCTCTCACCCATGAAAGCTTCATATATGGTACAAGTATTACCTCTTGATGCTAGAAACCCTATCATTAGCTATGAGGAAGATGCAAGTGTGTTTTGGAAGATTGGCAGATATGGTAAAGAGGTACACACATTTACTACCCTTATGTCTCTCTTTGCAAGTATGGATAGGGAAGACTTGGCAGACCTTTGGAGGTTGTTGATAGCCAAGTATGAGGCTGAAGCTCCTACTTCAGTCAATGGAATAAAACTTTGCTCAACATTCAAGAGAATGTGTGCACCAGAAGAAGAACATCCTGTTTGGAAGGATCTTGAGGATGATATCAGTGGTCTTCAATGGCGTTTGTATTCAGCTGCTGGTGTGTATTATTTAAGCTCTACAAAGTTTGCTGAGTATCTTCTTGTAGATGCTCAGTATCCCATGTCTAAAGAAGTGTTGGACAAGATGAAGACAACACAGCTGGAGATTGACTATTCAAGTGACATGGCCAAAGATTTGATTAGGCATGTTTATTACCAATATGATAAGATTTGTAAGATTCCTCCTAGTTCTTAATTTTTATTCAGAAACTTGATTACTAGAGTAGATCTCAAGTTTAGGGGAGGATTGTTGGGAATAAAATGTAGCAAGTCCACTTGAACGCTGACAAGAAGAAAACAAAAGCTGACAGATCAAGCGTTGACAGGAAGAAGTCAAGCGTTGATAGGGTGAAGACAAGCACTGATAGAAAGATATGGTCTACGCGTATTTTTTTTCTAGTTTGTTTCTAGTAAAGATAGGATCAACAATGTAATAATTATCTTTACCTAGAATAGCTGATACGTAGACTCTTGTACAAGGCTTCTTATGTCTATAAAAGAAGACCTTTAGGTTATGTTTCATATAAGTTTTTTATACGTTAAACACTTTCATTGTAAGCAAGTTCGTTATTATCAATCAAGTGAAAGTTTGTTTTACAACTGTTTGTGTGTTCTTGTTTGAGTGTTAATTCCGCATAACACTTAAATTGTTTTATACATAAACAAAGTTTCTCTACGTGTTTAACTTGATCTAATCTCGTTTACACAAGCTAAATCGATCTAAGTTTGGGATCAACACATATAACAATTTTTATTTAACTATATACAACGTTATAAAACGTATTGTATGATGTTTTTACGACAATGGTTCGTATAATGGTTTTGAAGGCAAAAGCCTATATTATGATTTTGACAAGGATTTTTATAAAATGTTTTTGGCCTATTTTATGGCCTACTATAAAGATTTGTACAAAAATGATTTTCGGTAATAATTTTATACCGATGATATATTAATGGATTTCATTAAACTCTATGAATTCACTCGGCGTTTTCGCTGACCTTTTCTTTTAACATGTTTTATCTCAGGTACTTGAAGGTAATTCTCGGGAAGACGAAAAGAATTCATGGCCCGCACTTAAATAACAATTTCCATTCAAATGTTTTGTAAAATTGTATGAAATACTATGACTTGGGACCTATGTAAATTTGATATTAATGAATGGAAAATGCTTTATTAATAAACGACGCGATTTTAAGCGTTGTCTATGATTTGAGTAATATGCTATCCCGTAACACCAACGACTCTTCCGCTGAACTAAAGTATGAATACTTGGGGGTGTTACAGTTTGGTACCAGAGCTCTCGTTATAGAGAACGAAAGATTTTTAAAAACCAAGGTTTTGAATAAAACATTTCAAAATCTTTTAACTATAAACATTTTTCTCAAAATGTGTAAAAATCTTTTGACTATAACCGTGCCAAAGAATTCCCGAGTTACCGACAAGGCTAGACTGAGAAGTGTTATTTTAATATATATATATAACTTAGATTATATATATATGATGTAATTTGATTACATGATTGTTTCATGATTATTTTAATATTTATACGAGGTTATACGACGTAAATTGTCACAAGAATCTCTAACTCCCATAGCAAATCAATCGAAGTTATTCACGTAAGAATCCTAGCTATTCTAGATCTAAACCAAGTTGTGGATATTTATGATCCCAACAAAAATGGTTGATATTCGTAGAAATATTGATATTAGTTTAATGTGATATTAAAGAAGAATTAGCGAGATTAAATCTGATATCGATGACATGACGATCTTTCCTTATAGAGTGGAGTTTGACAAAACCTTACCACCTAGAAAGTTGTCATCTGATTCGGTGTCACCCAATTCTTAAATTGAAATCGAAATGGTGAATGTTGCACTTGAGGCTGTCATTGGAACCATCACCCAAAAGCCTCATGCCACTAGTACCTTTCCGAGAAGTCTAATTGAATGTGTGAGTCATTTCATACTAGTGACTCATTTGATAACTATTGTTGTAAGAGTTATAAGATTGGAAATTAAGTGTTGTTCATATCGAACTTTTATTGCCCTTTCAAGGTCTAAGAATAAGGTTGAAAGTATTGGAGAATGAGGTATGATATCGAATTGAGTATAAGTTGATTGAAACTTGAATGAAGTAAAATTTAACACATATGGAATATGAGATTGATAAGAGGAAGTCGTTAAGTCCTGTGATTGAATTATACGGTTTTATATGATTGTTGGTTCGTGTTAAGGGTTGTTCCTAGGCCATTGTCCAATGACGAGGATGCCCAGTGTCCAATAAATAAATTGAAGAAATCTTCTTCTGAATTGGGACCGATGGATCTTTCGGGACATGTGGAACACCTAATGACTATTGTAGATTAGTATTCAATGTGGTATCTTTTAAAAATCCCTAACTTAACCGAGATATCAGTTGGTAGGATGAGTTCTTGGAATTGTATGACATAGTGACACGTAATGTGTTACGGTACCATTTTGACTTGTTTGTGATTAATGAAAAGACTACATATGATTGCTAAATTTTACATGTATCGATGTTATCTATCTTTTCTTGCTTCATCCTAATGTTTGCATTAGTGATGTAACCATTGAACAAGTACTCATCTCGATTTGAGTTATGATGTAATGTTTTTACCACTCTTTAGGAAAAGAGAGTAAAAATGGAAAGTATTAAGTGTTGGTTTAGGAAAACCAAGCACTAATGACCCAAAAATGGGGATCGTTCTCAAGGAGGCAAGTGTGTTGTGTAGAGAGATGATTAACTTTTGTGATTATAATTTATGAAGAAAGAAAATAGAAAGGAGATTATAAGAGAATGACGGTTACGATTATGAATTAAACTAAGACGAATAGTCGTGCACGTAAAATCGTAGAAAGTGACAAAATTAAAAATTTACCCTAAAAATTCCTAGAAAATTGCAATAAATCCTAAAAAATGTAATTAGAGTTTACAAAAAATTCAAAAATCACTCAAACCTTTTATTTAATTAAATAATAATTTTTTAATGCTAATTAAAGCCCAAAAAATCAATTTAATTAACAAAAAGCCCAAAATGAGAATTTTAACTTGTAAACCTCTAAAATGACGTACCTAAATTTATAACTATTTTTGAAAATTTTAAAATTAATAAAAACTATTTGAAAACAATTAAAATCTATTAAAACTTAAAATAATTCTAAAAATTAATCTAATGACAATAAAAATATTCTAAAAATTGTAAAACTCTTAACTTAATGTATTTAACCTAAGAAAAATATAAAAAGTGCAAAAATGTGAAAATTGAAATTTAATAATAAAATAATATTAAAATAATAACTAAAATCCAAAAATAATAAAAAATTCTAAAAAATTGCAAACTAGTTTATTTTAACCTAATTAAACAGAAAATGAACTTAAAATACCAAAAATACCCCTATTGGGCCTTCAAATTGGCCAAATACCCAAACAGATCCTTAATGGGCTTAGAATTGGGCCCAATAAGAAAAAGTTCTCAGAAATGGCCCAAAAGCTCTAGTCAAGCTTAAAATTTGATTTTAAACACAATTTTCCAAGGCCCAAAAGCTGAAAATGAGCTTAAGCTAGCTTATTTCAAAACAGCTTATTCTTAATGGGCTTTTTGGCCCATTAAGCTATAAGCTGATGCCATAAGCTAAAATTTTACCCACGTCCTTCTCTTGACCTAATTAAGCTATTTGCAAAAAGAATCTTGAAATAAGCTCAAGTAATAAGCCTGAAATAAGCCAAAGCTCTCTACACAAAACGACAAAATAGTCGTTTTTGAGTTCTAGGCTATTTCAAGAGCTGATTCAAGTTGAAATAAGTTACAAATGGATTAACTAAGCTTAATCAACAAAAAGTTTTCCAATAAGCACACTCAATAAGCTGAAATAAGCAAAAAGCTGATTTTGAAAATGACAAAATAGTCGTTTTCTATTCAAAACCTAAAACTAAAAGCTGTAAACTTCCAGAATGACTTATAAGCTCAAAATATTAAGACCTATTACAAAAAATAAGTTGTTACACATCAGAATAAGCTAGAATGACTTATTAATAAGCTGAACACCAAATATTACTAGTAGTGGCTAGCAGTAGGGGAAAGGAGTTCCCACTGCCTTGACTTTTTGACTTTGATTTTAAGAGAGTTTCACTTGGTTTTGTGTGACAATCCAGGCACCCTTGTGATCAGTGAATCACAAGGAGTCAATAACAAGCAAACAATCACAAAACACCCAGCCAATCAGTGCAGTTAATTCAATCTTTGCTCAGATATGTTCCAGACAAGTAATAAGCAGGTCTGATGACTATAAGCTACTTTTAAGCTAGTAAAAGTTAACCACAAATCACCAAATGCATACACAAGCTCAATAAAACTTAAAAATACACAGATTAACTCTTATCATGCAATGAATCCAACTTATGAACAAGATTTAAGCACATTCAGTTTCTAATGAACAATGATGAACACAAGAGCAAGGTTGCTGATATACTTGACACCAAATCCAAATTCAAGGCCTTAGATCTATCACACAGGTTGTATTAACAATGTTTTAACACTTGTTAGCCCTAGGTTAACATGCAAACTAGGTGTGCACAAGATTTCAGAGCAAAACAACAAGTTTTCAAGATTTTATAGCCAATTGTTTGATTAAGTGATTCAAGGCACAAATTTTGCATATATCAGAACACAATAACCTCAATAATAGATAACAACTCAAACAATAACACAATACCAACTCAAAATCAAACAAACTTGAACCAACAGTCAATCCCAAACACCCTTCTCACTTTTTAAAATTAATTTTAACAAAGTAAAAGTATTCTCAAGATTGATTTAAGCCCAAATAAGTATCATAACACACAACATATGAATCAAGAACCAATTTGCAGGCATAAAAACACCAGCAGAATCACAAAATCACTCAAAACATCCTTTTTATCAGATTTTCTAGGATTTAAGACAAACCTCATGAATGTACATCCACACTCACGTTTGTTTGAGCTTATGTGGTAGCTAAACAACCACAAGCTTCCAACAAGCTGCTAAGATCAACAAGATTAGTAACACACAAATATTATAAAACAGAAAATGAAAATGACCAAGATTTTTCAAGCTTGGTTCCCACTCCTTGATGCTTTCCAAACCACAAGCCTCACAACACCTTGATAAACTCTTTATCAGGGTGTTATGATCAACCTAGAGCCCAAAAAGTTCAAGTGTTTGAACAAGAACTTAGAAAAATCAGGTTTTTGGAAATACTTGCAAACTTTTGCACAATCTTTAAAACCAATCTCTGAAACTCCAAACTCACAAACAAATATCAATAACAACAAAATATAAAGGTTGGAACTTGGATTTTGTCACAGCTTTCAAACACTTTTTTCATTAACTAGAAAACAAGGATTTACAGAAACTTGACTAAGGAAAACCAAGAACAAGTTGGTATGTTGTGTCCTAATAGCTTTATATAGAGCCTTACATGCGCTAAGAACTGATAAAAACGTAAAACCCTATCGCTTGAAGTCCCAAAAATGCCCTTGAGGATTTTGAATATCTTGGAATCATGTGACTGCATTAGGCTGTTTGTGTGAGTTGGCATGGTTGAAATTTCATCCAAAGGCCTAAAGGAAGCTTAAAAAGTAAGCTTGAATCCTGAGTGTTGATTTCCTGGCATGCTTTGGCATTTTCCCCAAAAACGCCAAAGGAGGGTTTAACATGTGAGCATGAGAGTGATGTGGCAAGGGTTTTGGTGACTGGGTTATGTTTAGTGTCACCCTAATCATCATTCTAGAAGAGATTAGGGCTTAATTTTGGCTTAATCAGAAGTACCTAATTTGGATTAAGAACATGAAGAACACATGTTTTAATCTGTTTTGGTTTTTAAAAATGTGTTTAGGCGCGAGATTAAGTTTAATAAATAAAACCGGATTGGTGGGTGGTGATTGGATAAAAGGGGTGAGCGGGATACGTGTAGGGGTGTGAGTGGTCTAGGTATGTTTCATTGTCTGCCAGGATTAGTCCTCCATCTCTATTTCTCTTTTCACTTGCCATTTAAACAGCCAAAAGTTGGAATCTTTTGTTAATGAAGTTTTAAAACTTCTATTTTGGCCACAAAACTTTTCACAAGGACTTGTTTTGTATTTCTTTGATATTTGAAGGACTAATCTTGCACATTTTTGAACTTTGAAGGTCTTCATGGTATGTTTGAATATAAGGAGGACCAATATAGACAATTTAGTTTTTTTGAGGGACTAAACTTGCCAATTCTTCAAAGTGGATGGTCCTTTTTGCAATTTTGACAAACTTTAAGGACCAATCTTGTAATTATGAATATACAAGGGTTTAAAGTGTAAATTATTCAATTTTGGAGGACCCTTCTTGTTCAATCTTCATATCTTCAAGGTTTATTCTTGGAAAATCATCACTTGGGTCCGGTTCATTGTGCGGCTTCTTTTCCCGTGTTCGTTTTTGCATGTTCTTTGTGATCTTTTGTCATTTCCTCAATATCCGTACCTAAAATACACAAGTAACAAACACAAGCATATATTTGGCATTTTTCATGATATTTTATGCATTTAAAGCCCATTTTAGACGATGAGACCATGTATAAAAGCAATCTCATCACTCCCTCATACTAAACCATTGTCGTGCCCTCACGCAATGCTAGAATAAAGTATCGTAGCACCTCCAAAATTCATTTTTATTCACTTTTATTAAATTATAAACTAGCTACACTACTACTATTGCTACTACTTGCGTTTTAGACAGAATGTATGATTTTCATCGCAAAATGGGACGGTTAGGTTCATAGAATAAGAACACGTGAATGCTTCGTTAGAAATAATTTCGTCGTCCTTGATTTTCACCCAATTCCATGCCAAGCGTGCAACGAGCTCATTGTCATTATAAGTTAGTAATGCTAACACTATTCATATGCCCTAATCACGTACTTATCCTCCCATTTTCCTAAGTTGTATCTCTTATATTTTATTTTGTCTTGAATGTTTCATGAGAATACATTTTTTACTTATGCGATAATAGAGATTTAGGTCTAAAAATAGAGTCCTTACGGTGTAACCAAGACCATCGAATTAATAACCCCTCCTAATAGACAACGATGTCAAAAAATAGAGTCAACAAGAAGGATCGATAAACACGATTTTATAACGGTTTTGAACATGAGACTTATTACCAAGACTTTTATACGCCCCCTAATGGAAGGGCCTTATTATCATAGGTTTACCTCCATCTTTTATTCAACTTCGCCATGAAGCTATTATTATGACTTCGGTCTTGCCTTGCCTTTTATTTAACCTTGCCATGAGGTGTTTATTATGGCCAAAGACGTATATCCTCACGCTAAGGCGAATTTTGGATCTTTAAAGCTTCAAAGATTAAGGCATAATTCACTTTCAATTTTGCATAGATTTTTCGGCCTTGTGAGCTTCAAATTGTTTGCTTGATTTAGGTGAGCACTTGAAATCTTATTATTGGGTGAAGCTTTCGATTATTCAGGTTGCCAATACTTCAAAACCGTAACGCTGGCGATACCTTAATGTCTTCCCAATTTAATTACATGGAAGCTACTAGAAAAGACTAGAAACCAACAATCAAGACTAAACCGCTAAGTCAATACTTATTAAGCAAAAATATTTACAAGCGAAGGGAGAATAAGCATACAACGAGAACACATGAGTTTTTGAAAGAATACGAGTACTCTACGTTTAGCATAGTAACTTATAATTAACTCTGTTGTCCCTGATATATGATGATTCTAGCACACGAATTAAAGAAAGAAAGGTAGATATGAGAAGAATTCTAGAGAGAGAAAGTAGTGAGAGAAAGTAGAGAGAAAATGGTTGGTGAAACTTGTGGAATATTAGATTAGGAGAAAAATGAAATGACCAACCAACCTCTCATTACATGCAAGGAGAGGTTTATATAGCCTTGCCTACATGTGGCATAATGGGCTATATGATCATGGGCCGGGCTTTCCTTTTGTGCTTTGGTTACTTATTAATGAACCTTAGCTTAAAGTTAAGCCCGTAATAACATGACTAATATACTACCTATTACAACGTTCTAAAATACGATACATAATAAACATATGACCGAGCATTCTTGTTTGGCTTAATATTTTGAGGCTAACAATCTCCCCCAATGAGAGGTCAAAAACCTTAGTCATCTAGGATATTTGTAGAGATTACTAATCTCGCCATAAATGAGTCTTGAACGTGTAATAGTACTCTTGTTCCTTCATGCTGTGATCTTTGAGCCTTTGTCGTTGTTTTTCGACTTTGTCTTTAAGCTTGAGATCTTCAAATCATCCTTGACTTGTCTTAGCCATCTTGCGATCTTGTGTCTTCATCCACATGCTCACACTATTAATTGTTGAATATATCTTTAGGCATGAGTATGTGGTTTCTGAATCATTGACTTTGCTGAGTACACTGTGACGCCACCTTCTCGAGACAAAACATAGACACGGACTGAATGGCTTTGACATTCGTCCTAAATCGGTAGCGTTTTTGTGACACCCTAGAATCGAGGTCATTAACGATACCCTAAATTACGCTAATTTTTGAAATTTTTGATAAATTTTAATTTCTATAATTATAAGTATTTTGGTTAAAACCGATGTTCGAGGTTATAATTTTTACGTTTGACGTTTTGAGAAGGACGATGACGATTACGATCCCGAGAGATGCCCAATTTTATATAATTTTTGACGATTTATCGATAATGTAATTTTTCGAGAATTTTATTTACGGTTCGTGTTAAGTTGAGTCGGGTGAGTTTTATAGCCTTCCAAGTACATTTAAAGTATCCCAAAAATATTTTGGAGCGTTCGGGAAGATTTCCGACTCCCGTAAAATTTTCAAAATTGACAAATGAGTCAAACCCGCAAAGTTTTGAGGTCGTTTTCTATTTAAGGACAAAAGAAGCCAAAATTGCACCAAGGTCCCTCCTAACTATCAAAAAGGGCCAAAATTGAAACACACACAAACACATACAACACTTGCACCAAAAATCAAACCATCACTCTCTTGTCTCTCTCTCTAGCTCACGGCACACCCCAACCCACACAAAAATCCACCTAAAATCTTTTCTACTTGATTTTTCAAAAATCTAAGGTTAGACCACGCTTAGTTTGGTCATTACCCACCTATTCATGTGCTCAAATCCAACATGCATTGATAAAAATTTTTCAAGATTTTTCATATGATCCAAATTCGTTTTTGTGGCTAATTGAGCTAATGCATGTTGATATTTAGTGTTATGGAAGTATAAACACCATGAAAACCCACCAAAATTAATTTGGTTGTGGTGATTTGGTCACCCAAACCCCACGGCAAAGGGGGTGTTTGGGGAGCCATGGTGGTTGTTGAATTTGCATGTTATATTTGTGTTTGGTTTGTTGTTTTAGAAAGATTCATATAGGTTTTATTACTTGCATGTTTATTTTTCTTTGATTTTTGATATTGAGATTGGTTGATCAATAGGGGTAGGATGGAAGTTTGATGTTAGGATATGTTTGGGAAGGCTTAGGATGATGTTTAGTGTTGGTTAGAAGTCTTGGAATCGAGTCTAAGCATGTTTTTGGTATGGTTATTTTTAGGCAGAAACATTTGGTCTATTTTGGAAAAATGATTTTTGTTCCAGGTCTTGGAAACTAAATATAGTGATAGAGGGTTTTTCTAGCTTTAATTTGGTATAAGGTAGAGCCCGTGACTCAAAACGAGCTAAAAGTTATGACATTTTAAAGATCGGGTACCGGGAGACGAGGACTTTCACAATCCGGATTTGTGCAAAGTTTTAGTCAAATCCCGAGGGTCACAAGTATAATTTGGTGAATGATCAAGGGTCAAAACTTGGTCCCTAACCTGTACAAATGAGTCTATATGTTGACTTATGAGTCAAGGAAGTCAAAGGTATTTTTCATATAGGTCAAAGTGGTCAAAATTGGTCGAAGCGCAATTTCAGCCCGTAAAATGTAGTCGTGGAAATGAGTTGCGTAACGGGTCGTAAAAGTGAAAACTTTTGTTGGGCTTAAAAACATGTTATCTACAGGTCATATAGGATTTTTGGAAATTTTGTCAAATTTTATAAGCATGGTTTAATAAGGTAAAACAGCCCGTACTTTAGTCAAGTACCGGCGAGAACGTGTAAAAATGGACAACGTAGGTTATAAGAATGAATGGTATAAAATGAATGATACTTGTTGTTTTTGTTTTTGGCGTGAGTTATATTTGTCTTAAGTGACTTGTATATATGTATTTTATACAGTACCGTAAGTATTTAAATGAGATTACTCATTACGCGTTATTTGTGATAGGTGTTGATTTACCCGGGCATCCGTAACATCGTCAGTGATCACTCCTCGAACTACCGACTACTTAATATCTAAGGTGTGAATTTATAGCCTCGCTTATATTATTTCAAATTGTTTTACCCGCGAGGGAAATGCATGCTAGTTTTTAAAAGGAACGTATATCATGAATGATTGTTAGACCCGAAAGTTGCCTTAGAAATTGTGTTGAGTACCAAAGTTGCAAAAGTCCCTAAATTCATGAACTATTAACTATTGTCTTGCCCTTGCGAAGGGGGAAATAGCCGCTTATGCAATTTGTAGTACTACGGGGTTAACGACCCAATGCTAGCCGAGAAGCTGTACTTATAGTAAGTTCTGCGGTAGATTATTTTGTATGAGAAATAAGGTATAATTGCAACTGATGCCTTTAGAAGGGGCACTGGTTTCATCTGAATCATGCCGGTATATTTACGCGGGTGATTGAGTTAACGGATTAGTGTCATGAGCTTAAACACAATTGTCAGTATCCTGATTATAGTTTGTTTGATCGACAAGACTATAAATGATCACGAATGGTTTTTATTATATATACGTTCAAATGGATTGAAAAACCTATGAATTCCACTCAACGTTTTCGTTGACCAAATTTTTGGCATGTGTTTCAGGTAACCGCTGAGCAGTAGGATGGAGCATGCATGGGATGGATGTTGTGTGTACGGCTTGGTGTCCGCTTGTTTTTCCCTCCTTTTCTACTTAAACGATTTTTATGTTTAATGTCATGTGGATGTAAACTGAAGTTTTTGGGGTTGAGATTCATGGGGACCGAAAACGCTAAACTCTGTGCACTATTTGGGGTTGGAAAAACTGTGGACATGTATCATCTAAAAATTTTAAATGTTGAATTTTTAAGTCGACGTCTTATTAGCGTCGTTTGATATATCTTGTGTACAATGAATACTGTGTAGCACCCATTGTTGTAGTTCCGCTGCGCATAACAATTGTGGGGGTGTTACAGATTGGTATCAGAGCCACGAGTTATAGAGAACTAGGTCGTTTTAAAAATCCTAAACTATAACTTTTGGTGTCGTAAGAAAGGGTCCAAGCACACACAACTATCCTGCATGGCTCCGGTAAGATTTATTGTTGTATTTATGGCATTTGACGTATACTTTTGAGTAAAGTATATATGTGGGTAATTATTATATAAGTATGGAATTACTATATGTAGACGTTAAATTTTACGTGAAATATCCGACATCGTAATTTTCATATTTATCATGCATGAGCATCATATTATTACATTTCGGGCATATGTACCACCTTTGCATTGCATTTGCATGCATGTATTTATAATTATAGTATAATTACTTATGTACCCTCCGAAATTCGCGGTTATTGCAGGAATGGCCGAGGTACCGCCCAACGATAACGGGAACGATTACGTCGTAGGTCACGAAGGGGGACCGTTTCCTCCGAACCCGCCGGACAATAATAATGGATGGATCGCTCCAGAAGACGAAATAGGGCCGGAAAACGACAATGGCGAAAGTGAGGTGGATAATTTCAGCATGAGTAGTGACGACAATGAGGATTCCGAAGAAGAGCCCGAGGAGCTATTGGATGATGGCATTCCCGAGGATGCCGTAGGCCAGACCGAACCCGATTTGTTTCAATCCCCGAGTTCGCCGAAGGGTTATGAGGTACCACCGACCGGTCGTTATGAGCAGCAACCCTTTGATCGCCCGATGGACAATAGTAATGGGAGCAGTGGAGAGTCATCCAAGTCGCCATCGATTCATGAGAATATTGCAAGGGTCTATTTTCCGAGACCGAGTCACTACTGGGATCCCGCAGGTCGTTTGGGGAGGATGGAAAGGTTAATGTATGAGCGGTTTGTAGTTGAGACTAGGGTGATTAAGAAGTTTGATAAGACTGAAAGGGAGCATCAAAGACTGTTGGAAAGGACTTCAAGAATTGCGTATGATGGGATGATGAACACAAGTGCCATCAACAGTTTGAAATCAATGGTTGCGAATTTAAGTGCTAGTCTTGATCGTGTGAGGGAAGATCAGATGAGGTTGTCGAGGATGCAGAGTTGGGAGCATCGTGTGAGGGATTCATTGCCCCCGGATTGGAGATTCGTGGACGATGTGGAGATGGAGGCGAATGACTTCATGGTTCAGCCGCCTACTGGAGGTGCTTGTATTTCGGTGGGAAATCAAGTAGCGATTGAGCATGGATCCACATCAGGGACGAGAAAGGAAACAGAATGTGGGCCAGATGAGAAAGGAAAGGGAAAAGTGGATGATGTGGATGAGGACGTGAGTGATGAGGAAACCGAGGAAGACGACGACGAGCCGCCATCCAAGAGGCAGTGTGGATCACCACATGCCTAGTTACTTGTTTTGTATTTTTCTTTGATCATTGTAATAGAACTATTTTAGACCTTTGTATGATGGTATTATGACGAGAAACTCAAGTACTTGATGTTTTGTGGTGAATGATTGTAGTGGCATCACTTGTCACGATTTTGGTTAATTATCAATACAATCTATGTTACCTTTCATGATCTGTGATATGTCTTAAAATTTGATCTTTTGTGATGTGAATTGATGAATATTAGTAACTCCGTAGTGATGTGTCGTTGTATGTATTTTATGTCTGGGAAACTTGATATGAATACTTACATTGTTTTTCTATTTTCTTTGTCTTGCAGAAAGAGATATTCGATAAAACAATGCCTCCAAAGTTGACTGCCGATCGTGTTAACAACATGATTCAGGAAGCGATAGCTAATGCGTTGGAAGCGGACCGAGCTGGGAGAAATCAGGATCCAGGAAGGAACGCGGGGAGACAACCATCCCCAAGAGTGTGTACCTATTCAAGCTTTATGAAGTGCGGTCCTACGCAGTTCCGTGGATCGGGTGGAGCCCTAGAACTTAGGCGATGGTTGGAAAAAGTTGAGAGTACGTTTGAAATCAGTGGTTGTGCAGAGGCGGATAAAGTAAAGTTTGCAGCAGCTACATTTCTGGATGATGCGTTAAGCTGGTGGAATACCCAGGTAGCTACGGTTGGATTGGCTGTAGCAAATGCAAGGACGTGGAATGCGACCAAAGCTTTGTTGACAAAGAAGTTCTGCCCAGAGGAGGAATTGGGGCAATTGGAGGACGAACTGAGACACTTGACCTTAAGGAACAACGATATAGCTGCTTACACCAGGAGATTCAATGAGTTAAGTCTTTTGTGTCCGGACATATTTGCCAATGATGCCAAGAAAATGAAGCAGTATATAAAGGGTTTATCTAGCAACATCAAGGGTGAAACAACTTCGTCGAAACCTGGAACGTTTGACGAAGCGGTTCAAATGGCACACGCTTTGATGGATGTTAAGCTTCAGGATAAGCAGAACTACATTGCTGAGGGTAACAAAAGAAAATGGGAGGCAGCACAAGGCAATCAATCCCAAGGCCAGAACCGAGGAGGAAACCGAAACAACCAAGGGCCGAACCGTAATCAGCAGTTTAATCAGAGAAGGAACGAAGGGATGAGGGCCGTGACAAACCCTAGAGGTGTGAAAGTGAATCCCCATTGTGGAAAGTGCAACTTGTATCATGTTGGAAACTGCCCGCCGGCATGCGGCAAGTGTGGAAAGGCAGGTCATAGGACTGCTAGTTGTCGAACGGGAGGAGTAGCCACTGGGGCTAATGCTATCAGGATGAGAGGATGTTATAGCTGTGGAGAAAGGGGGCATGTGCAAGCGAATTGCCCGAAGACAGGAAACAGACGGGGAGGAAATAATGCGGCTGCTGTGTATCAAGTGGGAACTGCTGATAAACCACAAGGTCCCAATGTGGTTACCGGTACGTTTTTGCTAAACGCTTGTTATGCTAGTATTTTATTTGATTCTGGCTCCGACAAGAGTTTTGTAGACGTTAGATTTAGTCGTCATATCGATAGAGAACCGGTGTTGTTAACGACTAGTTATAATGTTGAATTAGCCGATGGAAAAATTGTTAGTACGAATTCTATACTGAAAGGGTGTACCTTGAAGTTAGGAAACTACGCTTTTAAAATCGACTTGATGCCTATAGAGCTAGGATCGTTTGACGTGATTGTGGGAATGGATTGGCTAATGGTGCATAGTGCTACGATCGTCTGTGGTGAGAGGTTGGTGCAGATTCCGCTGAGGAATAGGGTTTTGACGGTAAAGGGAGACGAATGCACTTCTCGTTTGAAGGTGATTTCGTGTTTGAAGATGATGAAGTACGTAGAGAGCGGATGCGATGTGTTTTTGGCACAAGTTTCGAGTGATGGTGATGTAGAGGCGAGGATTGAAGAGGTACCAGTTATTCGTGAGTATCCGGACGTTTTTCCAGACGAGTTGCCAGGTTTACCGCCTAATCGTGAGGTCGAGTTTCGAATTGATTTAGTGCCAGGAGCTGCACCGGTTGCACGTGCACCTTATCGCTTAGCACCATCTGAGTTAAAGGAGTTAGCGGATCAATTGAAGGAATTGATGGACAAAGGATTTATTAGGCCGAGCTCATCACCTTGGGGAGCGCCAGTGTTGTTCGTAAAGAAGAAGGATGGTTCGTTTAGAATGTGTATTGACTATAGAGAACTCAATAAGCTGACGGTTAAGAATCGGTACCCATTACCGAGGATTGATGATTTGTTTGATCAATTACAAGGTTCCAGTGTATACTCAAAGATCGATTTAAGATCAGGGTATCATCAACTGCGTGTAAGAGAGGAGGATATTCCTGTAACTGCCTTTCGTACGCGGTATGGACACTTTGAATTTCGAGTGATGCCGTTTGGGTTGACAAACGCGCCTGCTGTATTCATGGATCTTATGAATCGCGTGTGCAAGCCTTATCTAGATAAGTTTGTTATTGTTTTCATCGACGACATACTTATTTACTCTAAGAGTAAGGAGGAGCACGAGAAGCACCTGAGAAAGATTTTGGAGTTGTTAAGGAAGGAGAAGCTGTATGCAAAATTCTCTAAGTGTGAGTTTTGGTTGGAATCAGTGCAGTTTCTAGGTCATGTGATTGATAGTGAGGGAGTTCGTGTAGATCCTGCTAAGATCGAAGCGATCAGGGAATGGTCAGCACCGACGACGCCGACTGAAGTTCGACAATTTTTGGGTTTAGCTGGGTATTATAGAAGGTTTATCGAAGGATTTTCGTTGATTGCGAAACCATTGACGCGGCTTACCGAAAAGAATAGGGTGTATGAATGGGGAATTGAGGAAGAGCTTGCTTTCGAAACGCTCAAGGACAAGTTATGTTCCGCACCGATTTTATCATTGCCTGAAGGAACCGAGGATTTCGTAGTGTATTGTGATGCGTCTCGTAAAGGTTATGGAGCAGTATTAATGCAACGTGAAAAGGTGATAGCTTACGCGTCGAGGCAATTAAGGAAGAATGAGGAGAACTACACGACGCACGATTTGGAATTAGGAGCGGTGGTTTTTGCGTTGAAATTGTGGAGACACTATCTGTATGGGACAAAGTGTGTTGTATTCACTAATCACAAGAGTTTGCAGCACATTTTAGATCAAAAGGAGTTGAATATGCGACAAAGACGATGGGTTGAACTACTGAGTGATTATGACTGCGAAATTCGCTATCACCCTGGGAAGGCGAATGTTGTAGCAGATGCATTGAGTAGGAAGGAACGGGAGAAACCTTTGAGGGTTAGAGCTTTAGTGATGAGTGAGAGCGTTGACTTAACCGAAACCATACTGAAGGCTCAGGAGAGAGGATTGATGAAAGGGAATGTTGAAGCCGAAAACTTGGGACGAATGTTGAAACCTCTTTTTGTGATTAGATCTGACGGACTAAGATATTTTGAGAATCGGATTTGGTTACCATTGTGTCCATCTGAGGAAGGAAAGCCTGGAGTTCGAGAATTGGTTATGAATGAGTCGCATAAGTCGAAGTATTCGATACATCCTGGATCGGATAAGATGTACCACGACCTGAAGAAAGTTTATTGGTGGCCGAATATGAAGGCAGATATTGCTTGTTACGTCAGTAAGTGTTTGACTTGCGCGAAGGTTCAGGCAGAACATAAGAAACCATCTGGATTGTTGGTACAACCGGAAATCCCAGAATGGAAATGGGAGAAAATCGCAATGGATTTTGTGACGGGTTTACCTAGGACTCCTAGTGGATGCGATATGATATGGGTAATTGTGGACAGGTTGACGAAATCTGCTCATTTCTTACCTATGAAGAAGACGGACAGCATGGAAAAACTCGCCAGCGTGTACGTGAGAGAGATCGTCTGTAGACATGGAGTGCCGTTATCGATCATTTCGGATCGTGACAGTAGATTTACGTCGGAATTTTGGAAATCGCTTCAACGTGCGATGGGCACTGAACTGAGTTTAAGCACGGCTTATCACCCGGAAACTGACGGCCAGAGTGAACGAACGATTCAAACGATGGAGGACATGCTCCGAGCGTGCGTGATTGATTTTGGAGGAAGTTGGGAACGCCACTTGCCTCTAGTGGAATTTTCGTACAATAATAGTTATCACGCGAGTATCAAAGCGGCACCGTTCGAAGCATTGTATGGAAGGAAGTGTAGATCGCCCGTGTGTTGGAGTGAAGTAGGGGAAAGTCAATTGACTGGACCCGAAATGGTGTTAGAAACGACAGAGAAGATCGTGCAGATCAAGAACCGACTACTTGCTGCGAGAAGCCGACAGAAAAGTTATGCTGATAACCGAAGGAAACCGTTGGAGTTTGAAGTTGGAGATATGGTTATGCTCAAGGTATCGCCGTGGAAGGGTGTAATTCGTTTTGGAAAGAAAGGAAAGTTGAGTCCGAGGTATATTGGACCGTTTAAGATCGTTGAACGAATTGGACCAGTAGCGTACAAGTTAGAATTGCCGACCGAGCTTAGTGCTATTCATGACACGTTCCACGTATCGAACCTGAAGAAGAGTTTGGCGGACAAGGAATTGGTGATTCCTTTGGACGAGATTCGACTAGACGACAAAATGCACTTTGTGGAAGAACCTGTGGAAATCATGGACCGGGAGGTCAAGCGGTTGAAGCGTAGTAGGATTCCCATTGTGAAGGTCCGATGGAATTCTAAGCGTGGACCGGAATACACCTGGGAACGTGAGGACTTTTTCAAGGAAAGGTATCCTCATTTGTTCCAGTAGCACGAAATGTGAGTACAAGAAGAGGCGAGCGCCGGGACGTCGCTCTCTTTAAGGAGGGGTGGATGTGACACCCTAGAATCGAGGTCATTAACGATACCCTAAATTACGCTAATTTTTGAAATTTTTGATAAATTTTAATTTCTATAATTATAAGTATTTTGGTTAAAACCGATGTTCGAGGTTATAATTTTTACGTTTGACGTTTTGAGAAGGACGATGACGATTACGATCCCGAGAGATGCCCAATTTTATATAATTTTTGACGATTTATCGATAATGTAATTTTTCGAGAATTTTATTTACGGTTCGTGTTAAGTTGAGTCGGGTGAGTTTTATAGCCTTCCAAGTACATTTAAAGTATCCCAAAAATATTTTGGAGCGTTCGGGAAGATTTCCGACTCCCGTAAAATTTTCAAAATTGACAAATGAGTCAAACCCGCAAAGTTTTGAGGTCGTTTTCTATTTAAGGACAAAAGAAGCCAAAATTGCACCAAGGTCCCTCCTAACTATCAAAAAGGGCCAAAATTGAAACACACACAAACACATACAACACTTGCACCAAAAATCAAACCATCACTCTCTTGTCTCTCTCTCTAGCTCACGCCACACCCCAACCCACACAAAAATCCACCTAAAATCTTTTCTACTTGATTTTTCAAAAATCTAAGGTTAGACCACGCTTAGTTTGGTCATTACCCACCTATTCATGTGCTCAAATCCAACATGCATTGATAAAAATTTTTCAAGATTTTTCATATGATCCAAATTCGTTTTTGTGGCTAATTGAGCTAATGCATGTTGATATTTAGTGTTATGGAAGTATAAACACCATGAAAACCCACCAAAATTAATTTGGTTGTGGTGATTTGGTCACCCAAACCCCACGGCAAAGGGGGTGTTTGGGGAGCCATGGTGGTTGTTGAATTTGCATGTTATATTTGTGTTTGGTTTGTTGTTTTAGAAAGATTCATATAGGTTTTATTACTTGCATGTTTATTTTTCTTTGATTTTTGATATTGAGATTGGTTGATCAATAGGGGTAGGATGGAAGTTTGATGTTAGGATATGTTTGGGAAGGCTTAGGATGATGTTTAGTGTTGGTTAGAAGTCTTGGAATCGAGTCTAAGCATGTTTTTGGTATGGTTATTTTTAGGCAGAAACATTTGGTCTATTTTGGAAAAATGATTTTTGTTCCAGGTCTTGGAAAATAAATATAGTGATAGAGGGTTTTTCTAGCTTTAATTTGGTATAAGGTAGAGCCCGTGACTCAAAACGAGCTAAAAGTTATGACATTTTAAAGATCGGGTACCGGGAGACGAGGACTTTCACAATCCGGATTTGTGCAAAGTTTTAGTCAAATCCCGAGGGTCACAAGTATAATTTGGTGAATGATCAAGGGTCAAAACTTGGTCCCTAACCTGTACAAATGAGTCTATATGTTGACTTATGAGTCAAGGAAGTCAAAGGTATTTTTCATATAGGTCAAAGTGGTCAAAATTGGTCGAAGCGCAATTTCAGCCCGTAAAATGTAGTCGTGGAAATGAGTTGCGTAACGGGTCGTAAAAGTGAAAACTTTTGTTGGGCTTAAAAACATGTTATCTACAGGTCATATAGGATTTTTGGAAATTTTGTCAAATTTTATAAGCATGGTTTAATAAGGTAAAACAGCCCGTACTTTAGTCAAGTACCGGCGAGAACGTGTAAAAATGGACAACGTAGGTTATAAGAATGAATGGTATAAAATGAATGATACTTGTTGTTTTTGTTTTTGGCGTGAGTTATATTTGTCTTAAGTGACTTGTATATATGTATTTTATACAGTACCGTAAGTATTTAAATGAGATTACTCATTACGCGTTATTTGTGATAGGTGTTGATTTACCCGGGCATCCGTAACATCGTCAGTGATCACTCCTCGAACTACCGACTACTTAATATCTAAGGTGTGAATTTATAGCCTCGCTTATATTATTTCAAATTGTTTTACCCGCGAGGGAAATGCATGCTAGTTTTTAAAAGGAACGTATATCATGAATGATTGTTAGACCCGAAAGTTGCCTTAGAAATTGTGTTGAGTACCAAAGTTGCAAAAGTCCCTAAATTCATGAACTATTAACTATTGTCTTGCCCTTGCGAAGGGGGAAATAGCCGCTTATGCAATTTGTAGTACTACGGGGTTAACGACCCAATGCTAGCCGAGAAGCTGTACTTATAGTAAGTTCTGCGGTAGATTATTTTGTATGAGAAATAAGGTATAATTGCAACTGATGCCTTTAGAAGGGGCACTGGTTTCATCTGAATCATGCCGGTATATTTACGCGGGTGATTGAGTTAACGGATTAGTGTCATGAGCTTAAACACAATTGTCAGTATCCTGATTATAGTTTGTTTGATCGACAAGACTATAAATGATCACGAATGGTTTTTATTATATATACGTTCAAATGGATTGAAAAACCTATGAATTGCACTCAACGTTTTCGTTGACCAAATTTTTGGCATGTGTTTCAGGTAACCGCTGAGCAGTAGGATGGAGCATGCATGGGATGGATGTTGTGTGTACGGCTTGGTGTCCGCTTGTTTTTCCCTCCTTTTCTACTTAAACGATTTTTATGTTTAATGTCATGTGGATGTAAACTGAAGTTTTTGGGGTTGAGATTCATGGGGACCGAAAACGCTAAACTCTGTGCACTATTTGGGTTGGAAAAACTGTGGACATGTATCATCTAAAAATTTTAAATGTTGAATTTTTAAGTCGACGTCTTATTAGCGTCGTTTGATATATCTTGTGTACAATGAATACTGTGTAGCACCCATTGTTGTAGTTCCGCTGCGCATAACAATTGTGGGGGTGTTACAGTTTTACCTCCGGTCGGTGAAGACCGTTATACGATATTAAATATCGTACCTGTGATCAGGTAGATTCAATTAAAAATCTCCTTGACAGGGTTTCGCGGCTGTACTAGCCGTTCTCTTTACTCGACCGTCTCAAAGCAAGACTGCGAACATAAAGAGTGAATCAATTGGATAGATATCCGCTTGATTAAAGTCGTCCATTCAAATTCCTGGAACAAGTTTGATTCTTAACGAATCTTACCATTGTTGCTTTCCAGTTGACACAAGTTTGATTCATAAGAATCTCACAAGTCACCTACCGTAGCGGTGTTTGAGGTTGACGCTAGAAGGATTTCCATTCGTCACTGTGAATATTAATGAATATCACTCTGAATGTTCTGGCAAGACCATAAAGATATTGCGTAGAAACCTGAAACGAGTTTGAATCAATTCAGAATCAAACCACTGTTGCTTTTCAGTTTTGCACATGTTCAATTCATAAAGAATCTTGCATATGACCTACCGCAGTGCTTGTTTGATGTTAACACTGGAAGGATTTCCACTCATCATTGTGAATACTAAGTAGTATCACTCTGAGTGTTCTAGCAATATCACAAGGATATAGCGTAGGACTCTCTTGATCTTCATCCGTGTGTCCTAACGAGATTTGATTGATCTCTTGGCTCTAGACTCGATTTGTGCACTTTCGGTGGTCAGAGGCTGGAGCAGATGCCACCTATTCAATATCAACTATCTCGAAGTGAGAAAGTCAATAGTAGTCATGTTGTTCTCCGTGACAATAAAACAAACTTCTTTTGAGAGAAGCCTGAGTAGCTAGGAAAGGGTTGTGCTTCACATCACTGGGTCCATGATGAGTTTGTCTTCATGATGAGTTGACCCGGTTTCTGCCTAAGTTGTATGGAGGGCTTCTTTCTTTACACCCTTTATCCTTACATTTCTTTTTCATTCTTCAACCCCTTCAATGCTTACCAAGACATCATTACTAGCACCTTGTTGTGATTGTTCCAGTGCTAGCATCAGTACTTAGTCGGCATTCAGCTACGTTCACATTCTACTCCATCTTTCCTAAGGACTTCTAATAATCTATTGGATTGTCCCTGGGAAGATCCCTCCGGTTCTGGTTGGATCATAGGACTTAAACCTAACCACCCTTTTGACACCAATAACGTCGTGAATTAAAGATGTTGTGGGTATTTGATCGTAACCATGAAAACCACTTTAAATTCTAACAAAGTGTTTGAAAAACATTTAACACCTTGCTAGTTTTGTCGTTTCAGAAATGCTCCCCCTTCACATGTGCATCGATAATCGAAAGTGTTTCGCACATGTAGGTAAGAGTTAAAGTGCTTTAGTCTTATATTAGATCACATTTTAATCACATTTTCTCCCCCTATCTCTAATATATAAAATCTTTTGATATTAGAGATACCAAATTTGATTAAAATATATTTTGAAAAAAAATAGTCTTGAAATCTCTGGGAGAAAGATGTGTTAATCTTTTGCATGAAGTTAAAATGCTCCCCCTCAAAAATTGATCCAATTGAATTGTCATTGTGAGGATATTATCCACATTTCGCTTTTTGAGGATGGGAGTTGTTGAACACACAATTTTTGAAAGATTTTGAATATCATTGAAAAATTCTTGAAAAAATTGTAACACCCCATTTTGGAAATGGAATATTACGCATAATCATGGCGTGTCATCAAAGCATACAAGGATAAATGTCTAAGCATTATTCAACCATAAAAGGGAAATACCGGAATCAAACATCGGTACCCCAAAGTAAAGCTCATCACACACAAACATAAATACTGTAAAAGGAAAGGACGAAACAATGTCCATAGCAACTGTATCAAAGTAAAGGAAATGCATAAAGTAAAGAAAGACAGTAAAGCTTCCAGTCCGTATGCACCTACGTTTGAGATCTACGAGCGTCCCTGAGTACCTGCCGTTTTGGGAACATGAAAAGGAAAACGGCTGAGCAAGACGCTCAGTGCACGGATGTACAATATAGCATGAAATAGGATAAGCATGTAACATAGAACAGCGGAAGACTAAGTACTGAGTAAACTGGTTGAGTATCAAGAAAACTGGTTTTATAGTTTGAAAAGCCTTATGTTTATCTTGTGAAAACTGTTTTAACATATATATACCATAGCCCATATAGGTCATGAAAAGGTCACGTGCATGAATACTTGGAGGGGTGACCTCATCATGCTGATTAGAGGGGATGCCTCTAATCAATATACTGGTTTGGGTAGGAGGGATCAGCTCCTTGTGAAGGGTGCAAGGCACACACCACATTCACCATGATAAACTGAATAAAACATGTAACTAGGATGCACCCATACGCCCCACCTGATATAATAATATGGCCAAACTGAAAAGGGACGCCACGAGCAATCACTCCGCCGTGGGGAAGTCATAACATCGGTGCCTCCAATGCTATGGTTATGGTACCTCCATAACTAGGTGAAACTGGTCATGCTTGTATATGGCTATAGATTATGCTAATTAAACATAAGCAGTTCAAAACAATAAAACAAATACTGGGGAAAACAGTTGGCTGCATACGGGGAAATCCTAATAAGGAAAGAATGTCCATACTGAAAGGACAAAAATCCGTACCTCAAGTCCAGTGAATGAACGGAAGAAAGACTCCTACTTCTGGATCACTAACGCTACATGAATACACACGTGTATAAGTATCGATTCACTGATTACGTACTGGGTTTTGTGTCTCATTATAGCTGATTTGGTATGTTTTAGGTCATGGTTCACTGTTTAAAGCCTTAAACTGTGTTTATCTTGTATTCTGATTTATCTGATTAAGTATTACTGGTGTTTCATGTATTATTATACTTACTGTGTAATAATAAGTAACTTTCCAAAAATAGCAGGTTTCCAAAAATAGAATGTTTCCAAAAATAGAAAGTTTCCAAAAATAGAAAGTTTCCAAAAATAGAAAGTTTCCAAAAATAGAAAGTTACCAAAAAAATAGAAAGTTTCCAAAAATAGAAAGTTTCCAAAAATAGAAAGTTTCCTAAAATAGAATTTACTGCTTAAAATAGATTAGTTTCTAAAAATAGAAAGTTTCCAAAAATAGATCAGTTGCCTTAATTAAATAAGTTTCCATATATAGAAGGTTTCCATGATTAGATTAGCTGCCTGAAATAGATAGATTTCCATATATAGAAGGTTTCCATAATTAGATTAGTTGCCTTATTTAATTAAGTTTCTATAAATAGAAGTTTCCATATTTAGAATTAAGCTGGTTACATAAGCTAACATATAAGTCTAAGTGTTTATAAGCTTGTTTCTTAAGTCATATGATATAGTGTATAGTTTAATTATTATTTCATGTATTTTAATTAAACTATAGGTTAAGCATTTTAATTAAAGTATAACATGTATTAATTAAAATGAAATAAAATACTTAGGTTAAAATGTGTATTATTACTATTAATAATATAACCTAAGTCATGTCTAAATTAATTAATTATAGGCATGTTTTAATAATTAATTAATTATAACTTATACATAAAATACTTAGGTTAAATTAATGTCATGTTAAACTAATAATTAAAATAACCTAAGTTATGATTTAATTAATATTTCATGTTATTAATTAATTATATCCTAAGTTCATAATTCATAAAAATTAACATGTAGCATGAATCATGAATTAACCAACGAACCATGAATCGGGTATGAATTCGACACCGTACCCCGAGCCAAACCCGGGGCACGTGTGTCTCCTTGCTGCCGTGGGTCCCACATGAGCCAACCAAGACCAAAAATGGTCTTGGTGGTGGCGGCAATAGCAAACCAAACCCCCCTCGGGTTTGTTTTGCTAGGCGGCTAGAAACAAACACCCCTTTAAATCATTCCTTGATTTTAATTAATACCAAAACATGTTAGATCAATGATTAATTATCATGTTTAAATAAAAAAAAATAATAACATGTTCATGAAAATAATCAAAGATTAAAAGAATTAAAAGAATTAAAAAGAAGGGTTAGAAAGGTATACCACTATGTAGCTTGGAAAAAGGATGAACAAACACTGATTATACAATAGTTTTTAAGATCAAAATCAAACAAATCACCCTCCTATGGTGGTGTAAAGGTGGCGGCACAAAGAGAGCAAAAGGAGGAGGAGAAAACTCTTTTTAGGGTTTTTATGTTTATTTCTTGAAAGTGAAAAATGAAAACATGTTTTTACTCTTACCCCCCTTTACTTGTAAAGTCCATGGGCTAAGCCCATTTCTTGTATATGTGCCGTGGGTATGGGGGCCCCACATGGGGTACCCGTACCTTTCTCGTGTCCCGATGTTTCGTGTTCGTTCGTGGTTAAACGTGCTCGTGTTTAGAGTGTTTCTGTTTATTCTATCGTGTCGTTATCGTAATCTTAACGCTCGTAATTTTATTATATGTATTTACGTAATTATTTTAGTTCGTATTTTAAATGGTGATCATGAATTAATTATGTTCACGTGATATATTTATTACTGTTTATCATGAGTTCGTACGTAATCGATACTTGTCATGTCATACACGTATGCACTTGCTTGATTATTAGCACATGAATGTGATCAATACTAAATGAGGTAAGTTTTAATCTAGGACGTACGATCTTAAGGGCACTATTCATGGTAAAAGCATGCGGGTTTTACAATTCTTCCCCCCTAAAAAGAATAATTCGTCCCCGAATTATAGATAAAGTAAGCTGAAAAGAAGTGACATACCCGAACTCAAAATACGAAGTGAGGGTAAGAAGCCCGGATAGACTCCTCTGTTTCCCAAGTGGCTTCCCGCTCGGTATGGTCCCTCCAAAGGATTTTGACGAAAGGAATCGTCTTCCTTCTCATGACTCGTTCTTGCTTGTCGAGTACTCGTTCGGGTTCTTCTATAAAGGTGAGATCTTCACGTATCTGTTCCAGTAGATACTGAACCATGTGAAGGGGATGATAATTGTACCCTCTGAGTAAGGACACATGAAACACGTTATGCACGTGCGAAAGCTGAGGAGGTAACGCCAATCGGTAAGATACTTCACCGATTCGTTCAACGATATCAAATGGTCCGATGAACCGAGGACTGAGTTTCCCTTTGATCCCGAAGCGTTTAACACCACGTGCCGGCGAAACCTTGAGGAAGACGTGATCTCCCACATTAAAATGTATGTCCCTACGATGCTTATCGGCGTAACTCTTCTGACGTGATCGCGCTTCCTGCAGCTTCTGTTTAGCTACCTCAATCTTCTCATTGGTCATTTCTATAATCTCTGGTCCTTCGAGTGTTCGCTCTCCCACTTGATCCCAGCAAGTTGGAGCGCGACACTTTCTGCCATACAACATTTCGAAAGGAGCACATTTGATACTTGCGTGCCAGCTGTTGTTGTATGCAAACTCGACTAAACAGATGTAATCGTCCCAATCACCTGTCCATTCCAACGCACACGACCTTAACATATCTTCCAATGTCTGAATTGTTCGCTCTGACTGTCCGTCCGTTTGGGGATGAAAGGCCATACTCAGCTTAAGTTGTGTACCCCAAACTTTTTGCAGACCTTTCCAGAATCGCGACGTGAAACGAGGATCTCTGTCTGAGACGATGCTGGAGGGAGTGCCGTGGAGTCTCATGATCTCCCTTCTGTACGTATCTGCGAGTTTACTTACCGGATCTTCCTTGCGTATCGGTAAGAAATGAGCTGATTTGGTGAGTCGATCAACAATGACCCAAATAGCATCGTGCTTCTTCTTGGTAGGCGGAAGACCGGTAACAAAATCCATGGTGATTTTGTCCCACTTCCACTCTGGAATATCCAACGGTTGAAGGAGACCGCCAGATCGCTGATGTTCAATCTTAACCTGCTGGCAGGTAAGACATTTGGAGACATGCGTGGCTACATCCTATTTCATACCACTCCACCAAAAGTGCTGCCTGATGTCATGGTACATTTTTGTCGACCCAGGATGTATGGAAAATGGGGAGCTGTGAGCTTCAGCTAACAATGCTTCCCGGAGTTCTGGATTGTCAGGAACACAAAGTCTCGTGCCCTGCCAAACGATACCGTCTGCGTCCATTCGGAATTCTGTCTGCTTCTCCAAATTCTGAATTATCGCCCAAATCTCTCCATCATCCTTCTGCGCTTCCTTAATCCTACTCAGTAAATCAGGTTCTACTCTAAGATTCGCCCAGTATCCGTGCTGCCCACGTACCATGATTTCAATGTCTAGTCGCTCCAAGTCTCTTATGTTTTGTTCCTCGATCTCAATGCCGTTTATCATTCCGGACTTTCTGCTGAGTGCATCTGCTACTACATTAGCCTTTCCGGGATGATACTGTAGGTTAATATCATAATCCTTCAACAGTTCCAACCATCTCCTTTGTCTCATGTTCAATTCTCGCTGTGTGAAGATATACTTCAAGCTCTTGTGATCGGTGAAAATGTCGCATGATTCTCCGTATAAGTAATGCCTCCATATCTTCAATGCGAACACCACTGCAGCAAGTTCCAGGTCATGCGTTGGGTAGTTTTCTTCATAGGGCTTAAGCTGCCGTGAAGCATACGCGATCACTTTCCCATGTTGCATGAGAACACAACCCAGTCCCTTCCCCGATGCATCGCTATAGATCTGAAATCCACCTGTACCAGATGGGAGAGTAAGAATAGGTGCAGATACTAACTTCTGCTTTAGGTCTTCGAAGCTCTTCTCTCGTTCTTCCGTCCAGACGAATTTCTCTCCTTTTCACATCAGTTTGGTGAGAGGTAGTGCCAACCGGGAAAAGTTCTCCACGAATCTTCGATAATATCCAGCTAAGCCTAAGAAACTGCGGACTTCTGTCGCTGATGTTGGTCTTGGCCATTTAGTGATAGCCTCAACCTTCGCTGGGTCCATAGTGATCCCTTCTGCTGATACAATGTGACCTAAGAATGCCACCTTGTTTAACCAGAACTCACACTTGGAGAATTTCGCATACAGCTGCTTCTGACAAAGAATCTGTAGTACAGTACGGAGATGATCTTCGTGTTCCTCCGTGGACTTTGAGAAAATCAAGATGTCATCGATGAATACAATGACAAATTTATCAAGGAATTCATGAAAGATTCTGTTCATCAGATCCATGAATACTGCTGGAGCGTTAGTCAGGCCGAAAGGCATGACCACAAACTCATAATGGCCATAGCGGGTACGAAA
Organism: Glebionis coronaria; assembly: GCA_025667525.1. NCBI lineage: Eukaryota > Viridiplantae > Streptophyta > Magnoliopsida > Asterales > Asteraceae > Glebionis > Glebionis coronaria. The sequence continues at coordinate 120,163 of JANFOE010000768.1, forward strand.
AGCAGTCTTGGCAATATCCTGCTCTTTAACCCTTAGTTGATGGTAGCCTGACCTTAGATCGATCTTTGAGAAGTGTTTGGCTCCTTGAAGTTGGTCAAACAGATCGTCTATACGTGGCAGTGGATATCTATTGCGGATGGTAATCTTATTAAGTTCACGGTAGTCAATGCAAAGTCGCATGCTGCCGTCCTTCTTCTTAACGAATAAGACCGGTGCGCCCCATGGAGATGCGCTTGGTCTAATGAACCCTCGTTCAAGAAGTTCCTGCAGTTGGTCCTTCAGTTCTTTTAGCTCTATGGGAGCCATACGATACGGAGCCTTAGAGATTGGCTCAGCTCCTGGAACAAGGTCGATGTTGAACTCCACTTCTCTTGCAGGTGGTATGCCTGGAAGTTCATCTGGGAAGACGTCTTGAAATTCCGAAACTACTGGTTGATCCTGAATCGATGGGGATTCAGCATCCATGTCATGAACCGTAGCTAGATAACCTTCGCAGCCATGTGACAGTAATGCACGTGCTTGCAAGGTAGATATGACCTGTACAGACCGTCCGGGTATGAACCCGTTATGAATGTACTCTGGTGCATTAATGTCGCCGAAGATCACCCGATATGAGTGGCGGTCTATGGTAGCATGGTGCCTAGATAGCCAGTCCATGCCAAGAATCATATCGAACTCAATCATGTCAAGGGGAAGTGCATCTACTGCACGAACTCTATCGTCAAACTCTAGAGGAAGACTCTTGTATACATGAGTTATTAATACAGAGTCCCTCAGAGGCGTGGAAATGGTAAGCTTATTTTCTAATGGCAAGGGAAGTGTCCTGATGTTCTTAGCATAAGTAGTGGAAACAACTGAATGAGTGGCACCCGTGTCGAAAAGAACACATGCAGCCTGGCCGTACATATACAAAATTCCAGTAATGGTACCTGTAGATTTGTTTGCCTGATCGCGCGATGTCGTGTAGACACGCCCAGTGGTAGGAGGCGGTTTAGTATCAGCATGACCCGAAGTACCCTCCCTTTCACCCTTACGGCAATCTCTCATACGATGGCCAGGGAGGCCGCACTTGTAGCACGCGTCGGAATCACGACGACATGGGCCAGGGTGTCTGCGATGGCAAGTGCTGCAAAGAGGATGAGTGAATCCTCCAGCAGGAGTCCTTGCTTGCTGAGGGCCTGCTGATGGCAAAACGTGTTAAGAATAAAGTATATGCACGAGTATAGGACGTAAGCGTCTTAAGATGCTTACCAGTGTTAGCTGAACGGTTAGGCTGAGAACCCCTGTGGTTCTGGTCCCTTCCGTTACCGTGGTTCCTGGTAGAGATGATATAGTGTCAGCATGAGAGATATAACATGAAATCATAAGAAGATGCGTAAATAGTAGGACCTGCTGTTGTTGGAGTATCCCGCATTGTTACGGTAATTGTCATTACCGTTGCGCCTTTCCACAACAGAACGGTCGTTAGAGTGACCGTTTCCTTTGGGCTGATTAGGCTGCTGCTGGGTAGCCGGCTGAGACCGGTCCCCAGTTTTCTGCCTGGAAGATACAGTTTAAGAGATGATTATAGAACATATAATGATAGGATGCGATCTGGTTAACGCTAGCACATGAAATGTTTTACCTCTTGTCGGGTCTTTCAGCTTCCCCGAACTCATCGCGTTCCTGCAACATCTCAAGCTTCCTTGCTGCGTCGGCCACTTGTGCTACTGTATTAAACGTAGCACATACCAGATTGTTCGCGACCGAGGTGCGAAGTGCCCACCTAAAATGGTGTGCCTGCTCCTCAGGAGTACCAACCGCTGCTCCCAGAAAACCAGCCAAGCGAAGAAAGCGCTGCATGAATTCATTGCTATTCTCGCCCGCTCTCTAACGTATCCCATGATATTCACGCTTGAGTTTGTCCTGCTCTGCCTTAGGAAAGAACTGTTCCATCACTCTCTCCTTGAATTGGGCCCATGTCAAACCAGCGACCCATTCATCACCTCCTTCTGACTGCGTCAAAGCTAGCCACCAGTTGAGTACATCGCCTTCAAACCTGTAGCACGCCAATCTTGCCTTGAAGGCGGGGTCACATCCCATAGCATTGAAGATTTTCTCAATGTGAGTCAGCCAGCTTTCAGCATCGCTGGGGCTATCAGTCTTTTCGAAAGCTCTAGGACGGAGCTTGTTAAATCTTTCCAACCATACCGCTAGTGTCACTGGGGGAGGAGGAGGAGGAGGTGCCTGATTCTGCTGCTGCTGATTGTTGGCAGCTTGGACTTCAGCACGAATGTCATTCCTCGGTTGAGGAAGTAAGGCTTGCATGGCAGCCTGAATTGCAGCATTGAGCTGCTCTTGCTCGCGTGTGAGAACCATCTGACAGTATAACATAAAACATATGATTAACAGTTCAAACATAAAATATATATATAAAAAAAAATTTATGCCAAAAATTTCACGAGAAAAATTTTATGCAGAAAATCTTTGTATGAATGCATGATGCAATTTTATGAAAACTTTTGATGCTCGAGAGTGAACGCCTTCGGTCAGTTCACTCAAAATAAAAGACATATCGAGGGGACGCCTATGGGTCGGTCCTAAATCTAAAAGTTTCGATAAAACACATGCGACTAAATAGGGCCAGTCCTGTACCAACCATTACTTAGTCAAAAACCCTGTAACAATGACATGTATATGTATGCTTAAAAAATGATGAATGCATGAAAACAACTGTCAGTTCTAGGAAGACCGTAGTGACTACCCACTAATCACAGGTCATATTTGAGAGCCTATAGGTCGAAGCCTTGGCTCTGATACCATAATTGTAACACCCCATTTTGGAAATGGAATATTACGCATAATCATGGCGTGTCATCAAAGCATACAAGGATAAATGTCTAAGCATTATTCAACCATAAAAGGGAAATACCGGAATCAAACATCGGTACCCCAAAGTAAAGCTCATCACACACAAACATAAATACTGTAAAAGGAAAGGACGAAACAATGTCCATAGCAACTGTATCAAAGTAAAGGAAATGCATAAAGTAAAGAAAGACAGTAAAGCTTCCAGTCCGTATGCACCTACGTTTGAGATCTACGAGCGTCCCTGAGTACCTGCCGTTTTGGGAACATGAAAAGGAAAACGGCTGAGCAAGACGCTCAGTGCACGGATGTACAATATAGCATGAAATAGGATAAGCATGTAACATAGAACAGCGGAAGACTAAGTACTGAGTAAACTGGTTGAGTATCAAGAAAACTGGTTTTATAGTTTGAAAAGCCTTATGTTTATCTTGTGAAAACTGTTTTAACATATATATACCATAGCCCATATAGGTCATGAAAAGGTCACGTGCATGAATACTTGGAGGGGTGACCTCATCATGCTGATTAGAGGGGATGCCTCTACTGGTTTGGGTAGGAGGGATCAGCTCCTTGTGAAGGGTGCAAGGCACACACCACATTCACCATGATAAACTGAATAAAACATGTAACTAGGATGCACCCATACGCCCCACCTGATATAATAATATGGCCAAACTGAAAAGGGACGCCACGAGCAATCACTTCGCCGTGGGGAAGTCATAACATCGGTGCCTCCAATGCTATGGTTATGGTACCTCCATAACTAGGTGAAACTGGTCATGCTTGTATATGGCTATAGATTATGCTAATTAAACATAAGCAGTTCAAAACAATAAAACAAATACTGGGGAAAACAGTTGGCTGCATACGGGGAAATCCTAATAAGGAAAGAATGTCCATACTGAAAGGACGGGAATCCGTACCTCAAGTCCAATGAATGAACGGAAGAAAGACTCCTACTTCTGGATCACTAACGCTACATGAATACACACGTGTATAAGTATCGATTCACTGATTACGTACTGGGTTTTGTGTCTCATTATAGCTGATTTGGTATGTTTTAGGTCATGGTTCACTGTTTAAAGCCTTAAACTGTGTTTATCTTGTATTCTGATTTATCTGATTAAGTATTACTGGTGTTTCATGTATTATTATACTTACTGTGTAATAATAAGTAACTTTCCAAAAATAGCAGGTTTCCAAAAATAGAAAGTTTCCAAAAATAGAAAGTTTCTAAAAATAGAAAGTTTCCAAAAATAGAAAGTTTCCAAAAATAGAAAGTTACCAAAAAAATAGAAAGTTTCCAAAAATAGAAAGTTTCCAAAAATAGAAAGTTTCCAAAAATAGAAAGTTTCCAAAAATAGAAAGTTTCCTAAAATAGAATTTACTGCTTAAAATAGATTAGTTTCTAAAAATAGAAAGTTTCCAAAAATAGATCAGCTGCCTTAATTAAATAAGTTTCCATATATAGAAGGTTTCCATGATTAGATTAGCTGCCTGAAATAGATAGATTTCCATATATAGAAGGTTTCCATAATTAGATTAGTTGCCTTATTTAATTAAGTTTCTATAAATAGAAGTTTCCATATTTAGAATTAAGCTGGTTACATAAGCTAACATATAAGTCTAAGTGTTTATAAGCTTGTTTCTTAAGTCATATGATATAGTGTATAGTTTAATTATTATTTCATGTATTTTAATTAAACTATAGGTTAAGCATTTTAATTAAAGTATAACATGTATTAATTAAAATGAAATAAAATACTTAGGTTAAAATGTGTATTATTACTATTAATAATATAACCTAAGTCATGTCTAAATTAATTAATTATAGGCATGTTTTAATAATTAATTAATTATAACTTATAACATAAAATACTTAGGTTAAATTAATGTCATGTTAAACTAATAATTAAAATAACCTAAGTCATGATTTAATTAATATTTCATGTTATTAATTAATTATATCCTAAGTTCATAATTCATAAAAATTAACATGTAGCATGAATCATGAATTAACCAACGAACCATGAATCGGGTATGAATTCGACACCGTACCCCGAGCCAAACCCGGGGCACGTGTGTCTCCTTGCTGCCGTGGGTCCCACATGAGCCAACCAAGACCAAAAATGGTCTTGGTGGTGGCGGCAATAGCAAACCAAACCCCCCTCGGGTTTGTTTTGCTAGGCGGCTAGAAACAAACACCCCTTTAAATCATTCCTTGATTTTAATTAATACCAAAACATGTTAGATCAATGATTAATTATCATGTTTAAATAAAAAAAATAATAACATGTTCATGAAAATAATCAAAGATTAAAAGAATTAAAAGAATTAAAAAGAAGGGTTAGAAAGGTATACCACTATGTAGCTTGGAAAAAGGATGAACAAACACTGATTATACAATAGTTTTTAAGATCAAAATCAAACAAATCACCCTCCTATGGTGGTGTAAAGGTGGCGGCACAAAGAGAGCAAAAGGAGGAGGAGAAAACTCTTTTTAGGGTTTTTATGTTTATTTCTTGAAAGTGAAAAATGAAAACATGTTTTTACTCTTACCCCCCTTTACTTGTAAAGTCCATGGGCTAAGCCCATTTCTTGTATATGTGCCGTGGGTATGGGGGCCCCACATAGGGTACCCGTACCTTTCTCGTGTCCCGATGTTTCGTGTTCGTTCGTGGTTAAACGTGCTCGTGTTTAGAGTGTTTCTGTTTATTCTATCGTGTCGTTATCGTAATCTTAACGCTCGTAATTTTATTATATGTATTTACGTAATTATTTTAGTTCGTATTTTAAATGGTGATCATGAATTAATTATGTTCACGTGATATATTTATTACTGTTTATCATGAGTTCGTACGTAATCGATACTTGTCATGTCATACACGTATGCACTTGCTTGATTATTAGCACATGAATGTGATCAATACTAAATGAGGTAAGTTTTAATCTAGGACGTACGATCTTAAGGGCACTATTCATGGTAAAAGCATGCGGGTTTTACAAAAATTGTGTTCAACGCTTTTTGAAAAATCAGTTCTTTTTGTCGAAAGGTCTTTCTAAAGCATAAACTTGAGTTCATAGACTTTGAATGTCTTGACGAATCCACTCAAGTGTAAGAAGATTTAACTTCTTTTGCTAAGGGTAAGAGCACGAAATCGTACACTCCCCCGTGAATATAGTTCTGGGTTGCAATCTGAAAGTGATTACAAGCCATTGTGTTGAGCTCAAAACGTTGAATGTTTTGTGACTAGCTCAACCCGTGATAGATTGCTCTACCCGTTGTTTGGAAATTGTCCAAAATAGACAATTTCCTTTATTAAAAGAAGAAATGACATGTTTTGAAAAATATTTACAACTTTCATTCGAGCTTTATGTACATACCCGTGTCGTTATTGAGCGACATTTCTAGGCACGTCCATATTATCGATACTGAAAGACATGTCGAGAAGAATATTTTTGGATTATGAAAGATTTTTAATTTTGTGTTTTGCTTTTATGTGTTTTATAGTTTTGTATTTTGCTTTTTCAAAGATATTTACAAGTTGATGTTTGAAAGATAAATCAAGCAGGCACCTTTGCCAGAATCTCCAGATCTGCTGGAGTCAAACATCTCATACCAATTTGCCTAACGAGGTACTCAAACCTATCTTTCGACAGAGCTTTCATAAACAAGTCGGCTAATTGGTAATCCGTTCCAACAAAGTATAATTCAACGATACCTCTTTCAACTTGTTCCTTTATGAAGTGGTATCTGACATCGATGTGCTTCGTGCGGGAATGCTGTACCGGATTGCAGGAGATGGCTATGGCCGACTTTGAGTCACAGTACATAGGTACTTTATCAAATTGGAAGCCATAATCCGTGAATTATGTTCTCATCCAAAGAACTTGAGCACAACACGCAGATAGAGACACATACTCCGCTTCGGCGGATGAAAGTGACGTGCAATCCTGCTTCTTGGAAGACCATCCCACAAGCTTATCTTGACCTAGAAATTGTGCACCACCAGAAGTACTTTTTCGTGTATCAAGACACCCTGCATGATCAGAATCTGAATTGGCCGTTAGAAAGAAACTGGTTTCCCTCGGATACCAGAGTCCCAAATGAATGGTATTCTTGAGGTACCGAAAGATCCGTTTAACCTCCTTGAGGTGCTTTTCGGTGGGTCGTGCTTGATAACGTGCACAATAACACGTAGCATGTGAAATATCAGGTCTGCTTGCTGTCAAGTACATGAGGGACCCGATCATGGAACGATATCTTGTTTGATCTATGGGTAATCCCTCCAAGTCAGCATCTAGCAATGTGGCTGATAATGGTGTCCCAACGGGGTCACATGAAGTCATATCATGCTTTTTGATTATCTCTTGACAATACTTAGCTTGGTTTATAAAGATACCACTTGGGGATTGGTGAACTTGAATTCCTAGAAAGAATTTTAGTTCGCCCATCATTGACATTTCAAATTTGTTGTGCATTACTTTTTCAAACCATTTTGAAAGTTTTAGGTTTGTAGACCCGAAAATAATGTCATCAACATAAATTTGCACAAGCAAAATTTCATCCCCATATTTATAAGTGAACAAAGTTAGATCAATGGAACCTTTTGAGAAACCTTTGGATACTAGAAATTTCGAGAGCTCGTCGTACCACGCCCTTGGAGCTTGCTTGAGTCCATATAGTGCCTTGTGGAGACGATACACCTTGTTAGGATAATGAGGATTGACAAATCCTTCCGGCTGCGTGACATGACTACTTCCTTCAAAGGACCGTTAAGAAACGCCGTCTTTACGTCCATTTGATAGACAGTGAATCCCTTATGTGCAGCATAAGCAAGGAAAATCCTGACCGCTTCCATGCGAGCAACTGGTGCAAATGATTCATCAAAATCAATTCCCTCTTTCTGGCCATACCCCTTAGCCACTAGCCTAGCTTTGTTCTTGATGATCATGTTTTCTTCATCCATCTTGTTTTTCCAGATCCAACGAAGATTTAAAGGAGTCACATCGTATGGCCTGTCAACAAGTTCCCAGACTTTAAGTCTTTCAAATTGTTGAAGTTCATCCGTCATCGATTCAATCCAAGCATGATCAGCCATGGCTTATTTGATGTTTTTCGGTTCAGCTGTACTCACGGCGAGTGCGAACATACAAACATCGCCATCGGTTGCTAGTTGTCGTCTTGTACGAACAGGCTGTGAAGGTTTTCCAATTACGTGAACCAAAGGATGATCTCGGGTCCAATGATGTGTTGAAGGATGTCGTTGATAGAACGTATGCATATTTGACGGATCAACATGGCGAGTAGAAGACTCTCCAATTTCGTGTACCGGTGTACCGAATGGGTTGATAAATACGTCTTCGTCAGATAATGCATCGTCTGCTTGATGTGTGTTCTCTGGAGCAATGACAGTAGTTGTGGATGTTGTAGGATCGATTGTTAATGTGATATTCTGAGGAAGTAAATCTGCAACAACCCGTGTTGAAGTAGATGAAGTTGTATCCTTTTGTTGATGATGATCGGTATCATCATTCGTATCATGAGTGAAAGCGGAAGACTTCGATGCAACTTGTTTCTCCCCCGTGAAATATTCATCATACATTGGTCCATATAACATTTCCAACTCTTCAAGTGTCGTGTCCACTGTCATATCTGCTCTAGGAACATGTTCAGGAACCAGCTTTGAACTTGACGGTTCATTGCTGTGGTCTTGAGTTCCGAGTTCTGTGCGGTTGTGAACGGAAGTCGTTTGTCGTTGTGGATCGGGACTTAAACTGTTTTGTTCAAGTGCCACCGTGTTGCTTACTTGTGAAACCCTTGAGACACATATTTCTATGATATTTGTTTCTTCAGCAACCAAACTCTAAGAGTGTCTTTTGTTGAACGGTATGAATAAGGAAAACCTTTATGTTCTTGTTAAACCTTTACTTGATTACCTGCACTTTCGTCAGTAGTTTGTATGCTTGCATATTTGTTAGTGATATCTTTGTGAGAAGCATGTGGGGGTTCACAGTGAACCTTTGTCGTGCTAGAGGGAAATGTTTTTCCAGTAGGAACCCATTTAAGACCAGTTGTTTGGAAGATTCTACCCGTTGGTATCCACTTAAGACAAGGTCTAGGAAACGTAGGTTTCTCATGTACAGCGGAAGACTTAATTGGAGAAAATCTATTTCCTATAGGGTTCCGTCTTTGAGATGATCTAGCTTTGTGGTTCACCTTGTTCAGGACTTTTGTGATGCAATCATCATGAATGGTATTAAACACACATTTGTTACATTTCGTGCAAACAAAAGGCTTAGCATCTGAGAAGGATTTAGTGTTCCTAGGATAGACTGATTTGGGCACATCATAGAAGGGTCTAGAATTCCTAGATGTGTGATTAGCGCTCCTAGGTTTCGGTTGGGTCCTATCTCTTGCTTGTGTCTTTATCTTAGCATCCTCTAAATAACTTTTATGACCCGTGTCATTTGAACTTCGCCTAGGCATGTTCTTGTGGCTATTGCTAGAGTTGCTTGAATCATTCATGTGATTGGGTTTTACATAGGCCGAATATCTTAAGGAGTATCTAGATTGTGGAGTGACAACGTTTGGCAAATTGCTACGCATGTCAACTTGGGATGAAAACCTCGAGTTCGATGTTTTGGGTCGTTCAGATTTAAACGCATTCGGTTGTCTAGCAACTGAGTGGTTTCTGAATGGTTGAGTAGGAGGTTTCCCCAAGATAGACTGATTTGCTAACTTAGTATCCACACTATTTCCTTTTAGCTTCCTTAATTCATTTTTCACTGCTGTTAATGCAAAAACCTTTTCCTGAATCTGAGCTTTCAATTGCTCATTTTGTAGAAGTAATTGAGCGACACGTTGTTCTAACTTAATGTTTATATTATCAAATATGTCGTTATCAGCATTCGCGTCATTACTATCTACAGTGTCGATAGGTTGCACAGATATTTCACTTACTGAAGCAGGCGGAGGACTTGGATTTTGAGAAGCCAACTTTGATTCTAACAAATTTATTTGTTTCACAAAATGTTCTTTTTCCGCATTAGAATCTTGAATCTTACGATCCAGTTTTTGTTCAAGAACAACATTTGCTTTTTCAAGTTTTTCAAAATAAGATTCAAATTTGTCATTTTTCTTTAAAAACTCGAGTTTGGCATCCTCAAAATCTTTTGTCTTGTTAGCTAACATAGTTTCAAGCTCATGAATCTTAGAATCAATATATTGATGATCATCATACACAGCATTTAATTGTACCTCAGCCATTGGCTCTTCATCATAAATGGGTCTGATATCTGCATCACCGGCTGCTGGAGCATTCCCTGAGCTGTGGATGGTTTGTTCCTGTTCTGATTCTATCCCGCTGATTTCTGTGATAATCGAACAATCATCCAATGTTTGACCATCATCGACATTGATCTCGTTCGTCTGTATCAGTCTTTCATTCACCCGTCTTTCAACAAGTAGTTTATGACGTGTTCTTTCGGCAATTAACTTCCTTATATCTCTCATGTGTTGAAGAAACGTCTCCTTAAATTCTTGAACTTCTAACCGAGTATATTTAAAGAAGTAATTGTTGATGAATTCTCGATCATAGTGTACAGACACCTGTGTATCAATGAATTGCTGAAACTGATTTTCGAGAACCAAAACGGCATCTATTGATTCAACCTCTTGAAATTCATCGTTGGCAAGTTGTTGTTCAAGGTGAGCTGCATTGAGTAACATTGTTCTTGTGAATGTCTCAACATCTTGACCAGTTAGTGACATGAATACCCGTTTGAATCCAAGTTCGACGCGAGTGCCTTTTAAATCGTCATTTGAAATAACTTGAAGGTGTGACTGGAGTGATCTAAAGTGTGTCATGCATCGTTCTTTTGCAACCGACATCTTGGATTTGAGTGCATGCACATCTTGTGTTACGGAATCCATAATGGGTGACACAGTTGATGAATTGACTTTGGATCTTAAGTAGATATGGTGTGATTGGTTTGTGGTTGCAATTTCGAACATTCCGATTTTTTCCCAGTCCGACAATAAATTCCTCAGTCCGACAAAACGGTAAACTGAAAAATTTGTCTTACCAAATTTTGAAATCAAGTCCGAAATAGCCAAAAACTAATAGGGAAAAATTTTGAAAAGTGAAAATTTTTGACAAAAATAAAACCTAAAAATGGCCTAAAAATTTGAATTTTGGTCCGAAAATTTGAATTTTTGGTCGAAAAATTTTTCGCATCGCCAAAATTTTAAATCGACGCTTAAATGGCCTAAAAATGGTTTAGGAAAAAATAAATTTTTCGCATCGCCAAAATAAATTTTAAAAATGGTCTAGTGAATTTTTTTTATTTTTTTAAATCTTCTTGTAAACTATATTACGAGACTAGTCTAGATGGTGGCTAAGTCTAAAAAATACTCAAACAAAATTTAGCTAAACATGTCATCGGAATGTGCCATCGGAATGTTGGTTGTCGGAATGCTTAGATCGGAATGTCCTTTAGATCGCAATGTACTGTCGAAATGTTCAGATCGGAATATCCTTTAGATCACAATGTGTACCTATCGAAATGTTCAGATCGGAATGTCCTTTAGATCGCAATGTGTACCTATCGAAATGTTCAGATCGGAATGTCCTATCGAAATCCCAGATCGCAATGTTTATCTGACGGAATCCCAGATCGGAATGTGGCTGAAACAAATTTGGCAGAGTAACGACTCACAATTCCCTTGAAACCGTCGGAATCCCAGATCGCAATGTACGATCGGAATGTCCAGATCGGAATAAGGTATCGAAATCCTTAGATCGCAAAGTAGAACCTAGCGGTTATTGCGATCAGGCCTCACTTTTGTACTTTCCGATGGTTCAACAAGCTAGAATTTCGGAAAGAAGAAAAACAATAAAGTTTTCACCTTTTGATCCAAAAGACTCGTGTTCTAACCAAAACCAAGATTCCCAAATCACTATGGCACAAATAAAGAAGTAATTCGACGTGAAGAACACTAAAAAACACAAAAAATCGTGAATTCGTGGAAGAATTAAGGATCAAATCAAATGAAAACTCAAAAAACCAATCACAAAACTACCCCATGGCGATTGATACCAATTGTTGTCCCTAATATATGATGATTCTAGCACACGAATTAAAGAAAGAAAGGTAGATATGAGAAGAATTCTAGAGAGAGAAAGTAGTAAGAGAAAGTAGAGAGAAAATGGTTGGTGAAACTTGTGGAATATTAGATTAGGAGAAAAATGAAATGACCAACCAACCTCTCATTACATGCAAGGAGAGGTTTATATAGCCTTGCCTACATGTGGCATAATGGGCTATATGATCATGGGTCGGGCTTTCCTTTTGGGCTTTGGTTACTTATTAATGAACCTTAGCTTAAAGTTAAGCCCGTAATAACACGACTAATATACTACCTATTACAACGTTCTAAAATACGATACATAATAAACATATGACCGAGCATTCTTGTTTGGCTCAATATTTTGAGGCTAACAAACTCTATCATTTCTCGTCCTCATTTAAGAGACTTAGCCTAATATAAAGTTAAGAATTCAAAGCTAAGCGCTCAACACGCACGGTCGAGTAAAAAATTACTCTTATTCTCGCCATCGGAAAATCTACATTCGTGTCTTCAAACACTTATGAAACATGAGAAAAATTTTAAAATTTTGCCATTTTTTAGCCTTATTTTGCAACAAAACGGTAAACAAAAATATAAACTTTGGAAAGCGTGAAGGTTTGGCAAGGCAAGTATCTATTCACCCCCCCATACTAAAGTTAAACATTGTCCTCAATGTTTCGAGTCTAAGGGTTGGAAACCCCCATACTAGAGACGTAGTCGAATGCTTAATCTAGCATGGAAAGGGTGTAACCGTTAAATTTAAAGCCGTGTATAAAGTGTGCTAAAAACCAAGGTTAGAACATCAAAGGATATATCATGGATATTGAGAAATTCTTCCAAGCAAACGATCGAGTGTTCCCATAAAACAAACACGAGAGGCTCCAATCGTGAAGATAATGATCATCTAAGATCCACAATTCACAAACAACCACGAAACAAAGATTGGAAGGGCACAAATTCCCTCACATTAAACTAATTAGAAAGAGATAATATGTACATGGATAAGCATGGGATTCCCCCACGAGGCACCTTGTTTTTGATAACCGAGTCAAAAGCTCGACTCGAATCCCCCATAAATGTGATCATTTAGGGATAATCATGGTATGGTCAATTTTTGGTGGGGCTTACATGACAAACAAGGCCCAAAAACAACCGGTATTAAGGACTAAGTCCTTTGATGATGCAAAATACCGGGATCGAAGATGGCGTTCTCGTTTTCATTGGATAAACTAATCAACGCCACTTCAACATGTGCCAACACAAACCCAAAGGGTTTAAAGAAAATAGATTAGAAGAAATAGAAGGGTGGGACGATGGGTAAGTCACAAAAACAATGAGCTACTCGAGGTAGACTCGCACCAATCAAATATAAAGATTTTCCATTTATTTCATCGGTGGAAGACCGAGATTTCCCTTTATAAGCATTTCCAGGATCAAATATCTCGTCCTCGGTGGAGAAAGGGAAGGGAACATAAGGGGCTTCCCCCACACTAAGTCCACACAAAGCATCGTCAAAAGGAGAAGACGAGCTTGTAGCACTCAAAACACGAGGTGATGACGGAGTTAGCTTTGTAGAAAAATCTTTTAAATCCAATTTAAATTTTTTTCCTTTTTCATCTTTTGAAAACTCCTTATGAAAACCCGACTTGATTATGTCAAAAATATTTGGTGTTTCTAAAACGATGTTAGTCACACTAAAAATTATGACATTTGAAAACCGTTTTGGTTTTGGTGGTGGTAAGTTCTCAAAACGTTTGTTAACAAAGAAAACCTCCCCATCGGGGTCAACATATTCATCATCCGAAGAGACATTCGTGATTGGAGACGTAGGCTTAACACTCTTAACCTCCACCGGCGAAAGGGATGGAAAATCGTTTTTATCATCAACTCCTAACACTCTTTTTGAAATTCTTTTGCAAATGTTTTTTATGGGATTAACATTGTTCAAAGACGTGATAGAATACACATGAGAAAGCGTAGATTTTTGAGTTGCATTTATGACGAGTTCTTCCTCATTGAAACGTAGAGTGATTTTCCTAGCATGCACATCAATAAGTGCTCTCGAAGTATCCAAAAATGATCGACCTAAAATTAGAGGAACTTTAGGATCGATGGGAATGTCAACAACGATAAAGTCCACGGGATAGTAAAACTTTCCAACTTTCACGAAGACGTCTTCGGCTACTCCACAAGCTAGAATCATAGAATGATCGGCCATCTCGATTCACATTCTTGAAGGAGTGACATTCTTGAAGGACAAGAAGATCGATTTTGCTTTCTTTGACTTGGCTATTACCTTGGTGGGTTACTAAAAGAGTGTTCCAAATATCTTTAGCGGTTTCACACATAAAAATCCTTTCATACTCTTTCTTAGGTAAAGCATTATAAATCACCATTTTAGCCTCATTATTTTTCGAAAGTTTCTTTTTAGTATCGTCATTAGCTTTGTCAAAAGTGACCAATTCTTTTGTTTTAGAAACTTCATTAAATTGATAAGGTAAAAAATCACCATTGGTAATAACATGCCAAAGATCTAAATGTTTTGATTTCACATAAGTCTCAAATCTATTTTTCCAACAAATAAAACTACTGGTTTCAAAAAGTGGTGGTCTTTGCATAGATTGCCCTTCTAGGTACTTGTTGGAATCCATAGATCGATTCAAGTTTTAAAATACAATATACTTTAAAAATTCTTGAGCAACCTCGCTCTGATACCAATTGTAGAAACTAGAAGCGGGGGGGGGGGGGGGGGGGGGGTTGAATAGTTTCTTATATTTACTTGTTAAAAGATGGTTTTCAAAAAATCCTTTTTCAACAACTTAGGCTTGAGGAAATATGTGAAATCTTCTTATAAATAATATGAAGAATGATAGTGTAACTAAACTAATACTAACTAATGTATATTCACAAAGAATAAAGAATGTAAAGAGTTAAGGGTAAATAAAGATCAAACCAAACACCAAGGATTTATAGTGGTTCGGCAACGAAGCTCACTCCTCGTTCCTACTCCACTCCTCGAGTACTCCTTACTTGAGAGTTCACTACACAAAAAGCTCCTTATGGTGGAGAAAACCGTACACGTTGCTTAACCAATTTCTGACTCTAAGCTAAAAGTCGAGCCCTAATCGTAGCTAGGACCAATCTACACAACTATACTTAGTACATACACAACTTCCAAATAGACACAACTACTTGGATCTTCACAACTATGACACAACAACAAATGAATAAGATTTGATCTTCAAAGGATCTTTGGTGGTGGACTCAACACTTCACAAGGATAGTGTTCTTCTCTTTGCACTTGGAGAGGAAGGGATGGATGGGATAGATTCACTTCTGATCAAGTAGTAATCAATCAAATGATCAAGGATTTGAGTGATTTAAGAAGTATGTTTGAATCTAGAAATATATGTGCAAAAGAGGTGAAGAGAAAATCTAAGAATGGTCCACTATTTATAGGACAAAAGGCCAATGGCTATATCTGCCCGCGGTTCCTTATCTCAGCCGGCGGTTCTTTATCGATAAGGAACCGCATAGGCACTAGGGAACCGCCAGAGTAGACTCCGCTCTCTTTTTGTCCTTTAGTGGTGGAGGTCTTATCTGATTATAAAATATACTGAAAGAATATTTCAAATCAAAAAAGAATATGCCATTTTCAAATTTTCAAATATTTAATTTAATAAAACATTTTCTTAAAAAGAAAGTTTAATAAAAAAACTTGTCACACTTAATAAAAAGTGAGTTTTAAGAAAAGATTAAATCACTTGATCACTTGGTTAAGGTTAGTACTTGTTTATTCATACCTTAAGTAAAAATGGGTAAAATGAAAAATACTTGAACTCAAGAATTCATTTTTCGTTGTTTTCGTAAATGCTTGTTTTTACATATTGTCGTAATCAAAACTAAGCGAGACCGAAAAATGCAAGTAACGTTTTTAGGCATTATTGCATTAACAATCTCCCCCCTTTTGATTCCGACAATACATAAACTCAATCACACAAAAACAAGATTTTCGAAGACGAGTTTATTCATTTCTCCCCCTTTGTCGAAGCAAAAAGGTTGCACAAGTCAGTGTTGAAGAGACGGACTTTGCAAAGACTCCCCCATGGTGCTTACCCCCCCTTGCTTGGGGCACCGAGGAATCGAGATATGGTGACAAGCTACATAGAAGGGTTAGTTGAAAAAAAGAGACAAACAACAAGAGATAGCTATAGGTCACAAAAAAATAAAATAAAAAGAGAAGAAAACACAAAGACTAAGATCCAAGTGAAGTCATGTAAAAAAAATCATACAAAGATGTATGAAAAAGGAAACAAGCCAAAAGCATAAATCTAATCCTAGTTAATCTAGAATTCTAAGATTTTCTTGAATGAGGTGTCTTGTGGATAAGCAACCAATGCTTATATGAAAGAAAAGGTAGTGGCGGAAGGTGGTGGTGGTGGCTTGGTGGAGATCTCATAATCAAAGTGAAGAGGAGGCTTGATTAAGAGACTCTTGATGTAGCTCAACTCCTCATAGATGTGTGCCATATAAAGATGTTGATATTGACAACAATGACAATATGTCCCATGGTGCATGACATTATGATGAGAAGGAGGAAGAACACTAAAGGGTGGTGGTGGAAGAAAAGATGTTCCACAATCAACATTCTTGGTAGGAGAAATGTGATTAAGAGTGTTCTTGGGTGAATTTGGATTGAAAGTGTTCTTGGTGAGTTGGGATTGAAAGCAATTGGGGAAAATGGAGGAGAATCAATGCTTTCATTAGGAGAATAATACATATGGGATGTTAAGTATGGCAAAATGCTTATGGTTAAATAGTGAAGGCTCAAGTATTTTTAGGGTGGTCACAGGGTTGAAACAAAGATTCCCAAAAGTGTTGGAACAAATTTAGAGTTTCAGAAATACCCGAAAAAAGAAGCACTGTACGCGGTTCCTTATCACTTCTGGCGGTTCCTTATCGCTAAGGGACTGCGGTTCATATATGGAACCGCCTACAGAGGCTGTGTTATGGTGGTGAAGGAAGATTTTTCAATTCAGCAAATCTTATTTTTCTAGTCTAACTAATCATAGGGATATGCTTAAAAGCAAAGATAGACAAAGAAAACACATACGAACTCACCAAATGGAGATTTGACCAAAATACATGGATTTTAAAATAAAAATCGATGTAGGAGGTGTGTAAGGCAAGACCTTAAGTCATGACACAATGATCCTCCATGATTCTATCTTGTTCTTGCTATGTTTGAGAGAATCATACATATGAACTATGTAACCTTGAGATTAATAGCAAGAATTTATGAAAAACGTTTTTAGATTGAATTAACAATGTCAAAACATTTCTCGACCATTTCGAAAGAGACTTTGAGAATTTTGAAAAGGAGAAGAGAAGATTTTCAAGAAGAGTTTAGGAGACTCAATGACTCAAAGTGATAAGAGACTCAAAAGAAAATAAGAGACTCAATAAAAGGTAAGCAATTAAGGAATATGTTCCATTAATCCTAGACCTAGACGCAAGTAATTAAAAGGTTCCCTCTTAAGTGGCTTAGTGAAGATGTCGGCTAAGTTATCCTCGGAGGGTACCTTCTCAATAGAAATTTTCCCCTTTTGAACATTATCCCTAAGGAAATGGTGGCGAATTTCTATGTGCTTGGTTCGCGAATGTTGCACGGGATTCTTTCTAAGGTCTATAGCACCTTTATTGTCGCACATGATGGGAACATCATCAAGAGAAATCCCGTAATCAACAGGCGCTTGCTTCATCCATAGAGCTTGTTGGCATGCTTTTCCGGCACTCACATACTCGGCTTCCGTGGTGGATATCGCAAGAGCGGTTTGTTTCTTACGTTTACATACACCGTTTTTGGTGACAGTCTGACATTTCAGAAAATAAATTTATCCGTGAATATTATTTTGGGATTTTAATTTGTGTTAGTTCATAACTCACAAATTTACGAGAAGAGATTAGGACTTACGTGCATAATTTAACGTCCTTTACGACTAAACCGGAAACCCTAAGTTTACATATTTACGTTTTTGAACTCCGTTTTTTATGAGACAATTTTTATTAGAATTCATTTTGTGCCGTTGATTCATAATTTGTAAAAACGTTTTTTGTAAAATGACCCGAGGGCACGCAAACCGAGGAAACTAGAATCGAGGAGTACCCATAATTAAATGGGGATGCGACAAGATAAACTTGCCCCACCCCCACTACATGGGACAACAAGCTTATTAAACACACCTTATGAGGTGTCAAACTTAGCTAGAAAGCAAAGACACTTGTCTTAAGCTTTGCACCAAACCATGTTACAACAAAACCACTAGCTACTTCATTTTCCCATCTCATGCAAATCTCAAAAACACACAATCTCTCTCTCTCTTTCTCTTCTTGGCCATCCACCATAGCACCACCACACCACCACCATCAAAAATCTAGCCATAAACCAAGGCTATAATCAACATATGTTGAAGCCTAGTTGAAAAGATGAAGATTGGAGGTGGTTATAACATATGAAAAGGAGTTTTCATGAAGAACAAGGGCTGATTTTTGGAGGAGTCTACAAATACTTGGTGATCCTAGAAGTGGTGTTGATATCTCATAAGATTGGTTACCCAAAACCAAGTCTTGTTCATCCAAAAACTCATCATTTCATCACTTTGGTGGTATAGAGATTGTTTCTTCCTATCATCTTGTTATTTTGAATATGTAATCTTGTATTTTCTTCATTTATGTATATGTATATGATGATGAATGATGATCAAAAATATTATGTGGGGATCATGTGTTGATAAACTTGGATAAAAAGATGGAAAACAACATGTAAAAGTGGTAAAATCTTGCTTAAATTGTAGGCTGTATAAAAACAGTAAAGAACCTCACGTTAAACTGATAAAATGGCATAGATGAATTAATATACAGTAAGCATTAAGACTTGTACACATGTGAGAGATGGTCATGCAATGGAATCATTATAATGAGTGAGATATGATCAAAACAAGATTGATGTACAAATCTGAGTAGTCTGTTTTGAATAGACTGTTAGAGTCATTTAGAGTTAGATTGAGCAGTAGCTAAACTAAGTTAATTGTAGAACATAATATGAAATTTATGTCATCCAAAAATGAGCTTCTATCTCCTTGTAGAACTCATGATATTATAAAAATAGTGAAAGTGAAAATAAAAATCAGATTTGTGAAATAAAGTATATATTATAATATTAGCACTCAAGTAAATATAATATAAAATATAAACTTAAAACCCACTAACTTATCTATTACATATACTTAAGTATGTACATTAATAAATAAATGAGACATTTTATAAAAATGGCAATTTGATAAGTTTTATAAGTTATAAAAGTATAAACATAAGTTTTACGTCTTTTTGGCTAAAACCGATAAATTAACGTTTTCGTCAATAAAAACTTAGACAGTCGGACCCGTCTAATGTAAACTTTTTATAACTCATATACTGATGTATAAGTACATTTGACAAGTAAAAACTGATAAAACCCGAGCTTTATAACTTATGGACATTAACGGGCCAAAGTAGCCTTATTGGACTACTAACCCGACAAGTTTGGCTAAACGCTATTGGACTTACTCTTTGGGCTTAACCCACTTAGGCCCAACATGTAAGTATAGGGCTTGTGTTAAAAGTATAATTGGACTAATAAAATGTAATGGACTTATCATGGGCATATTGGGCCTTAACATGTAAAGAAGTTAAACTAGTGAAACTAATATAAAAATTTACCAACACTTGACACTATAATGAGTAAATAAAGATGTACAATCCCACTTGATCATCATCATATTTATAAAATCATCATATTTATACATAGCTATTGTTTTTATAAAGTCATTGGACAAAAGTCTAAGACGAGTATTATTTGTCTAGGTTTCCGTGATTGAAGCACGTACCGTACATCAAATCGCCGATAACCGCCTTTCCCAATCAATGTGAGTTCATAGCCTCGCACTCTTTTAAATGTTTTTATAAAATGTTTTATAAACCCGCGAGGGAGATAACATGTTAGTTTTAATAAATAGGACACCAGTTGTCCCAATTGTTTGCTTATTGATTTGGACCCAAATGATTATATGACCCGACGAATGAAATGAAATGGATTGTTATTAGTTAGGTTATGTCACTAAAAGTCCCATTAGCATGAACTGTGAACTACAGGGATTTGGTAGACGCTTATGCATATAATAGTATTATTTGGGGAAGATCACCCCAGTTCACGCCTTGACGGTTGATCCCCGTCGTGCCACATTGATTGGTAAGCGAATTTATGTATGAGAAGATTTATATAAGCGTGATTATTGTGATGACACGCTGTTTTAGATGGGCAAATGAATTTCGGGTTAGCTACCCGTTGTTTGTTATAGTAAGGTAGCAATGTCATGCGACTTATAATAATCCAATAACGAAAATACTGCTATACGCATTGAATTACAATATATTGCCTGACTAGCAATACGGGGTCTTATTATTGATATTATGTTGGTGTTTTGGTTTTACATAACCATATTCATATAACAGTTTTTATTTAACTCTATACAACGTTATAAAACGTATTGTATGATGTTTTTACGACAATGGTTCATATAATGGTTTTGAAGGCAAAAGCCTATATTATGATTTTAATAAGGATTTGTATAAAATGTCTTTGGCCTATTTTATGGCCTACTATAAAGATTTGTACAAAAATGATTTTCGCTAATAATTTTATACCGATGAAATATTAATGGATTTCTTAAAACTCTATGAATTCACTCGGCGTTTTCGCTGACCTTTTCTTTTAACATGTTTTATCTCAGGTACTTGAAGGTAATTCTCGGGAAGACGAAAAGAATTCATGGCCCGCACTTAAATAACAATTTCCATTCAAATGTTTTGTAAAATTGTATGAAATACTATGACTTGGGACCTATGTAAATTTGATATTCATGAATGGAAAATGCTTTATTATTAAACGACGCGATTTTAAGCATTGTCTATGATTTGAGTAATGTGTTATCCCGTAACACCAACGAATCTTCCGCTGAACTAAAGTATGAATATTTGGGGGTGTTACAATTGGTTAGATACACAACCACCCGAGAGCATTACTACTTGGGATGGTTTCACTAAGAAGTTTTTGAACAAGTTCTTTCCCCCATTTAAGACCACGACTTTGAGAAGCTTAATTATAGGCTTTCAACAAAAACCTAGTCAAACCTTTAGTTATGCTTGGGAGGAGTTCAAGGAGTTATTGAGAAAATACCCAAATCATGGATTCGATAAAGTTCACCAAATCAATACTTTCTATAACGGATTAAGACCTCATCACCAAGATTCACTCAATGCTTCCGCGGGTGGAAATATTCTTGCTAAATCCATTCAAGACGCTTGGGACATTATTGAGACCAAATCAATGGTGCAAACTAACACATAATTTGATGAAAGGGTTCATGTTGTGCAAGATAATTCTCAAACACCTTGTGATAACCAATTCCTCAAGAGTCACCAAGAGATACTCAACAAAATAGATAGGAATCAAGAGATGCATCTTAAGTCAACTCAAGAGTTAATCCAAACCATTAAGGGCCTTTCCTTGAACAATTCCACCAATGATGTACATGCTATTGCTCTTTCATGTGAGACTTGTGGAGGTCCCCATTCCTATCAACAATGTGATAAGGTGCAAGGTTATCAAAGTGAGTGTTATGCTTACCATGAAGAACATAGAGAACATTTCAAACCCAACATCAATCCAAACAACCTTTCTTACAAGTCTCAAAACTACCTTGCTCCACCGGGATTCCCACCCCATCCATCCATCCTTACTCAACCCAATCCCCCTCAATTGTTACAAAGGAACCAAGGGCCAAGGCCACAATACCAAGGGAATAATTATAAAGCACCCAACAACTTTCAAAATCAAGGAAATAACTTTCATCCACCTAATCAAGGATTTAATCCACCACCCCCTACCTTTCCCAAATCAAGGATACCCTCAAGTTCAAAATCAAGGATAAGGGCCACAAGATAATCATGAGTATGTTGAAAGGAGAATTCGTGAAAGTGAAAAAAGAATGCAAGAGCAAATGAAATTACAATGGAGGAGCAAACCAAGAGGCTTTTGATGGCATTTAATCAAAGACCACAAGGGGCTTTACCTTCTAACACACAAAAAAACCCGAGGGCCAATGTCAATGCTATTACAACAAGAAGTGGAAAAACAACTAATGATCCTTCACCTCCTACACCTTCTATTGTTAAGCCTACTTTGGTCCTAAATTGTGATAAGCCTTCTACATCTTCTTCACCACCTCCAAGCTCTACTACTTCACCACCTACACCTTCTCAACCTATACCCACTTCTCCTTTACCTTCCACACCTACCAATGAAGAAGCTAACAAACACAAATCTTCCACTACAACACCTACTCAATCCACACCTAAACCAAACCTTCCTTACCCTTCAAGATTGAGAAAGAAGAAATTGAAAAACAAGGATGATATACAAGTCTCAAACTTTTTGAGGATGTTCAAGCAACTTAACATAAACATCTCCTTTGCGGAAGCTCTTGCTTATATGCCAAAATTTTCTAAGATGTTCAAAGATCTCCTGTCCAACAATGAAAACTTTGTGGATTTTCCTAACACAACCCTTAATGAGAATTGCTCCGCCGTGTTGCTCAAAACCTTACCTACAAAACTTGGAGATCCGGGGCGATTTTTGATCCCTTGTAATTTTCTCGGGGTGGAAAATTGCATGGGATTGTAGGATCTAGGGGCAAGCATAAATCTCATGCCTTTATCGGTTTGGCAAAAACTCTCTCTTCCCGAGCTCACTCCAACTAGGATGACCCTTGAGTTAGCCAATCGTACCATAGCTTACCCGGTAGGTATTGCGGAGGATGTGTTTGTAGGTGTGGATAAGTTTACCTTTTTGGCCGACTTTGTAGTGGTTGATTATGACATGGACCCGAGAGTTCCTCTAATTGTTGGTAGACCATTTTAGAGGACGGGTCGTACTCTTATAGACGTGGCAGAGGGAGAACTAATCATGAGAGTAGAGGATGAGAAAGTGGTGTTTAAGCTAGGAAAAGTGACTAAGAAGTCTCAAGCTTGTGAAACCATTAACATAGTTGATGTACTTGATGAGGTGTGTGATGAGCATTTCCATGACGCTTGTAAGAGTAATAGTGAAGACATGCCTCATGTAGAGACCGTTGCCTCAATTGCTCCCTCCTTAACACCTTTTGGAGAGAGTGATTTCCTCTTGGAGGAATTTGAGTCCAACTTCCTTGGTAATGATGATCCTCCCATTAATTGGGAAGAAGCCATTCTCACTATCCAAAAGTTTCTCAATGAGGATTTCCTTCACGTATCCCACAAGAAGTTACCAATGATGATCCATCCATAGTGAAACCTTCCATAGAGAGTCAACCTACCCTTGAACTTAAGGACCTTCCATCCCACCTAAAGTATGCTTTCTTAGAGGGGAAAGACCAATTACCCGTGATCATTGCTAAAGACTTGAAATAGGGTGAGAAAGAAAAACTCATAGAAGTCCTTAAGAAACATAAGCAAGCCATAGCATGGAAAATATCCGACATAATGGGAATTGATCCAAACTTTTGTACACACAAAATCCTTATGGAGGATGATTAAAACCCGCTATTCAAAGTCAAAGAAGGGTTAACCCTAAAATCCATGAGGTCATTAAGAAGGAAGTTATCAAACTCCTTGATGCGGGCATGATTTACCCCATTTTCGACTCTCCATGGGTTAGCCCAGTACATTGTGTTCCTAAGAAGGGTGGAATCACCGTAGTACCTAATGAGAACAATGAGCTTATTCCTACTAGACTTGTTACGGGTTGGAGAGTTTGTATTGATTATAGGAAGCTCAATGATGCTACTAGGAAAGATCATTTCACATTGCCTTTTATGGACCAAATGCTTGAACGCTTAGCGGGAAATGAGTACTATTGTTTTCTAGATGGATTCTCGGGTTATTTTCAAATACCCATTGACCCTAAGGATCAAGAAAAGACCACATTCACTTGTCCCTATGGTACATTTGCTTACAAGAGAATTCCTTTTGGCTTGTGTAATGCACCGGGGACATTTCAAAGGTGTATGATGTCAATTTTCCATGACATGATTGAGCAAACTATGGAACTTTTCATGGATGATTTCTCGGTTTTTGGATATTCATTCACTTCTTGTCTCTCCCATTTAGAACATATGCTAAAGAGGTGTGAAGAAACACGTCTTGTTCTTAATTGGGAGAAGTGCCATTTCATAGTCAAAGAGGGGATAGTCTTGGGACATAAGATATCCAACAAAGGTTTAGAAGTGGATCGTGCTAAGATAGATGCGATTGCTAAGCTTCCCCCACCTACCACGGTGAAAGGAGTTAGAATTTTTTGGGTCATGCGGGTTTTTATAGACGTTTCATACAAGATTTCTCTAAGATTGCAAGACCAATGACCTACCTCTTGGAAAAAGAGGCTCCTTTCATTTTTACCCAAGAGTGTTTGGATTCTTTTGATATACTTAAGGAAAGGTTAACTAAGGCTCCTGTTTTGGTTTCTCCAAATTAGGGAATTACCTTTTGAGCTTATGTGTGACGCTAGTGATTATGCCGTGGGGGTCGTGTTAGGAAAAAGAGTGAATAAGCATTTTCAACTTATACACTATGCTAGTAAAACCATGACGGGTGCACAACTTCATTATACCACCACGGAGAAAGAGTTGTTTGCTATAGTCTATGCCTTTGAGAAATTTAGACCCTATCTTGTGTTATCCAAAACCATAGTGTATACGGATGATTCCGCTCTCAAGTACCTCATGACAAAGCAAGATGTTAAGCCTATACTTTTGAGATGGGTTTTATTGCTAAAAGAGTTTAAGATAGAGATTCGTGATAAGAAAGGAGCTGAGAATTTAGCGGCGGGTCATTTGAGTAGACTTGAGCATCCTTTTCAAGGCGATTTACCTCATAAGGAAATCAATGAATCCTTTCCATTGGAGGAACTCATGTCTATCTCTTCTCAAGAGGATGCCACCCCTTGGTTTGCGGATATTGCAAACTATCTTGTGGGGGTTGTGCTAATAGAGGGTCTCACTTCCCAACAAAAGAAGAAATTTCTTAAGGAAGTGAAGTATTACTTTTGGGATGACCCTTACCTCTTTAGGCAATGTGCAGACCAGATCATTAGACGGTGTGTAGATGGGCCCGAGGCATTTAAGATCTTAGAAGCTTGCCATAAGGGACCTACGGGTGGACATTTTAGGCCCAACTATACCGCTAAGAAAGTATTTGATTCGGGTTAGGCCTTCTATATACAAAGATGCTCAAAAGATGGTGAAATTTTGTGATGTATGTCAAAGATAAGGAAAAATTACTCAACGAGATGAGATGCCACAAAACTTCATACAAGAGTGTGAGATTTTTTATGTGTGGGGAATAGATTTTATGGGACCTTTTCCATCTTCTAAGGGAAATAAGTACATACTCGTAGCGGTGGATTATGTGTCAAAGTGGGTTGAGGCTAAAGCCTTACCTACCAATGATGCTCGAGTTGTAGTAAAGTTTTTGAAGCAATTATTTGCTAGATTTGGTGTACCTTGGGCCATCATAAGTGATCGTGGTACTCACTTTTGTAATGATCAATTCACAAGAGTTATGAAGAAGTATGGTGTTAACCATAGACTTTCTACCGCATATCACCCTCAAACCAATGGTCAAACCGAGGTCATAAATCGTGGTTTAAAGAGAATTTTGGAAAGAACGGTGGGAGAGCATCGAGCTTCTTGGTCGGATAAGCTTGATGATTCTTTTTGGGCTTTTAGGACGGCTTTTAAGACACCAATTGGTTGTACTCTATATAGGCTTGTCTATGGAAAAGCATGCCACCTCCCATTCGAGTTTGAGCATAAGGGTTCTTGGGCTCTCAAGTGGGCTAACTTTGATTTAAACCAAGCTGGTTTACATAGAAAGGACCAACTCAATGAAATGGATGAGTTGAGAACCAATGCTTATGAGAACTCATTGCTTTATAAGGAAAAGACTAAGCAATTGCATGATGCTAAGATCAAGAACCGTGAGTTCAAAGTTGGAGAGCCGGTTCTCCTCTTTAACTCAAGGTTCTCTTTGTGGGCAAGCTTAAGTCGAGATGGTCCGGTCCATTCACTATTGCTCAAGTATTTCCATATGGAACTATTGAGTTGTCACAACCCGATGGTCCCAATTTCAAAGTGAATGGTTATCGTGTTAAGCACTATTTTGGGGAGGACATTTCCGTGGAAATGGTCCAAGAGATCCCCATTTTCCCCTTGAATTAATTCATTGTGGGATGAGTTGAGCTAGAGACTCTTTAAATCAAGCTTGAATAACTAGGTTTAGAGGTTTTAGACTTAGAGTGTTGTTGGTTAGATATAAGGATGGAGAGTTGATGAGAAGTGTAGGGGAGACCTTCCTTTTGTCTTCATGTTGTTTGTAGGGTTGCTCACTCATCATGTGCTTTGGAGCTTATGGAGGAGGCCCTTGTATTCGGTTAACTTTCTTTACTATTGTCATTTTTCATAGCCACATTGTGCTTAAAAAATGAATTCACTATAGTTGATCTTTCCTTAACTTGGGTTAAGCAAAGTCTATTCATTGTCATAAGTGTAGGGGAAGTTTATACTTCCATGCTCTTAAACTTTGAGGACAATGTTTAGCTTAAGTGCAGGGGGTCTTCTATCGAAGTGACCTTACCTAGACTTTGTCATTGACCTTCATGATAATTAAAATTAAATTTTAAAACATTTTTTCAAATTTTTGATCTACTTTGGCCACCAAAAATATGCATTCATAACTTTTGCATCAATTATTTTTCATTTGCATAACACATTTGCATTTTATATATTTCTTCTTTTGTTCTTTATAAAAAATTAAAAAAAGGAAAAAAATATAATAAGAACATGGTTTAACAAATTTAGACTTCTTTGACATATTAGGCCCGCCATGGATATTTTGACTCAACCCGAGTTTGATTATTCAAGCTTACTCTAGCTAGTATCCTTAACCATGTAGTCCTTCATTGGTCTATTAGGCTAAGCATCCACGAGTCTCATTATCTGAAACTTTAAATTTGTGGAGAATGGGAGAAGATAGAGTTGAAGCAAGTATAAAAGGGCTAGATAAACTTCATGATAATTACTTGTGGCTAAACCCTTCTCTTCTTTACCTCTATTCTCTTCGCATGTATATATGTTAATAAATAATCAAGAACGGTTTTAATCGGTTTGTAGTCTCTTATGCATTTTTGTCTAATCATTCATGGTTGGTATAAGTACGTCTTAAGATTCTAAGTTAGAACGTTTTATGTGTACTAGACTTATGTCATACTTAATACTTAGAGGGTGTTTTTCCTTTTATTCTTTTCAAATTTCTTTGTGAGGAATAAAGAAAAATAAGAGCGGCTTATGAAAAAAAAATGAGTGGCTAGAAAAAAAAAGAGAAAAAGAAGAAGAAAAGAAAAAAATAATTATACAAGACTCCCAAGAGGGGCAGTGAAGTGTTAATTATAGTAACTATTAGATTCCAATATTACCTTGACGGGTTGCAGGAATTAATAGTTGCTCCAATCCAATATTATATTGAAGGGTTGCGGGATTGAAGATCCAAAGTCTCAAAAAGGCGGAGGATGTAAATTATTGCGTGAGTTTTATTTTTCTTTCCTTAGCGAGTGTGTAGCTACTTATTAATGCATGACATGAGGATTTTACACATAAGACGAATGACTTATTATTCTTGAAACGGACTTATATTAATTGTGAGCGGTTTTTCGAGTAATGGATGAGAGGATTACTTAGGATTAAAACCGTGCTTCCTTATTTTTAGATTTTACATTTCTTATATTTCACGCTTCAAATAATGACAAATTTGCCTTCAAGCAATTTGCTCAAATAATAACCGGTTCCACATTTAATTGTCATGAATAAGTTGATGCACTTTTTACTTGTGAATGCAATGATCCCATTTTTAAGCTTGGTATGGGGAAAGTGAAACTTGAGGGTGATAAGTGTCCATGGTACCAAAGCCCTAATTTAAGTCATTGATTTCTTTATGAGTTTCTCCATCAAAACCATTTATGAAAAATCAAAAATATATCAATAGAATTGATTTCCTTTGCATTGCATTGTACAAAATTAAAATCATGCATCATATAGTGTAGAGTAGCGTAAAAGCATTCCATATTGGCCAAGGTAGGTTAATTATGAGAAAATATAAATTTGTGCTTTAAAATATAGCATTTCATGAGGTCATGGCAATGATCAAGTGTAGGGGATTTGATATGAGCAAAATTTCATATCAGTTAATCAACAAATCACCCTAAAACACATAGAAAATACCTAACTTTTGTGCTATAAAGCAGTATTATGTGGTATGTTTTGTGTTTGTGCTTAAATAGGTAACAAGGATACAAATTTCAAGCAAACAAGAAGAAATCAAGCTCATTTATGATGAAAAGACAAGAGAAGGATCAAAGATGACAAGTCATTTGAAGATGAAGGACCTATCTTGACAAAATGCAAAAGTTGAGGGACTTAAATGCAAACTTTGGAAAAGTCAAGATTAAAGTCAAACTTGGTCAAACTTCATGTCAACCAAGTTAAGGGAGTCAAATAAGCAAGAATACAAGTCAAAGGACTGAAATTGCCATTAAAATGAAGAAAGGAGCTCAAATTGAGAAGTTGTTGAAGTTCAAGGGCTAAAAGTGTTAATTTTACACAAATTTACACAAAGTTTGGCTTGATCCGTGTCACTCTTTTCTTGACCAATGGAAATGCAAGAAATTATTGTTGCGGATTGCCACATACACTGCTACCTCATCTTTCATTTAATAAACCGGATCTAAGAACAGTTCTCCCACTATACATTTCTCCACCAATCAGAAATAGCCATGCAATAATTTATTTTATCCAAATAAGATAACGATCCGTGTGTGAGGCTAAGGACTAATAAAATTGTGACACGTGGCATCTTCAACAAGAACAAGCCCTGTATCGATTTGGAGCTACAATGCGTTTCATGAAAAACTTTCTACATGAAATTTACTCGGAATGAGATGACGAATCCAACTATAAAGCTCAATTAGACTGAAAGTGGATGAATAAGAAAACTCCTTTGGTGTTCTTGGAGTGAAATATACAATTCACCAGCTTGTGACACCCTCCTCATTGGTTGAGACACGTCAGACTACCCCAACAACTCATCATCAACTTCTATAAATAGTAGCTAGTGTTTCATTTTTCAGCGTGTAGCTAAGTGTGCAAAACACACACTTATAGTTTTTCTCTCTCAATTTTGTTCTCTCCTTCAGTTAGTTAACAACTCTTAAGTGTTTGACACACACACTTAAGAGTTGGTTATAAAGTTAGTTAAGATGTTGTACCTACTTTTCCCTCCTAAATCAATAAAAGAACAAAAATATCCAGTTTCCTATTCTCATTTCATTACCTACTCAATCCTGCATTAGTGTTATGTTTTTGTGATATCATTGATCATCATTGATCAATGAAGTGAGTTTGATACGATTTGGAAGCTTGTTATGATCATTTCAGCCTTAGCAGTTCATACCAGTTCCCATTGTAGCAGTTAGTAGCAGAACTTGTTGATTTGATTCAAAAAGCTTATGGAGGTGATTAATTGGGTTAATGGTGGTGTATTGGTGTTATTCTTGTAGATCTTAGTTGGCTCAGCGCCACACTACTCCATCAATGGAGGCTTCTTGCTAAAAGGTTTCAGGATTCTGTTTTTAGGTTCCACTCAATTGAAGTTTGCATGTTAAATTCTTATAGTAAACACTATTTGATGCTATTATCATGTGATTAGATCTGTTTTAGTGTAATTGTGTTAACTTTGTAGCATTTGAGTACTTTTTTAGCTTAAATTTGAGTTTGCTTGATTTCAACTTCATTTTCATCAGTAACTAGCTTTTAAGTGCATTTTGTGTTCAAGCTTGTGAACAAGTCTGAATTTGGTTCATTTACTCTTCATGTTACTCATAAAACAAGTCCTGATATCAGTCATTACTTGATACACTTTTATAGTCAAAATTGCTTTGAAAAAGTTCATTTTAGTCTTATAAAGTGGTGTTTGGATTTGTGAGCTTTTGTGATCAAAACTTGTTAAAAACCTGTTAAACTTGTTCAGTTACATTCAGTAAACCAGTGGTAACAATTGTGATTAGTTTTTTAGTCAAAATAGTGGTCAAAAAGGCAATTGACATTAAAAAGGTTTGGGTCAAGTATTTTCAGTAGTTCATTCAGAAAACTAGCTAGATTCAAATCATTGCCATGGATTCATTTCTTAATCATTTTGTTTGAAACCAGTTCTCATTTGTAGTTTAACATCCATAGTTTAAGTCTGTTAAAGGAAATTACACAGTTCTCAGTTTTAAGCTAGGAATCAGCTTTTTAATAAGTCATAGACCAAACTCAAGTTTCTGTAATAGAAGCTTGAGTGTTTTCTTGGATATCCATTTCTACTTTATAAATGTTCTATTTTTCTTTCACATAACTTGTCAAAAACATGTCATGAGTGGATTCTGAAGTTTTTAGCTTATTGGAAAAATTGGTCAACGTTGGTCAATTAAGCACTTTCTAGCTTAAATTCAAATTCCAGCTTATTCAGTGAATCAGTTTCAAAAGGGAAAGACATTCCATACTCCTAACAAGCTTTTTTTTCAAGATTGAGCATAAAAATCTGATTGCGGAAGTCTCATTTTCAATATAGCTTAATGTTGGCTTATTAGAATAATCTAAGTTGAGTTCTACTCGTTTTTAAGCAGATTCTTTTAGCTTATCTAGCTAATTTTCCATTTTGAGCATTTTGAGACAAGTTAGAGCCTTTTTGGTCCAGTATTGAGCTTATACGAGCTTATTCATTCATTGTGCCCGTTTTTGTGTTTAATCACTAGTTAATTGCAATTTGGTCCTCATTGTTTGTTTCAGTTGTCATCTGTTGCTAATCTTTACAAGTTTTTAGGTTTTGCAAGTTTACACCCCTTGAACTTTTAGTTTTTGCTAAAATTGGTTAGGAAGTTTGCTAAGATTGTTAAAGTTGTTACAAGTTTGTTTGATTTTACATATTTGGTCCTTTTACTTTCTAAACTTTACATTTCAAGCCTTGTACTTTCAATTAGTTTACATTTCAAGCACTTTACTTTCATGGTTTTACATTTTGAACTTTTGTGAATATTATTTGGTATTTGCTAAGTGTTTTACGGATACATAGCTTAATATTTTTCACCCTTTTTACTTGATAATTGAAATAGACATAGAATATCCAAATACCCTATCAACCAAGAACAATTATAAACTTGAGATAAATATGACTTTCAATTGGTCAAGAATCGAGAGAAAACGAACTTCAATATACTCAATTTCAAGCATATACATAAATTATATTGTCTTCCTAATCCTTAGCTTCTTTTGTTGTGCCCAGACTAGATGTGTATTCATTCCATTCGTCAAAGTAGTCAAATGTGCATGTATGCTCTTCTTCATTTATATTAAATGTTGAAAGAAGTGAAAGGCCAACTACATGTGTGCACATACTATCTCTCCATCGATGTCTTCAAAGTCAGTATAACTGCGTTCACATGTAACTTCAAAATCCATATGCACGGTGCGCAGGCACCATTTTCCTGTTAGCAAAATCAAAAGTAGTGTTTGACCTTTAAATACATAAGGGGGCATATTCATAATAAAACGTAACAATGGCTTTATTAATCTTGTGTGCACATGTATCTTTCAGGTGTGCACATGTATTTTCTCCGGGATGTGTTTTGTTGTAATCCGTTATTGCTCTCCGTTTGACAAAATTGCTCGACCTTTTCGACAATAAATAAAAAAGACATAAGAATTAGTTTACTTTTATTAAAAGTCACTTCTATTAAAACTAAATGAAACGCCATATGGAACGAGACCTGTGAAATCAAACACAACCGAAACTAACCTCAGTAGCTGGTGGATATCTCTCTAAAATAGGCTCACCTTTATAGTATAAAATTACCATTGAATTTTTCACATACACATACACACTTGTTTAGAACCACATCAAATATTACATCATTCTTTCTGTGACCCACTTCATAGATCAACTAAACTACATATGCACACTTACATCTATGTTTATAGTAGATCATACATATGAAAAAACACATACCCACACTACAAAACCACAATGATTATTAAGATAAAAAAGCGATTAAATAAATTCCCTTGCACATGTATACAGCTTTAATAAATAACATTTATTCATATGCTCATACTTTATAAATTTTAAAAATACTAGAAACAAGGAATTCCTCATTAAAGCATGGACATACCAAGTTTTAAAATAAATTATCTAACCTGACCCAGATCATCATGATGTATCTAAACATCAATAGCAAAAAACCCTACGTTGTGTTAATGCACAAGACCTCTGATGATAATGCTACCGTTGTTCGAGTTGATCAAGAAGACGTCAAAACCTGTAAACTTTGTCACTTGTAGCGGTGGTTAGCATTGTATTGAATATCTCAAAACTTGTTTATAACTTCTTTGGATTAGAACTAGTTATATAGTTTTTTTGAGTGAGAGATAATAGATACATAGTGAAGCAACGGTAAATGATGGTTTTCTGGGACCGATTGACGAGAACAAGGTAAGGACAATGATTAGGCGTAGAGAGGCAAGATGGAGACGAACATTGAATTACAGGGAGTGGGACGTGGGGAAACGATTTTTGTGGAGATGTTAGTTTCTAATATTACCCTTACTTAAACTTTTTCTTTCAAATTTGGTTGCATGTATTTTCAAAAATGCCACTCTGTATTATCATTTTGTACTTTATGTATTATTATGAGTATTTAAGTAGTTCTCTGAGTTCTATACATTTTTTGGTTCTGAAAATAACCACACAATATATATATATATATATATTTATATATATATATATATATATATATATATATATATATATATATATATATATATATATATATATATATATATATATATATATATATATATATATATATATATATATATATATATATATATATATATATATATATATATATATATATATATATATATATATATATATATATATATATATATATATATATATATATATATATAATGACTTCTTTCAACGGAAGGATCCAAGTCTAACTTCTCTTACGATATTCTCGACCTAAAGTCCAACACTCGAACAGGACATGAATGGGATGAGGTCTCTTTTATATATATATATATATATATATATATATATATATATATATATATATATATATATATATATATATATATATATATATATATATATATATATATATATATATATATATATATATATATATATATATATATATATATATATATATATATATATATATATATATATATATATATATATATATATATATATATATATATATATATATATATACATATATATATATACATATATATATATATATATATATATATATATACATGTATATATATATATACATATATATATATACATATATATGTATATATATATACATATATATATATATATATATATATATATATATATATATATATATATATATATATATATATATATATATATATATATATATATATATATATATATATATATATATATATATATATATATATATATATATATATATATATATATATATATATATATATATATATATATATATATATATATATATATATATATATATATATATATATATATATATATATATATATATATATATATATATATATATATATATATATATATATATATATATATATATATATATATATATATATATATATATATATATATATATATATATATATAGTGTAACTTTCTTTTCAGAACCATTTTTAGTGACAGAACTGTCAGAACCATCTTTATTACACTATTTAATACATAATATACACCATGTCAATGCACAATGGCATTTTTGTAATTAAAAATAAAATGTTTAGCTAAAAATTAATAGATAAGGGCAAATTTGGTATTCAACTTTTAGCTAAAATATCTCTAGTGACAATCATTTTAATTTTATATTAACCTAATTAATCATTTTCTCTCTCAAACCGCCGTTCCATTTTTTTTCTTCTCTCACATTTCTCTAAAATAAAAATCAATGAAGATATGCTCCTCTCTTGATCACTAAGCCACGAAATTGATATTGATATAGGAGTATCAATTATAAAACTTTGTAACTTCTCCACCCACCTTTTCTCTTTCTTCCCAACCTAAAAAAACTAGCTGCTATGTTCCAAAGTCTTCATTTTACAAGTTTTATTAGATGGTGAATTGAAACAAAATTAAAATCATATATTGTCTCTTTATCCCTGTACCCTCCAAAAAAGCCACCGGCTCCAGATTTGAAGACCAAATCGATCCGTTACCATGATGTCTAGTCCATACCATGATGTAGAATCCGTTAACATGATGTTCGATCTTGTTTGGATCTGATCGTATTTTTCTTTTCTTGCTATTAAGCTTTTCAGATCTGATTTGGATCTCTAATGATAATTTATGGTGTTCAATCTCTTTTATCATGGGTATGTATATGCAACACTTTTACACATCTTCAATTTATTCAGGTTTGCATCTATGTTTTTATTTTAATTTTAATTTTCGTATCAAATATTTTCATGGTATATTCGAAATCATATCCGAGTTTTATTAGTGTATTAATCAAGGTTGATTTTTATTTTTGACACACAGTAATGTTGATCTTGCTTGGTGGTCAAAAATGGCTTTTAATTTGATATGCCATTATATACGAGGATATACTTTGCTTTGGAACCACAATTTTTTGATTTGAAAAACTAAAATGGTTTTTAATTTGATAAAAAAAAGCTCATTTGAAAAATGAAAATGGGTTTTAATTTGATGAAAAATAGTTTTGGAAAGTCAAGCCAATCAATTTTGACCTCTCCATTAATTTGAGATGACAATTTATAAAACACATAGACTGTGTTTTGATATGATCAATTGGGTTTAAAAATTATATTTCACAATTTTTTATTTCGTTTATAGCATCATAGCTATTGTATTGTTTTATAAGTTTGTATTGTCTATAAGTTTAAACTTACTGTGGTTGCTTATTACATGACTATTTATTTTTTTTGTAGTGTTGCTATGCGGCATCGGAAGAAATACGTATACTTTAAAAAATTTAATGCGAAACTAAAAGTACAAGTATGTTTTTTGAGGCGGACATGGATGTTTTTGGAGGTGGACATGTATGTTTTTAGTAAAGTATGTTTTTGGAGGCGGACATGTATGTTTTTGGAGGCGGACATGTATGTTTTTGGCGGCGGACATGTATGTTTTAGTAGGCGGACATGTATGTTTTTTGTAGGCGAACATGTATGTTTTTGGAAAAAGTACACACATGTTTGGAAGAGAGATTTCAAATAGATATTTTGTTCACATGTGCTCATTTGTGTTAAATATTAGTACATGTTTTAATTTTAATTTTTTAATAATTTGTGCTTCAATTTGAATGTGTTTATCATTTATGTTTTGGGTGCTACAAATTTACATTATTCAAAAAGCATATATGTACACGTGACAACCTGAATAACATAAATGTTTGATAAATATTTATTAAAAAGTTTAAAAAGTTGTTCAAGTATAAAATATGTATATTATTTAATATAAAAAACATACATGCAAAATTGAATTTGTTTTTCAAAACATGAATGTTTTTTTAATTCAGAAAATTTAGAGAATTTAAAAATCAAAATAAAAAAATAAGGAAAAAACAAATTTCGAAAAATAAAGGATTAAACAAACGAGATTATCTAAAGATAAATAAAAACTAATAAAAAAATATCTTTTATCTTTTACATTTTTGCCCTTATGGATTTTAATTTATTAAATTAAATGAAATTAATTTGTCAAATTTTGATTGGCCTATTATGGTTCTGATAGTTCTGACATTAATAATGGTTCTGACAAGAAAGGCCCCCTATATATATATATATATATATATATATATATATATATATATATATATATATATATATATATATATATATATATATATATATATATATATATATATATATATATATATATATATATATATATATATATATATATATATATATATATATATATATATATATATATATATATATATATATATATATATATATATATATATATATATATATATATATATATATATATATATATATATTAGCGTCGTAACCCGCCCAACGGGCGAGGTCGTTTTTGCTATTATTCTAGAGTGTTTATTGTTTGTATGTTTTGAGTTTAGTGGTTTTTCAATTAATCTTTTAATATATTTTAGTTATAATTTACGCTTAAATAACATTAAATTTACGTTAAAAATTGTTTGTTTTTAATAAATTTGAAGTTAATTCTTCATTTTAATAAATTTTTAATATTTTTAATTTTTTAAAGTCCGAATATTAATTTTTTTAACAATCCAAAAATTTATAATAGAAGTCTAAAACAAATTTTGTGTTTTATTTCTGTTTTTTGCAACATCATTTTTTCAATTTTCCATCTCTTACTTTTTACAGAATGATAATTTTACTTTTAACTAACTAATTTATTATTTTGTTTATTGTCTGTGATAATACTTTCAGGTAAGGTGATATAATAAAATTAATTTATATTTTTATTTATTTTTAGAAATAAATTATTAACTTTATGACGTTTGATAATATTAGTATAATTGTAGGATTAAAGAAGTATTACACAAGAAAACTATAGCTACCAAATGACGAATTTACTTACATGAGAGAAATTATACTATTTAAAAATGAACACCTTGGAAAATTTACTTTCCACTGTATCATCCACATGTTCGTATTCTTAGATATTAGATGTAAACAGTTCAGAATTAACAAACCCAAAGTGAACATTAATTTGGTGGCAAGACGGGTAAGCGTCAAATTGCTAACACCTTTTCTTATTCATCATTTCGAAGTTCTCGACTCGCAAAAAGTTCGTCCAACAATAACAACGACGAACTTTCTTGGGTACATCAATCTAAATGTTATAATAAATTTCTATAGTAAACATGTTTCCTCTTTTTTGATGCATTGGTAACATAGAATCCTCTAACATGAATGTGCGTACATATTGTGTTACAAAACAATACCATTGTAAGGTGTTGTGTGTATCATTTTTTATATTGTGATTATCAGAGGAAAAAGAATGGTGGTATCTGAGCTACTAAGTGCCTCTTTGTTAGTCAATGAAAATTTTGGACCTAACCGCTCAAATAAAAGTTTTCTCTTATGAATATCCATGTATAAAGAAAAATACTTGATATGAACCCAAATCATTCAAATCATATATAAATGGTTCAGAATATCCGATATGAGATGAGTGTGATACATATGTTACTTAATTACTTCCTTCATCCCAAGTTAATAGTTCATATTTTTCAATACCCCAATTTAACTTTTCACGATTAAAAATAAATAGATAAGTCTCATAAAGTTTAAACCATATTACTTTTGCTCGAAACATAATACAAATTTTAAAAAAAAATATTTATAGTAAAATTATCATTCTTATTAGAAAAAAGAAAAAAAAAACAATAATTAATACAATTTTTATAAACCTTGTATTATTTTCCCCAACATACTATGTAGCAAGTCAGTTTTCCCTAATATATTCGACTTTGTTGTAGTCGACCAATGTTTTAAAAAATGGTTCTTTCATTGACCCAATTTAGTCATTGGGTCACGGTTTAACCGACCGTTCCTGATATTTGTATATGTAAAATCGCCAATTAAATTCAAAGTGACAACATGCAAGTGCATGTGAGACAGCCACCCATATAGTGCCATTTTCAACAAATCTTATGATGGCGTTGGATATTTGTCTGTGAGGCATCTAAATTGAGACATCTAAATTGGAACATCAGTTCATTTAACTTTGGAAGTACACTGTTATAAGATTTGAGATTAAGAGAAGTTGAGTTTATTAATCATATTATGTTTAATGAGCTTTTAAATGTAATACAGTTGTCAATGTTGTTGTGTGTTTGTTCAAAGCTCGGTCTCGGGTTATTACGAGCTTTTTTTTGTTAACCATGGTCAAGCAATGTTTTGAAACCCGGGTTTCAAATTGATCCGGTCGAGTTATCGGGTCCGGGTCATCCGGGTTAATCCGGCTTTTTAAAAAGAAAATATTTTTTTTATATTTTGAATAATTAACAAAAATTATCTATAAAAACTATAAAAATTCCCATATGTAAAAAATATAAATTTGTTTACCAACCAATATAGTATGTAAAAATAAACTACCTTCGCAAATACGTAAAATTTAACATTTTTTTTAAAAAACCCCGAAAAATCGAAACCCGGACGAGTCTCGAGAACTGGGTTGACCTAGGTCACCCCAAACCCGGTGGGTCGAGCCGTGTTTCAAAAATGTGAAACCCGGATCAATATGACCTGTTTTTCGGTCGAAACCGGGTCAACCGGTTGACTCGGGGGGTTTCAAAACACTTTGTTAAGAATATTTTATGTATTTGTTCATTGTAACCCGTGTCATTTCTTGCTGTTTTTTATGTGTCACTATTTTAATTAAAGAGGTTTAAAAGGTCAAACCCATCCACTACAATAACATATACCTTTTACAACATCAAACGTAAAGGTCAAATGTCCTAAACATTGTATTCTGCAACTGTAGATGGAATAATTTCAGAGCCGAAGTCATTGCATGAAGGGTACTTCCACTTCAACAGTTTTAGCAGGACTTCAGTTCTGAATACATAAACTCCCATTGATGCAATGTACGGATTTTTTAAGGCCTCGTGGTCAGATAACCCAAGAACAGTGGTATCGACTTGCTGAAAATAGGACATTAAGCAAAGGGGAATTTAGGATCATACAAACAAATGCCAATAGTATACAAACTATCGATTTTAGCAACCTGCCCTTTGGTTTCTCTACAAAATAGACTATTCGGCCTGTTTCATCAATCTTCATTAATCCAAAGTCAGATGCTACTACCTTACTATGCTGACATTAATAAAACTCAGAATCACCATTGATGTCATGCCCATTTGGATCTTCAAATAGAGCAAAGAGCATCAAATTCAAAAATGACAACATAATATTTAACAAATAATCAGTAAAAATGACAACATAATATAAATTATTTAACTCATATGTACCATATTTCGCCAGTGGGTTTGCCTTTAAGACCAGAACTACTAATACGTGCATTTAGAGACTCGTCTACAAGTCACCACAGTGATGGGCCGGCCAACCTTCCAGCATCGGTATGTATTTCAAGTACATTCTGGTACAATACATATGATTATGTCGTCAAATATCTATAAATGATTGTAAGGTTCTGATGTTTTCTTTTAACTTCATTTTTGCAGGGGGTAAAAGCATACAAAAAGGTGTTCTTGAAGCTGTTCCATTGACTTGTATTCAGGACGATCCAATTGGTTGAATCTGATAAAAAGTAAGATGAAAACACACCCATGATACTTTAAGTGTTTGGCCAGTGGAGATTACTACAAAGGCCATTATGAATGGTTTGGTGTAGATTAGATAGAAAAAAAATACAAAGAATCAGTTATCTGTAAGCGATTAAACTGTATTGCTGAACTACAGCCTACCTTACATCCTTCTAACTGTTTGGTGAGGATCAGTTACACATTTTCTTTATGCAAGTTTTGCTGTTTGAACCATGTCTTTTTTTTCTTTAATTTATTGTTGCAGCAGCATAACAGTCGTGAACATGCCTAAATAGTATTAGTTAAAAAAAAAGAGTGCATCCTTCTTATATTAGAAACAGGGACGGAAGTTAGTTAGGGCTAGAGGGGGTTGTATCCCCCCCCAAAATTTTTGCCATTATGTATACATTTTACCCTGATGAGTCGAGCCCATGGCTTTAGCTGCTCCTAAAGCAGAATAAGCAGTCCCAAACACCCCCGAAAGCAACTCTCCAAAAAATTATTGTGGGCGTATAACCTTATCTACCTACCTAGATAGCATAGCATTTTGTTTAGTTTCATCTCTTATAAGGTATGCATCAAGAAGGGGATTGGACGTTGTATCATCATTCTGGTTATCCTACATAAATTACCCTCATGTTATAGACCCATTATAAAGAAAAGAACAGACCTCTGGCGTATCTGTAGTGCCCAGCTGCTGAGGTTGCTCTGAATTTACCGAATTCTCTTTGATTACTGGAGCAACTTCAGTTTGTATTGAGGTAGCCTGAACTCCCTCATAGACATTTAAGTAGTATCTCCTTGTTTAAAGCTCAATTAACAAAGGAAATAAAAAGTCTTACCTTCATCATCCTCTTCTCTTCGGAATAAATATGTGCATCCAAATTTGCCTGTCTTTTCTCAGCTGTGTGAATAGCTTGCAAGATATCTAGAACTAATTTTCCATAATTTGGCATGTTAACGTCATCTGTACCTTTTACATCATGAGCGCCTTTCACAACATCAGCTACTACCTTCATTTTCACATCACATGTAAAACAAAGAACTGCCAATAAAAGGGGTGTTTAGGATTGCTTACTACTTTTACTTTTTTGCTTCAAGGAAATTTTGTTTTCCGTATTGTTTCTGCTTTTATGCTTACTTTTCAAATTTCGATAAGCACGAGCTGCTGATTCCGATGTGTAACCATAATTTTGAATTATAAACCTTTATAAATAGTTTAATCAAAAATGTTTTACAAATTATAATTTTTTTTACTATATCCCAACTTTAATAAAAATAAGCAAATCCAAAAGCACTTATTTATGAGAAACTAACTTATTCTTAATTAGAAGCGTTAGCTATTCGATTGCGACAATCAGGTTAGTTTGTAAGTTGTAACAGACTGCTGCTAGACAGGCTCATGTAGAGTACAAAGTTCAAGAATTTCTTGGCCACGAAATGGACTGCTGCTAAACGGTTCAGGATGGAAGGTGGTGAGACTTTAATCCCTGGAATGAAAGAGTTGTTTGTGGGTGTTAAAAGCATCATGATCAGTATGTCACATAGAGGAAGATTGAATTTTTGTGTAACGTTTTTAGGAAACCGCTAAGACAAATTTTCAGTGAGTTTAGTGAGGGGATCATGCCCATTGAACAAGTCGGGTTCTATACCGGAACCAGTGATGTAAAATATCATCTTGGAATACATTGGATTGGGTAAAAGACCTTCTATATCAATATTGTGTTTTTGATAATTTTAATTTGCTTATGGTTGGCATGTTAATAATTCTGATGACAGAAGTGAAAGTAATGCACATAGTGGCACTGACCAAGTCAAGCTCAATCGATACAGTCCTGACTGTTCGGAAATCTGCTTACAAGGTGTGTGTGGACTATTGGTATTATTTTGATGTTTCAATCTCAGTTTTTCACTTAAAAATCAAACTAACCAAACCAGAGTTTTGTCTAGCTTCAAAGTCTCAAAGGCTGTCACTAACATTTTTTCATGTATATGTGTCTCGATCCTCTCAATGCTTAAGGCTCTAGCATCATTTCCACTTGCTTCACCTTCTTTCTTCTTTACACAAAATATTCTTCGCACAAAATAATAGAAGTGTAAGAAGCAACAGCAATAGTGCAGACGAAGAAACTACATAAATGGAAATGATAGCAGCTTTGCTTAGTTTCTTATTCTCTTTTGTTGAGAGGGTAGTCTTTTGGCAGGAGGAGCGAGAGTTCGTGGAGGAGATAAAATTAGATTGGTTGAAGAAGAAGGCGAGAATGACAATGGTGTAGATGAAAGTGAAGGTGAAGGTGATGGTGAAGGTGAAGGTGATGGTGATGGGGAAGCCAAAGGTGGAGGTAAAGGGCATTTGTTTAGCGGTGCTCCATATAGCCCAAAATTCCCTCCAAAAGACGATGCAGGGAACTTTTTTAACGATGACGGGATTGCTCCTTTAAGTTGATTATTGCTAACATTTAAATTCTTAAGATTCATAAGCTGGAGGTTTGTGCAAATGCGTCTTGATGAGCTATGGTTCGTTACCTCAGGTAAACTCCCGTTTCTTTTGATGATGGTAAGAGGGAAATTAGACTATCATCAGACCATAAATCAGTACAGTTTCTGGGTAAATAGGTTGGTTTAGGTTAACCTTTGACCAGGTCAAATGGGTAAAACTTTAAGATAGCTAACATGTAAACAATATAAATCGAGTGGGCCGAAAGTCACCCAAAGTATCCAAATCCTAACTCATTTAATGGTTGTTTATGTACCTGAACAGAATTAACCATATGTTGTTCACTCTTCTGTTTTGGCCTCAATAGTGTCATTCTTTTCCTTCAAATTTTGAAGAACAAAGTCTGCCTTGATAACTGCACAAGAAAAGACACATCATTTATTTTATAAGTACCGCTTGTAAAAACACAATGAAATATAACATCGCTCACATCAAAAGATGCAACTGCATAACCAAACTCAAGCTTTATAGAAGATGATAATAAAGTAAATTTTTTGCGAATATGGTATTAAATCAGTTGAAGAATTCTTATGTACCATTGTGGTTGAGCAGACCCAAAGAAAGATTGTTTTAGGTGGTACGTTCTGATGAGATTAATAAAGTCAAAAGTCAAATTCAAAATGTAAGATATCCATATTACATTTGGTCAAACTGCAAACTCGACAATTTGATACCAATTGTAGTAACTGCAGATTCCACAATAGGTTAAACTGGTTTGTTTTGATCCATACAAAACCATAAGAGCCTACACAACCAAGCAACCGATTTGCTACATAATTTAATTAATAATCACCTATAACATACAAATTTTCAATAAGCACAAACCCTATAAAACTGATAAATTACTACAAATACTTTATATAAGTATCGCATATGCTTAATTAGTTAAGCAGACCTCGTCATTTCATGTATGACACGGATGGGGATGCTGCCCTGTAAACAAATAATAGAAAATGTAAATTTTACACGTGAAACAAATGATCAATAAGAAAAAGTCAGCTTTTATACAGGTGTCACGTATAATAGTTAAGCTGATGGTATTTAGACTTTTCCTCCATGAAAACCTCAAATTTATGGCTAAATGTAGTGCAATTTGTATTTTTAAGGCATTAAACTAACAGACATATAAAGAAGGACAGCCACGTTAGTCAAAAAAGATAAAGCATGTCAACCCAGATCAAGGCTCAATGGACCACATTCAGCACATGCTCGTCACAAAGACCAACCCGCTAACCTATCTTAAGTTCCTAAAAAACACACCTCAGAACTCACAAAGCCAACCGTTGGATCATTATGAAGATTAAGATTATATAAAA
Organism: Glebionis coronaria; assembly: GCA_025667525.1. Lineage (NCBI taxonomy): Eukaryota > Viridiplantae > Streptophyta > Magnoliopsida > Asterales > Asteraceae > Glebionis > Glebionis coronaria. Next base: position 163,503 of record JANFOE010000768.1, read on the forward strand.
CCACAGACCAAGTAAAATGTGATTTTTTAGCACAACTGAACAAAAACGATAACACAAAGTCTAGCAAACTCAGGGCCATCCTCCCAACTGAACAAAAACGAATCAGGCTGTGTTGTAATGAAGATTATGCCGTCGCCACAACATAAATGGTACTCTGCTCGGCCTCGGCTTTATAGAAGCAAAGAACACCAAAGGAGTGTCTTACCTTAATTTTTGTTGGGAAACCATGTTTCTGTACGATTTGCACATTCTGAGAACATAGATTCATTAGCAATTTCTTGAAAAGTATTCCAAAACAAACCTAACTACCTAAATGGTAACTCAAGACAATTCATCTAAAATTGCCACTCACGATAATCAAATTAGCTATCAACACATTTTCGACATTGTTAATAAACTGTATGAAAACTGGCTGCTGTAACGGGGTATTTCGTTGTGATGTAATGGTTCTAATGGATGTTCGGTAGGTGGAGTAATGATTCAATCTTTCCAGGTTGTTGTTGCAATGGTTGCTGCAGTAGCGGTTTTAACAGGGTATTTGGTGCCAAAAGACGACCTGCAAATAAAATAAACCAACATAATCATTAGGGTTTAAGAAGGAGGAGGAATCTGTAGTTTTTTTGTCCCGTATATTTTATAAATAATGCATTTTTTTAGGAATATACATGTAATTAGGGATTATATCTTGATGTAGTTTTTAAAAATTTAAAAGATATCAACATAATTGTATCATGATATATCGGAAATATTTGAAAAAAGATATCAGTAAATAGATTATCTGTGTTGATATTAGATTAGGATGAATATATTATCTATGTTTTTATTAGATTCCAAATAATAAATATAAGGGTTTATAATATTAAACAAAAACAACCCAATAGCTCAACTGGAAAACACCAAAACTAATAGGCTAGAGGTCATGAGTTCGAATCATGCAAACCCCATTTAGCAAAAATATTTTTAAAATTAAACATGACCTGTTCATATGAGGTCTTACCCGATTTAAACCGGTCAAGATCATACCCAGACCGGTCCAAACCTTCAAAACACAATTCTAAAACGCAGTTTTCAAAACTGTTTTCAAAACTGCGTTTCCAAAACGCGATTTTCAAAAAACTGCGTTTTCATACAAAAATTTCGTGGTATTTGGAGATTCTAGGAAATTCTGAACTACTATTGGCTAAAAGATGTGACTGGGATATGACTGGGATTGAAACTGTGGTTTCAAATCATAATTATACCTATATATATATATATATATATATATATATATATATATATATATATATATATATATATATATATATATATATATATATATATATATATATATATATATATATATATATATATATATATATATATATATATATATATATATATATATATATATATATATATATATATATATATATATATATATATATATATATATATATATATATATATATATATATATATATATATATATATAATAGTGTACTTTATTTATAAAACTCATTTCAGTGGCACAACTTGCTTTTGTACTCTTAATAATACATAATGTACAAAATATTAATGCAAAATTACATTTTTGAAAATACATCTAATTTATAATAAAATACATAATTTAAACTAAGGGCATGATAGGTATGTAAACACCCATCCTTTTTACCACTTAACTACAATAATAACCAGGCCAAAACGTGTATTTTATATCGTAAATGTCGGAATTATGCGTGGTTTGTGTTTTTGTTGTGATTTAGGACGAAAATGTGAAAAGGGGAGAAAACACGGGCATTCACGGGCTTTTATCGAAGAAAAAGACAAAAGACGAATTCAAGAAATCAAGAGTGCAAAAAGAACGAAAGTCCAAGACCAATTCTGAAGATTTATCGAAGAAAAAGTCAAAAGACGGAACTTTACTAAAAGCCGAAGAACTCAAGTCTAATTTATTGATGAAATTACAAGACGAGTTTATTAATCCCGAGACAATGTCAAAAGTCGAAGAATTAAGAAGACGAGGACTAAAGGATAATTAAAGAAAGAAGAAAGAGGGGAGGAAGCTTCCACTAAGCACCTCCATAATCACCTATAAATAGCTTTCATTTCATTTTGTTGGCTAAGTGTGACAATTAGTCTTCCATCTTTAATTTTTGCACATTTAAATACATGTCATTTACTTAATTGTCAAATTTAATTACCTTTCACCTTTAAATTCAAGTAAGTTTCTTTTTCATGTTATTGAATCTTTATCTTATTTGTTAATATCTCATCTTCCTTTCTTGTGTTGATTAAATCTTATGTTTATGTTTATGTTCTTTAAGTTTTATTGATTTGATTAAGTGGGTTTTGATTATTTTGATTATTATTATTAGTGTTATTGATTTGGTTTGATAGATTATCATTAGTTAATCATTTGTGGTTAGTTTTGTTTAATCTTTTGGTTTGATTTGATTAGTTTGGATTACATTCGTGTTATTTTGTTCCCCGTGTTCTTCGCTATTTTTGTTTCCCAGGTTATTCCGAACCAAGCCAAATATTCCGGATGAAGGAATTTTGTTGATTATTCCAGATCAGCAGGTTATTCCGGATCAAGGTTTTGTTGAGAATATTCCGAACCAGTGGAATATTCCGGATCAATGGATATTCTGAATAAAGCTGATATTACGGATCAAGCTTATATTCCGAGTGAAGGATTTATTCCGGATAAGTGACATATTCCGGATGAACCATTATTCCGAGTGAAGCATATATTCCGAATAAAGGCTTTAGTCTACAATATTCCGGATCAGCAACATATTCCGAATCAAGCTGGTATTCCGGATCAAGGTGTTCATTCGGAATAACTTATATTCCGGATCAAGGTGTTCATTCGGAATAACTAATATTCCAGATCAAGGAAATATTCTGAATAAAGAATTTATTCTGGATAAGTGACATATTCCGAATAAAGGATTTATTCCGGGTGAAGGCTTCTGTTTGACTATTCCGAATGAAGGTTTTTGAGCTAATATTCTGGATAAAGCTTTTATTCCGCATGAAGAAATATTCCGAGTGAAGAAGAATTATTCCGAACGAAGGTGACATTCTGCACGAGTAATTATTCCGAACGAAGGTTTATTCTGAATGAGCTGTTTTTAGTTTATTTTATTTTAAGTTTTAAGCTTTATTTTTCCCGCCTTTTTCCTTAGTCGCACTTTAAGTTTACTTGCCTTAGATTTATTTTAAGCTTGCCTTTAGTTTATTTTAAGTTTGCCTTTAGGATAGTTTTAAGTTTGCGTTATTTACTTTAATTGCCTTTTTACTTTTGGTCACGCTTTAATTTCTTGTCAACTATTTTAATTAGGTTTAGCTTTATTTTACAGCCATTTACTTTAAAGTTTTTGCATTTTTAGTTTTACTACAACGACACAACTTTTGTTTGCACCAAAGACAGCCGAGTCGCACTTAAACCAGTAATCAATTCGATTAGACAACGACAAAGAACTTTAATTTTTATACTGGGTAAAAGCCTCGTATTAAATGGAATTAAAGTTCTTTAATACGAGGCTTTTACCCAGTATGAAAATTAAAGTTCTTTGTCGTTGTCTAATCGAATTGATTACTAGTTTAAGTGCGACTCAACTGTCTTTGGTGGAAACAAAAGTTGTGTCGTTGTAGTAAAATTAAAAATGCAAAAACTTTAAAGTAAATGGCTGTAAAATAAAGCTAAACCTAATTAAAATAATTGACAAGAAATTAAAGCGTGACGAAAAGTAAAAAGGCAATTAAAGTAAATAACGCAAACTTAAAACTATCCTAAAGGAAAACTTAAAATTAAACTAAAGGCAAGCTTAAAATAAATCTAAGGCAAGTAAACTTAAAGTGCGACTAAGGAAAAAGGCGGGAAAAATAAAGCTTAAAACTTAAAATAAAATAAAATAAAAACATCATTCGGAATAAACCTTCGTTCGGAATAATTACTCGTGCGGAATGTCACCTTCGTTCGGAATAATTCTTCTTCACTTGGAATATTTCTTCATGCGGAATAAAAGCTTTATCCGGAATATTAGCTCAAAAACCTTCATCCGGAATAGTCAAACAGAAGCCTTCATCCGGAATAAATCCTTTATTCGGAATATGTCACTTATCCGGAACAAATTCTTTATTCGGAATATTGCCTTGATCCGGAATATTAGTTATTCCGAATGAACACCTTGATCCGGAATATAAGTTATTCTGAATGAACACCTTGATCCGGAATACCAGCTTGATTCGGAATATGTTGCTGATCCGGAATATTGTAGACTAAAGCCTTTATTCGGAATATATGCTTCACTCAGAATAATGGTTCATCCGGAATATGTCACTTATCCGGAATAAATCCTTCACTCGGAATATAAGCTTGATCTAGAATATCAGCTTTATTCGGAATATCCACTGATCCAGAATATTCCACTGGTTCAGAATATTCTCAATAAAACCTTGATCCGGAATAACCTGCTGATCCGGAATAATCAACAAAATTCCTTCATCCGGAATAGTTGGCTTGGTTCGGAGTAACCCGGGAAACAAAAATAGCGAAGAACACGGGGAACAAAAATAACACGAATCTAATCCAAACTAATCAAATCAAACCAAAAGATTAAACAAAACTAACCACAAATGATCAACTAATGATAATCTATCAAACCAAATCAATAACACTAACAATAATAATCAAAATAATCAAAACCCACTTAATCAAATCAATAAAATTTAAAGAACATAAACATAAACATAAGATTTAATCAACACAAGAAAGGAAGATGAGAGATTAACAAATAAGATAAAGATTCAATAACATAAAAAAGAAACTTACTTGAATTTAAAGGTGCAAGGTAATTAAATTTGACAATTAAGTAAATGACATGTATTTAAATGTGCAAAAATTAAAGATGGAAGACTAATTGTCACACTTAGCCAACAAAATGAAATGAAGCTATTTATAGGGGATTAGGAAGGTGCTTAGTGGAATCTTCCTCCCCTCTTTCTTCTTTCTTTAATTATCCTTTAGTCCTCGTCTTCTTAATTCTTCGATTTTTGACTTTGTCTCGGGATTAATAAACTCGTCTTGTAATTTCTTCAATAAATTAGACTTGAGTTCTTCGGCTTTTAGTAAACTTCCGTCTTTTGACTTTTTCTTCGATAAATCTTCAGAATTGGTCTTGGACTTCCGTTCTTTTTGCACTCTTGATTTCTTGACTTCGTCTTTTGTCTTTTTCTTCGCTAAAAGCCCGTGAATGCCCGTGTTTTCTCCCCTTTCCACATTTTCGTCCTAAATCACAACAAAAACACAAACCACGCATAATTCCGACATTTACGACATAAAATACATGTTTTGGTCTGGTTATTATTGTACTTAAGTGGTAAAAAGGATGGGTGTTTACACACATATCAAATCCCCTACACTTGACCATTGCAATGTCCTCATGCAATGCATTAGTTACAAAGCACGATTACACTTTTCATCACAATCAATCCACATTGGCCTTTATTAAAGAGATAGAAAATTATATTATTTCAAAGGAAGAAAGTAAGTAAAGAAAATATATACCGTAGGGTTTTGGAAATGTCGTGAATGATCATCATCCTCAAGTTTTCACGTTCTCCATACAAAGCTTAAAAACGAGATCATTGTTATTATAAGTTAGCAAACTAACAAAAACTCATGTGGGCCAATTATTTACTTAGACTCCCTTATTCCTAGTTGTATCTCTTATATTTTATTGTTGTCTTGAATGATCACGAGGATGCATTGTTGACTTATTTCGATAGTTATTTAGGCTGAAAATAAAGTGGGACGATTTAATCAATAGTTAGCTAAAGGACAAAATCTTTTAAAACTGCTTCTCGGGACCTCATAAAGTTCATATCTTGGCATAACTCGCTTCACGATTTGAGACCTTTCTCGGACCGATATTTGGCAGCGACTTCATACTTCAAATCTTGAGAGACGTTCATGAAATAATGGTCTTCTCTTCATAATAGGAATTTCTTCACTTGAAGTTTTGAGAGATTCTTCATATTTGGACCACGACTTCTTCATTTTTCTCCAATATTTATTTGGGATTTTGATATACAACGATCCGCCTCCTTTTTTGACTTGGATCTATTTATCCTCATACCTTGCTAGGGCCTTTTTGGATAGACTTCTCCATGATCTTTTGGGGAGTATTTGTTTTTCGTCGTGTGTCTCGATCCTTCATATTGATCTTTGATAAATGATTCTTCACATCACTTTGGATCTTTAGCAACAAAATGTAGCCCTCATGCCTTGTTAGGACCTTTTTGGACTCGCCAATCTTCGCATCCCGCTTCAATAAGTTATGCCTTGGCTATGAACTCTAATCCATACCGAGCAACTTTTAAACGATCTTGGGCTAGAAGCTAAGTAACTTTTCAAATCGTACAACCTTATTTATTGCAGATAAATTTATTAGCAAGCGATGGGAGAATAGGCTTATAATTAACTCACATAAATTCACGAAAGAATACCAAACTTATACTTGACTCTATCATCTCTCGTTCTCCACAATTTAAAATCTCAAAGAATGAGACTCGTGGATGCTTAGCCAATTAAATCAAAGTTTTGGGTTTTCGAGTCGTCTATAGGATCTTGCAAACTCTTAGACTTTTTCAAGTTTAGAAATCGCATTTTAAAGTCCCCTTGATAAACAACTCTCTAAGATCAATTATAGGAACTTGCGAAAAGTTCTTGTTCTCAACCCGTGAGAGTTAAGACTTTCGCGTTTTAAAGCTCCCTATATAAAAGCCTAGCAAAACTTGACTTAAACACGTTAAGGATACTAGCTAGAGTAAACTTAGATAAGTAAACTCGGGTTGAGTCAAAAGATTCATAACGTTGAAAATTAAAACCACTTTATTAAAATTTATTCTAGTAAAGAAAGAAAATAACTATACAAAGGGAAAACCTAATAGGCCAAAATAGATCAAAAATTTTGAAAAATGTCGAAAAATTGATTTTCCGGTTAAAATGAGGACAAATACAAGGAAAAGGTCACTTAACTTCGATAGAAGTCCCCCCTAAACTTGATATAAACATTGTCCTTAATGTTTAAGCATGTGGGAGTAAACTCCCCTGCACTTAGGACATTGTGTACTTTGTTTAAATCTCGCTAAGGAAAAGACAACTAAATAGATTCCTATTTTAATATTGAGAAATATAAAATACTGAATCGAAAAGAGTTTAGGATAGAACCGGGAAGATGGGAACACGGAATCACGGGTCGTCAAAAATCATCAAGAGTGGATCATTGAAAGCTCGAATCCCTGAATATGAGAAGAGAGGAAATAGCAAACACCAATGGGTCTCCCCTACACTTAGGATAAAGATAGCTAAAAGATAGATACATGGGTTTCCTCCCAAGAAGCGCTTGATTTTTGTTTACCGAGTCGTGAGCCTGACTCGACCTTGATTAGCAAAGGAAGAAGCATGAAACACATCCACCGGGATCAAATACATAGTTTTCATCCATCAAATAGCACAAGTTTAGGGTGAACAAGGCAAGCCAAAGAAGAGTAGGCAAGGTTCCCTTAAGCAAAGACGGAGCATGGTGGAAGCAAGGGTGAAGAGGTGCAAGCATATTTGCATAAGTTCCAAAGATTTTTCCTTTTATTTCATCAGACGGATACTGAGATGGCTGAAGACTATCAATACCAGGGTCGAACACCTTTTCCTTTAGGGGAAAATAGCACTCAGGCTAAGCAGAATTTGAAGAACATCCGCTAAGAAAATGCACAACCTCGTCCTCAGAAGGTGGACAAAGAGGTGTCAAAACATACGTGTTGCGGATGTTGGTGTCGTCCGGTGTCGGCTCCGTTGAAAGAATTTTCTTCAAATCCGTAGAAGGATGAAGACCATAATCATCAAATTCCAAAGGAGGGGCATCACTCTCATGAGGGAAGTAAGTATTGAGAAAAGTAGAAAAGTCTTCCTCAAATGAGTATTCATCCAAAGTAGGATCAAGCATGGATGGCGGAGGATCTTCATCATGAGAAGAATCACTCGAAAGAGTATCGGCCTCATCAAAATCATCATAAGTGGGCATATCGGGATACTCGGAAGTAAAAGCATCATAATCATCTCCATCGGAACTAGAATCATCATCATAAGCATCATAGATCGGTGGAGAATCATATATGGGTGAAGGTTTCAAATTGGAGAGAGAATCATCCACGTCATCTTGAAAAAGTAGATTATCATTGCAGGAATCGAATAGAGGATTGTTGTAGACGACAAAGTCATCGAGCAAATTAATCATATTCACCGATTCTCTTCCATAGGATTTGCTTTTAAGCTTCCCCATTTCAAAAACTTGTGCATCATCCCTGACTCTTAAGATGAGTTCACACTTATCCACATCTATTAAAGCTCTACCGGTTCTCAAAAATGGGCGTCCAAGTATTAACGGAATACGAGGGTCCATTTCATAATCAACAACGACAAAGTCGACCGGAAAAGTAAATGTGCCAACTTTAATGAACACATCTTCGGCAATACCAACGGGGTAAGTGAGAGTGTGATTTGCAAGCTCAAGAGTCATCTTGGTGGGTGTAAGGTCGGGCAATGATAACTTTTTCCAAACACTTAAAGGCATCAAATTTATACTTGCCCCGAGATCGGGATCTCCAAGTTTTTTCGGAAGTTCTTTAAGAAGGATTGTAGAGCAATTTTCATTCAAGCGAGTATTAACAAACTCGACCATCTTCTCCTTCTTATTAAGAAATTCCTTAAACATCTTGACAAATTGTGGCATTTGGGCAAGAGCTTCAACAAGGGTAAAGGTGGCTTTCATTCCCGAAAGCGTCTTCAAAAAGTTGGAGACGTGAATGCCATTCTTAGTCAAAATTCTAGCCTTGTTGAGTCGAGAAGGGTAAGGAATGCTTGGGTTGGGTGGTGGAGGTGTAGAAGGTGAAGGTTGAGATGTTGAGGGTTTAGATGTGGAAGGTTCTTCGTCATGATGAGGCGGAGACGGTAATGGTGAACTAATACCAGGTGTGGGAGTAGTAGGTATAGATGGTGGTGGAGGAGGTGTAACTGGGGGTGGGATAGATGGTCCTACTAAAGTAACTCAACTACGGGTAGTAATAGCACTCACATTCGCTCGCGGGTTGGTGACAGTGTTTGAAGGTAGACAGCCCGAAGTAGAGGGTTGAGTGGTGGGTAAGAAACTAGCCAGCATATTCTTCAAATCATTCGTTTGGTTGCTGAAGGAGGATTGTATATCATTTCGAAGCTCGGATCTAATGTCATTCCCTTGCTTAGTGATATCCCCTTTCAAATTGATAATTTGGCTCTGCAGATTCTTAATTTGCTCTCCTTGGGTTCTCATTAAGGCTTCAACATCTTGATTCATGGGTGGTGCTTGTTGAGCGGGTGGGTGATAAGGATTAGAAGCTCGAGGTGGGATTTGGTTGCTTCTAGTGTAGTTGTTGTTGGGGTTGTTGTTTTGAGGAGAAAAACCGTGTGAAAGATAGTTGTTGGACCGGTAACTCAGCAAATTTCGATCCCCTTGAGGTCAGGCTTGGTAATTTTCCGGTGAATAATTACCATAAGCCGCATACACGTTTTCCAGATTGCCTTGAGTAGAAGGACAATCAGTGTATGAGTGAGGACCGCCGCATGTCTCACAAGGAATGGCTACCGCTTTAACTTTTTGTTGGTTTGTAGCGATGAGCAAGATATTTTTGTTCATTTCGGCCATCATGCGGGTGAATTCGGTCATGTCGGGGTTTGCTGAAGTAGAAGAAACATTGACTCTCGGGTTGTTCCTTGAAGAAGCGGAGGAATCCCAGTTTTTGTGATGAGTAGCCATGTTCTCAATAAGCTCTCTACACTCCTTGGGTCTTCTTTTTATAAATGTGCCACCGGCGGCTGCATTAATCGTATCACGATCACAAAAAGTCAAACCGTTGTAGAAAGTATCAATTAAGGTGACTGGAAGTATGTTGTGGTTTGGACATCGATCGATCAAAACATTATATCTTTTCCAAGCATCAAAGAGAGATTCATCGGGTTCTTGCATGAAACCGCTGATTTGATTTTGAAGGCTCGTGACCATGGATGGTGGAAAGTAGCGCGACAAAAAGCGTTGAGTCATGTCATCCCAAGTATGAATGGAATTCTTCGGGAGACGATCAAACCATTTCTCGGTGTGGTGTGATAAAGTATGTGGGAAGAGCTGTAGGCAAAGGACATCCATTGTGGCACCGGGAAACTTCATGCTTTGGGTAATAGTAATGAATTTGTCGAGGTGTTTGTTGGCATCATCATCAGGCATTCCGCGGAATGGATTAGTTTGCACTTGTTGTATCATGTGATGCTTCAACGAAAACTTCGGAGCCGTGATTTGCATCGCCGCAATCGGTCCTCCTTATCCAAACATGGTGGGTTGACAAAGCTCCTCTATTGTCCGAAGATCGGGCTGTGGAAGAACATTGTTGTTGTTATTGTTGAGGTGCGGTGGATTATTGTTGTTGTTCACACCTGCCATAACTAAATCTTCACGAGTCTCGGGCTCTGGATAAGTAGAAGATCTAGTACGCATACACCTGCAAAAGCAAAAGAAAACAATACCAAACACAAAGAGAATATATATACACTATAAAGAAAATAAAATCTTTTGGATTTTTGAAAATTTTTAATTTTTATGGGTTTTTAACAATTTTAGTTTTTATGGATTTTTGGAAATTTTTAAGCAAGAAAATAACGCTCACGAATGAACGGATCCCAAAAAGCAACGCATCTCTCACAGAAAACCGTTAATCTTTACGAAAAGAGCCGGCAGAGGCGCCATTTAATACGAGGCTTTTACCCAGTATAAAAATTAAAGTTCTTTGTCGTTGTCTAATCGAATTGATTACTGGTTTAAGTGCGACTCAGCTGTCTTTGGTGGAAACAAAAGTTGTGTCGTTGTAGTAAAATTAAAAATGCAAAAATTTTAAAGTAAATGGCTATAAAATAAAGCTAAACCTAATTAAAATAATTGACAAGAAATTAAAGCGTGACCAAAAGTAAAAAGGCAATTAAAGTAAATAACGTAAACTTAAAACTATCCTAAAGGCAAACTTAAAATTAAACTAAAGGCAAGCTTAAAATAAATCTAAGGCAAGTAAACTTAAAGTGCGACTAAGGAAAAAGGCGGGAAAAATAAAGCTTAAAACTTAAAATAAAATAAACTAAAAACAGCTCATTCAAAATAAACCTTCGTTCGGAATAATTACTTGTGCGGAATGTCACCTTCGTTCGAAATAATTCTTCTTCACTCGGAATATTTCTTCATGCGGAATAAAAGCTTTATCCGGAATATTAGCTCAAAAACCTTCATTCGGAATAGTCAAACAGAAGCCTTCATCCGGAATAAATCCTTTATTCGGAATATGTCACTTATCCGGAACAAATTCTTTATTCGGAATATTGCATTGATCCGGAATATTAGTTATTCCGAATGAACACCTTGATCCGGAATATAAGTTATTCCGAATGAACACCTTGATCCGGAATACCAGCTTGATTCGGAATATGTTGTTGATCCGGAGTATTGGAGACTAAAGCCTTTATTCGGAATATATGCTTCACTCGGAATAATGGTTCATCCGGAATATGTCACTTATCCGGAATAAATCCTTCACTCGGAATATAAGCTTGATCCGGAATATCAGCTTTATTCGAAATATCCACTGATCCGGAATATTCCACTGGTTCGGAATATTCTCAACAAAACCTTGATCCGGAATAACCTGCTGATCCGGAATAATCAACAAAATTCCTTCATCCGGAATATTTGGCTTGGTTCGGAATAACCTGGGAAACAAAAATAGCGAAAAACACGGGGAACAAAAATAACACGAATCTAATCCAAACTAATCAAATCAAACCAAAAGATTAAACAAAACTAACCACAAATGATCAACTAATGATAATCTATCAAACCAAATCAATAACACTAACAATAATAATCAAAATAATAAAAACCCACTTAATCAAATCAATAAAATTTAAAGAACATAAACATAAACATAAGATTTAATCAACACAAGAAAGGAAGATGAGAGATTAACAAATAAGATAAAGATTCAATAACATGAAAAAGAAACTTACTTGAATTTAAAGGTGTAAGGTAATTAAATTTGACAATTAAGTAAATGACATGTATTTAAATGTGCAAAAATTAAAGATGGAAGACTAATTGTCACACTTAGCCAACAAAATAAAATGAAATGAAATGAAAGCTATTTATAGGGGATTAGGGAGGTGCTTAGTGGAAACTTCCTCCCCTCTTTCTTCTTTCTTTAATTATCCTTTAGTCCTCATCTTCTTAATTCTTTGACTTTTAACTTTGTCTCCGGATTAATAAACTTGTCTTGTAATTTCTTCAATAAATTAGACTTGAGTTCTTCGGCTTTTAGTGAACTTCCGTCTTTTGACTTTTTCTTCGATAAATCTTCAGAATTGGTCTTGGACTTCCGTTATTTTTGCACTCTTGATTTCTTGACTTCGTCTTTTGTCTTTTTGTTCGATAAAAGCCCGTGAATGCCCGTGTTTTCTCCCATTTTCACATTTTCGTCCTAAATCACAACAAAAACACAAACCACGCATAATTCCAACATTTACGACATAAAATACACATTTTGGCCTGGTTATTATTGTAGTTAAGTGGTAAAAAGGATGGGTGTTTACACACTTATCAGGGCAACATGGGAATTTAGTTATTTTATTATTATAGAATCTCACCTCAAATTACCCTATTTATTTATTCTTTACAGATCTGTGATATGGTTCTCATCTCTTCACCAAAAAACCGTCGCTATATTTCTAACTGTACCAACACATATCACAGCCACAAATCTATCGACTCCTCATGTATCGACGACCCACCCTCCTCTTTTTCCAGACCCATTCCTAACAAAAAGTAACAAGATCGCCGTCAATGAAATTTTTTGTTTAGTAAGATAATTAAAAATGAAATATCGTGTGGCTATTCATCAAATATTGAGTTACTGTTAGTTTTTAGATTCCTATCATCATCTTTATACATCATCACATCGCGTATTGTTACTCATCGTCTGTAACACCCCATTTGGATAAATGGAATGTCACAGGATAATCATGGCGTAATATCAAAGCATAAGATAATGTCCTAAAACATTACATTACCATAGGGATAACCGGGATCAAACATCGGTCCCCAACATAAACTCATAAACAAGCGTAAATTAAAATTAATGCAAATGAAACAGAAACATAATATAGCTCCCATCCTATGCATAACCTTTCCCATGCTCCTGACCTTGTGTACCTGCCGTTTGGGGACATGAAAAAGAGAAAACGGCTGAGCGAGACGCTCAGTGCGCGGATATATAATAATAACATGGAATAGCATAACATAAGTGAAGGATGAAATGAGAGCATAATAATGAAAGTGCAAGTGCAGCGGAATTATGTAAGTCCTGGGAAAACCTGGTAACATGTAATAAACTGGTTTATTCAGAAAAAGTCTCATGTTCATGTTAATATTGAAATTCTGTTGTTTAATCATGAAAATTGTAATTTAAATGCCAAAGAGCTCATACAGGTCATGAAATGTATCAACGTGCATGAATACATGGAGGGGTGACCTCGTCATGCAATTAGAGGGGCGACCTCTAATTATAATAGTCTAGGTAGGAGGTATCAACTCCTTGTGAATGATGCAAGGCACACACCACATTCACCATGAAAATATTGTCTGAAACATGTAATCTAGGATGCACCCATTCGCCCCACATGATAATAATAATAAAGGCCAAACTTGTAAGGGGACGTTGCGAGCAATCACTCTCACCGCAGAAGAGTCATAACACCGGTGCCTCTAGTGCTATGGTTACGGTACCTTTGTAACTAGGTGAACATGGCATGCGTGTATATAGCGCAGGCAATTAAAATAAACATAACATTTCCTGACGTGTTTAAGACACATGACTACAGGGAAAACAGATGGCTGCAAATGGGAAAACCTAATCAAGCATGCAAAGGGAATTGTCCATACTAAAGGACGGAATATTCGTACCTCACGTCGAGTAATGCAAACAAAGAATAATATGGAAGATGACAGCGGAAGATACTACTCCACAAATGCTACATAATAAAGATGGACGTGTATGAGTTGCTTGGCTAACTTATACTTAAGTGACTATTAATTACTTGACATTTTCTTAACTTGTTTTACTTGTTCTTGTATTGCCTTAAGTGTTCTTACATGTATTACTGATTCATGTTAAATCATGTATTTTGATTAGTGTAATTCATGTTCTTATAAATTAATAAGCATAAAATATGTATAATTCATGATCATATAATAAAGTTTATTAAATAAATACTTTAAGCTAAAATGATAATTATTAATTAATAATAAAATGCATGGTTTATATTTGAGATTATTAATTAATAATAATATAAGCCTAAGTTAATAAAACTTTACCAAAGCTTGATAATTACATAACCAAATTAAGTCTAGATATTAATTTAGTTACGCAAACAAATACTTAGATCAATTCTATTATAAAATATAACCTAAGTTACATAAATAATTTAATTATATCACGTAACAATAATTAAATTAATCTTGACTATATAACATACACTTATGTACCCGAGCCTACCGAGACACCCATGTCTCGGCCGCACTAAACCAAAACAAAGTTGTAAAACAACCTAGACAATGATGTCCCATATATAGCCTTAGTCCTGTCCAACATATTATTATAGTAGTGTTCAATAAATAAATCCAGCTTTGTCCAATATATTATTTCTAGTGCTGTCCGATAAACCAACCTATGTGTTATCCGAGAAAACTGCCAACCAATACCTTTGCTACCTGCTGTTTGTCTAAGGTTACCCACTATTTTACTATATTCATTCTGGCTGCCCATTAATTCTACCCACCGACGTCAATTATTTTCCCACTGAGACACAAAGTGTCTCGGTTCGCACTGCTATTAACCAACACGCGTGTTGGGGTGTTTGGGGTTACCACTGTTATAACAAAACCCATCCTGCTGGTGGGAAAAATTTACCATCGAGACCATGAATGGTCTCGGTTAGCTTGCAAACAGCCACGAATACATACTCCAATCTCGAACCCCCTTCTTATCCCTTTTTTTAACATGTTTTAAAATCCTAAATCCTGAATCTTAGATCAATTAACAAAAGAAAAGAATAAAAACGTGATTAATTATTATTACCTTATTTGAGTTTTGGTTTAGAAACATAAAAAAAAGACGAACACCAACCTTGAGTCTTGATCGAATCCACATGATGTTCTTATTCTTGGTGCTTGGATCGATGGCAGGAGAAGAAACCAAAAAAACACATCCGACGGCTGTTTGTTTTTTGGTCCTAGGATTTTATGTTATGTGTTGACTTAAAATAAGACATGTACTCCCTTCTTTTATTTTTGTTATAGTCGGTTTGGGTAAGCAATGGGCTTTGGCCCATTCCCTTTCTTTCTTTGTCTAAACAACCTAACAACAAGGCCCAAATCCCTTTTTGTTTAAATTATCGTACCTTGTTATTTGTTACGCGTATTCGTGTCGTAAATGTCGTGGCTTATTATTGTCGTGATTTTATATGTCATATGTAACTATTAAAATACGTAATTTACTTATCGTGTTTAAATATAATATAATGTACGTGATTATTTATCGTAGTTAATTATTTTAAGAAACATTCGTATTGAATAATCATGATCCGCGTCGTATATTACTTAGGGATTTTAAGTTTTAATGTAACTGTATTTTCATGCATTTAATGATCTTAGGGATTTTAAGCGGGTTTTACAACTCTTTCCCTCTAAAAGAATAATTCGTCCTCGAATTAGAGATACGATAAACTGCAAAGACATGGACGTGACGTAACTGTAGAAAACATGGAACATGACGTGTTTGAAGAGAACTTGGAACATGAAGTGACTGAAAAGAACATAGTTGAATTATGGGAGGAAAAGAGGATAAGAAATCCAGATGGACTCCTCCGTTTCCATGTGGCTTCTCGCTCAGAACGGTTCCTCGAAAGGGTCTTGACTAACGGAAATAATTGACATGAGTAACCTCTAACCAATGATAAGCGAGACATATATGAAACGTAATACGTTAAAAATTGAGAACGTGATACGTGAGCAATTGTGAACGTGATACGTGGAGATATGGTGCATGAAATCTGAGAACATCAGGCGAACGAGAATGTGTGAAGCATATCGTGAACGTGATATAAGAACGTAGAGTGAGCATGATATGGGGACATATCGAGAACGTGCAATAACTGAGGAGGTAAAGTCAATGATACGAGGTGAGACATGAAATGTGACGTGAAACGTCAGTCTGAACAATGGAAACTCATACTAAACTTGAGTTTGGTCTCCCAAGTTTTCTGCAATTCTTTCCGAGACGAGAAGTGAAACGTACATCGTAAGATAGGATATGATCATGAACGTGAACGATATCATGAACGTGGAAATGAAAAGCCAATCATGAAGCGAGAATAGGTATAGCGTGAAGAAAGTCGTGAACGCAAACGTGAGACGTACTTGAGAGCTGAAATAGTCATACGGACGTGAATGTAAATAATGAACGCGAATGTTAACTTTTACCTGATTTGATAGCTGAAAGAGTGCCGTGTAATTTTACGATCATTGGTTGGAAGATATCTAATAATCTGCTACTGCGTTCTTCTTTCGGATGAAAGAAAACGTGTAGGATAGGTTAAATTGTCGAACAACGATCCAAAATTTCTAAAGGTTGAGATGAGTGCAAGCGTGTTGGCGTTCTATCTTAACCTGCTGATAAGTCAGGCATTTAGATATGAACGTAACTGCATCTTGTTTCATGCTTCTCCACCAAAATGTGGTTAAGATCATGATACATCTTGGTAGAATCTGGATACATAGAAATTGGAAAACTATGAGTTTGGTTAAAATTAGACTCCTCTTAGCGTAGGATTTTCTGGAACACATAAGTTAGTGTAGGATTTTCTCCTATACGCGTAGGCTTAGTTATGGTAAAATTTACCATGAGAACAAGGCGATTCAGCGTGTCACTGTAATCAACAAAATGCATACATGAAAAAATTTAGTGTGAATTTCTCCTGTTGTAAATCTTGTGACATAGAGTGAAGATAGTTGATAGGTGTGTAAACACCCATCCTTTTTACCACTTAATTACAATAATAACCGAGCCAAAACGTGTATTTTATGTCTTTTATGTCGGAATTATGCGTGGTTTGTGTTTTTGTTGTGATTTAGGACGAAATTGTGAAAAGTGGAGAAAACACGGCACTTACGGGCTTTTATTAAAGAAAAAGATGAAAGACGAAGTCAAAAAGTCAAGAGTGCAAAAAGAACGGAAGTCCAAGACCAATTCTGAAGATTTATCGAAGAAAAAGTCGAAAGACGGAAGTTTACTTAAAGCCGAAGAACTCAAGTCTAATTTATTGAAGAATTAAAAGACGAGTTCAAAGAAATCCCGAGCCAAAAGTCATTAAAGTCCAAGATTAAAGAAGATTAAAAGGCTTAAGGACTAATGGTGCAATTAACCAAAGATTAAGAAGAGAAGGACCTAATGATGCAATTAAGAAGAAATGAAGGAGGGGAGGAAGCTTCCTAAGCACCCTTAATCCTCCCCTATAAATAGTCATTAGTTGTTAATCATTTTTCTTTGTTGGGTGGCTTGACAAACCATTTCTTCCACATTTACTTTCCTGCACATTTAAATTTATGCACATTTAATTACCTTGTCTATTTAATTACCTTGTCTTGCACCTTAATTACCATTTAATTTCAAGTAAGTTTCCATTTTAATTCTTGTTAATCTTTATCTTTATTGTTCATCTCTCATTCTACCTTTCTTAATCTTTGATTTTTATTGTTTATGTTTATGTTCTTGATTTTTGTTGATTTATTTAAGTGGGTTTTGATTATCTTGATCTTTATTATTAGTTTTGTTGATTTGGATTGTTTGATTATCATTAGTACATGTTTATTTGTTAGTTTGATTTAATCTTTCGGTTGATATGCTTTAGTTTTGTTTAGATTTGTGTGATTTGTTTTCCCTTGTTCTTCGGTTTTATTGTTACTGTAATCCCCAGGGAAACAAGCCTAGAATCATTCCGAGTAAAGGTCTGTGCCTGGATCCTTCATCCGGAATATTGAATATTCCGGATAAGCCTGTTATTCCGAATAGGACAGTATTCCGAATAGGCCAAGTTATTCCGCATAGGAGGGATATTCCGAATAGACCAACTATTCCGGATAGAACAAGTATTCCGAATAGGGCATTATTCCGGATAGGGTGGATATTCCGCATAGGGCAGACATTCCGAATAGGGATTTTATTCCGAATAGGCTACTTATTCCGCTTAGGCAATATATTCCGAATAGGGCTGAGTATTCCGAATAGGGATTTTATTCCGAATTGGACTTTATTCCGCATAGGGGTGTTATCCCGAATAGGTTGGACATTCCGCATAGGGGACTTATTCCGAATAGGTGACAATATTCAGGATAGGGAACTTGTTCCGAGTAGGCCATATTATTTCGAATAGGCAAACATTCCGGATAGAGTTTTATTCCGAATAGAGCTAATTTTCAGTTTCTTTAATTTCAGTTTTTAATTTTCTGCTTTTTAATTTCGAGCCTTATTTTTCCCGCCTTTTTCCTTAGACGCACTTTAAATTTATTTGCCTTAGATTTATTTTAGCTTTGCCTTAGTTTAAGTTTTAGTTTTAGTTGCGTTTTAAGTTTGCCTTAGTTAGATTTAAGTTTGCGTGATTTACATTTAGTGCCCTTTAATTTCCGTCTCGCTTTTAAATACTTGCACCATTTACTTTTAATTTAGACTTAGATTTTAATTACTGTACTTTTACTTTAATTGTTTTGCACATTTTAATATACTACAACGACACACTCTTGTTCACCAAAATCAATAGAGTCACACATAGAACCTAGATCAATTCTATTAGACCAACACAACGAACTTTAATTTTTATACGGGGTGTCAAAAGCCTTGTATCAAATGGCGCCGCTGCCGGCTCTTTTCGTAAAGATTAACGGTTTTCTGTGAAAGACGCGTTGCTTTTTGGGATCCGTTCACTCGTGAACGTTATTTTTCGTGTCAAAAATTTTCAAAAAATCCCAAAAACATTTGAAAAATCATAAAAAGCAGTTCTTTTTCAAAGTTTTGCACCAAAAATATTCTTCTTTATCCTCTATTATGTTTAATTCTTTTCTTTACCCCTCTTCTCTATAATTCTTCATAGATTCGTCTTGCGGCCGGTGCGGGAGACCTTGGCATGGTTTTCAAACATGTCAATGGTGTACTTGTGAGCGGTGTGGTTTTGATATCGACGATACACAATTTGGATTTTGTCCATTTTGCAATTCAACAAATTAATACTTCAACTCTTACAATACTTTCCCACCCTCTCCCTATGAAAATTCCTATCCTCAAGACGCATCGGGTTTTTCTCCATACCCGTGGTGCTATATTTGTGGGGGCCCTCACGATGCTTCTTCTTGTGATTCATCGAAGATCTTTGAGAAAGTTCCGTGCTATCATCCCAGTGTTTATAACCGTGAGCCCCCACGTCACACCGTCAATCCTCAACCCTGTCGTGCATTTCCTCCTGATCAACTGGCCACACTTTTTGACAACTTTCAAAAAGTTCAAGAAGCCTTCAACAGGATGATGGAGAAATGGCAAGCGGATCAGCACCAAGAGCAGGTCTCTAACCTTAATGCTTATACTCCTCCTCTTGTGCCTCCATATTATTATGACAGTGATGACGATGAGAGTCCTATTTGTTGGACCAATGAGAATGCTATTCCTTCTCCTGACTTGCCGGAGCCTAAGGATTCAACCATCTTAAGGGATGAGGATATTAGCACAATTCCTGCAAAGGAATCCGACGAATTCAATACGTCTAGCGCTAATAACCTGGTCTCAATTACAAGTGAATCTGAGTTGACACCCGACAGTGACGATGAGTATGATGGACTTTCTTCTGATGATGTTCCTTCCACCAACACTTTGGAAGAGGATTCTATGGTTTTCTCTAATCCTCTTTTCGATCAAGATGATGATTCTACTTCTAGTGATGACGAGTCACTATCCGATGAAGACGTTACGAAGGAAATTTTCAAGATTTATTCGAACCCTTTATTTGATTTTGATGACGATTACATATCTAGTGAGGTGAATCCTCTCTTTGACGAAAGGATTGAAGACATTGATAGCTATGACTATCTTGTTACTGATGAGCATACTTTGATAGCCATGACCCCTTCTATCGCAGAGGTAGAGAGTTCTGACTCTACTGGAAAGGTATCGCAGGTGGACGGTAATTCTTCTCTTACTTCTCCTACTATATTTCCCCCTCATCCTACTGAATGCACACCCAAGCGGGTGATGTATCAATTTCCCTCTCCGGGAAATGAGGATGAGTGTTTTGACCCGGGAGGTGACAATGACCATCTTATGATTGATAACCTTACGGCTTTGCCAATTGGTCCTCGTCCATTGTCTTTGGAGGATGACAATGTGATTCCTTTACCCGCCCCACCTCCCGTGGATCAAGATTTCACATACTTCTCGTATGTTGAAAGGACATTTCTACCGTTTAAGACTTATCCTCCTGCCTCCCCTTTGTATATTCCTCCGGGAACGAGGACAAGGTCTTTGATCCCAGTATAACATTAGAGGTTTCCCCATGGACCATTTAATTCGGGGACGAGTCAGGCTCGTGACTCCGATAACAAAAACAAGCGCTTTTTGGGAGGCAACCCAATTATCTTTCTATCTTTTTCTTTGTTTTTACCATAAGTGTAGGGGAGACCCTTTGGTTTGCTATTTCCTCTCATCTCTTAATCATGGATTCGAGCTTCAAAGACACACTCTTGATGATTCTTGACGACCCGTGATTCCGTGTTCACTTCTTCCCGGTTCTATCCTAAACTCTTTTGATTCACTATTTTATATTTTCTCAATATTAAAATAGGAATCTCGTTAGTTGCCTTTTCTTTAGCGAGATTTAAACAAAGTGCACAATGTCCTAAGTGTAGGGGAATTTACTCCCACATGCTTAAACATTGAGGACAATGTTTATGTTAAGTGTAGGGGGGACTTCTATCGAAGTTAAGTGGCCTTTTCCTTGTATTTGTCCTCATTTTAACCGGAAAATCAATTTTTCGACATTTTTCAAAATTTTTGATTTATTTTGGCCTATTAGTTTTTCCCTTTGTATAGTTATTTTCCTTTCTTTATTAGAATAATCTTTAATAAAGTGTTTTAATTTTCAAAACGTTGTGAATCTTTTGACACAACCCGAGTTTACTTATCTAAGTTACTCTAGCTAGTATCCTTAACGTGTTTAAGTCAAGTTTTGCTAGGCTTTTATATAGGGAGCTATAAAACGCGAAAGTCTTAACTCTCACGGGTTAAGAACAAGAACTTTTCGCAAGTTCCTATAATTGATCCTAGAGAGTCGTTTATCAAGGGAACTTTAAAACGCGATTTCTAAACTTGAAAAAGTCTAAGAATTTGCAAGATCCTATAGGCGACTCGAAAACCCAAAACTTTGATTTAATAGGCTAAGTATCCACTAGTCTCATTACTTGAGATTTTAAACTGTGGAGAACGAGAGATGATAGAGTCAATTATAAGTTCGGTATTCTTTCGTGAATTTATGTGAGTTAATTATGAGCCTATTCTCCTATCGCTTGCTAATAAATTTATCTGCAATAAATAAGGTTGTACGATTTGAAAAGTTACTTAGCTTCTAGCCCAAGATCGTTTAAAAGTTGCTCGGTATGGATTAGAGTTCATAGCCAAGGCATAACTTATTGAAGCGGGACGCGAAGATTGGCGAGTCCGAAAAGGTCCTAACAAGACATGAGGGCTATATTTTGTTGCTAAAGATCCAAAGTGTTGTGAAGAATCATTTATCGAAAATCAATATGAAGGATCGAGACACACAACGAAAAGCAAAAACTCCCCAAAAGTCATGGAGAAGTGCATCCGAAAAGACCCTAGCAAGGTATGATGAAAAATAGATCCAAGTCAAAAAGGAGGCGGATCATTGTATAATAAAGTCCAAAATAAAGATTGGAGAAAAATGAAGAAGTCGTGGTCCAAGTATGAATCTCTCAAAACTTCGAGTGAAGAAATTCCAATATGAAGAGAAGACCATAATTTCATGAACGTCTCTCAAGGTTTGAAGTATGAAGTCGCTGCCAAATATCGGTCCGAGAAAGGTCTCAAATCGCGAAGCGAGTTATGCCAAGATATGAACTTTATGAGGTCCCGAGAAGCAGTTTTAAAAGATTTTGTCCTTTAGCTAACTATTGATTAAATCGATCACTTTATTTTCGGCCTAATAAACTATCGAAATAAGTAAAACAATGTATCCTCGTGATCATTCAAGACAACAATAAAATATAAGAGATACCCCTAGGAATAAGGGAGTCTAAGTGAGTAATTGGCCCACATGAGTTCGTGTTAGTCTACTAACTTATAATAACAATGATCTCGTTTTTAAGCTTGGTTTGGAGAAAGTGAAAACTTGAGGATGATGATTATTCATGACATTTCCAAAACCCAAGGTATGCTTTTTGATTTCTTTATTTTGAATGTTTGTAATTTTCTATCTCTTTAATAAAGGCCATTATGGATTGATTGTGATGAAAAATGTAATCTTGCTTTGTAACTAATGCATTGCATGAGGACATTGCGATGGTCAAGTGTAGGGGATTTGATAGGTGTGTAAGCGCCCATCCTTTTTACCACTTAATTACAATAATAACCGAGCCAAAACGTGTATTTTATGTCTTTTATGTCGGAATTATGCGTGGTTTGTGTTTTTGTTGTGATTTAGGACGAAATTGTGAAAAGTGGAGAAAACACGGCATTTACGGGCTTTTATTGAAGAAAAAGATGAAAGACGAAGTCAAAAAGTCAAGAGTGCAAAAAGAACGGAGGTCCAAGACCAATTCTGAAGATTTATCGAAGAAAAAGTCGAAAGACGGAAGTTTACTTAAAGCCGAAGAACTCAAGTCTAATTTATTGAAGAATTAAAAGACGAGTTCAAAGAAATCCCGAGCCAAAAGTCATTAAAGTCCAAGATTAAAGAAGATTAAAAGGCTTAAGGACTAATGGTGCAATTAACCAAAGATTAAGAAGAGAAGGACCTAATGATGCAATTAAGAAGAAATGAAGGAGGGGAGGAAGCTTCCTAAGCACCCTTAATCCTCCCTTATAAATAGTCATTAGTTGTTAATCATTTTTTTTTGTTGGGTGGCTTGACAAACCATTTCTTCCACATTTACTTTCCTGCACATTTAAATTTATGCACATTTAATTACCTTGTCCATTTAATTACCTTGTCTTGCACCTTAATTACCATTTAATTTCAAGTAAGTTTCCATTTTAATTCTTGTTAATCTTTATCTTTATTGTTCATCTCTCATTCTACCTTTCTTAATCTTTGATTTTTATTGTTTATGTTTATGTTCTTGATTTTTGTTGATTTATTTAAGTGGGTTTTGATTATCTTGATCTTTATTATTAGTTTTGTTGATTTGGATTGTTTGATTATCATTAGTACATGTTTATTTGTTAGTTTGATTTAATCTTTCGGTTGATTTGCTTTATTTTTGTTTAGATTTGTGTGATTTCTTTTCCCTTGTTCTTCGGTTTTATTGTTACTGTAATCCCTAGGGAAACAAGCCTAGCATCATTCCGAGTAAAGGTCTGTGCCTGGATCCTTCATCCGGAATATTGAATATTCCGGATAAGCATGTTATTCCGAATAGGACAATATTCCGAATAGGCCAAGTTATTCCGCATAGGAGGGATATTCCGAATAGACCAACTATTCTAGATAGAACAAGTATTCCGAATAGGGCATTATTCCGGATAGGGTGGATATTCCGCATAGGGCAGACATTCCGAATAGGGATTTTATTCTGAATAGGGATTTTATTCCGAATAGGCTACTTATCCCGCTTAGGCAATATATTCCGAATAGGGATTTATTTCGAATAGGGCTGAGTATTCCGAATAGGGATTTTATTCCGAATTGGACTTTATTCCGCATAGGGGTGTTATTCCGAATAGGCTGGACATTCCGCATAGGGGACTTTATTCCGAATAGGTGACAATATTCAGGATAGGGAACTTATTCTGAGTAGGCCATATTATTCCGAATAGGCAAAAATTCCGGATAGAGTTTTATTCCGAATAGAGCTAATTTTCAGTTTCTTTAATTTCAGTTTTTAATTTTCTGCTTTTTAATTTCGAGCCTTATTTTTCCCGCCTTTTTCCTTAGACGCACTTTAAATTTATTTTCCTTAGATTTATTTTAGCTTTGCCTTAGTTTAAGTTTTAGTTTTAGTTGCGTTTTAAGTTTGCCTTAGTTAGATTTAAGTTTGCGTTATTTACATTTAGTGCCCTTTAATTTCCGTCTCGCTTTTAAATACTTGCACCATTTACTTTTAATTTAGACTTAGATTTTAATTACTGTACTTTTACTTTAATTTTTTTGCACATTTTAATATACTACAACGACACACTCTTGTTCACCAAAATCAATAGAGTCACACATAGAACCTAGATCAATTCGATTAGACCAACACAACGAACTTTAATTTTTATACGGGGTGTCAAAAGCCTTGTATCAATAGTCTTCGTGCTCTTCTCTAGACTTAAAGAGAGTCAGAATGTTAGCAATGAACAGGATGTTCAGAATGACGAACTTGTCTAGAGTTCATGAAAAGTTGTTTCATCGCGTCCATAATTACTTTTGGGCATCCGTGAACTAAAAGGCACAAACATGGATTCATAATGACCATATCGTGTGCGAAGAACAGTCACGGAAATGTCCCGCTCTTTCACTCGCAACTGATGGTAGCCTGATCGTAAATCGATCCTGGAAAATGTTTAGAGTCTGGTAGTTGGTCGGATAGACCAATAATACCTAAAATGGAAAATGCAGTCATGAATGGTGGTATGATTGGTAGTTCCTTCTGGTAATATATCTGGGAAAATTCTGAAGAAATCGACTGATGATGAATAAAAGGAACTTCAGAATTCGTATCATGATTAATATCTAGGAAACCATTGAACCCAATAACACATGCTTGTAAGGTAGAAGAAAAAAATTTCACCGATTTTCCTGGTGGAAAACCCTGATGAATGTATTCAGGAATCTGAACATCGCTGAATAAAATCTGATACGGATAACGATCCATTATAGAACTGAAAGATCTTGTCGTCATACTTAAATGAAAGCCTATATATATATTGGTGATACAACTACGTCTTAGATGGTCATGAGTATCCGAATATGAAATCGTGAAGTGAAAGTGTCATGTCAACACACATAGTAACATGGCAGATTCCATTGAATGCGTTTCGTCCGTCTCACACGGAACGAACACTGTGTGACCAAACTATGTACAATAAGTCAGAGATGGTACTGAAAATTTAGTGGCTTGACTTGTACATGGCACAACAGAATAAGTATACCTTTGGAAAGGTACCTTGAGTCATAGAGGCTAAGTTTAGAAATTATGCATGAGTCGTGTGTCTTGACTCATGTGCTGGGATATATACGTGTAACATGTGTCTTGACTGGTGTCTGGACATGTTTCTTCAATACATATACATGAGAGGATGTGTCTTGACGGATGTCTTGACATATGAAAAGAAATCATAATGAAAATGGTGGTTAAAATGCCAGAGTTGGTGGATCTACTGGACTACTTACTTTAGTATTTCTGGTTACGTACTCGACGGTGTTCTGTCGTGATTGCTAGAATAGTTGTTGTCACAATAGTGATTACTATCGTCTTGTCTGTCAGTTCCATGATGGTCATTCTTAGGATGGCGATTCATGTAACTATTCAGCTGAGTGGCCGGCTGGTATCGGTTCTCACTCATATGACTGAAAAAGGCAACTGATTGACGTGTGACATATAACTAAAAGGTAAGGACATGAATTGGGATGGAAATCTTCTGGTGGTGAAGCATCTTCTCGTCCGATCACTTTAATCTAACGCCTTTGTCTTCGTCTTGTAGGATCTTTAGGTTGTGAACAGCATCAGCATCTCGTAGCGTCTCCAAATAACCAGCAGCATCAACAATTAGTA
The DNA here is from genome assembly GCA_025667525.1 of Glebionis coronaria. NCBI lineage: Eukaryota > Viridiplantae > Streptophyta > Magnoliopsida > Asterales > Asteraceae > Glebionis > Glebionis coronaria. Next base: position 189,701 of record JANFOE010000768.1, read on the forward strand.
ACATTTCCAAGCTATGAGCGACATCAGCATCTTGTAGAATTATCAACAAGTGTAGTACGCCTGAGATGCTTTAGAATCGACTAGCGAATACTCATGGAGTATTGTAAGTGAAATACACATGGATTACAGTACGTATAATACACATGGGATACAGTACATGGAGTACACATGAAATACACATGAAATGATCGGTATGGGTTCGATCGTCTAACATGATTTTAAAGGAAGATAATTGGTTAAACAGTTAGAAAACCGAACTGGAATGAGCATCATGATAGCCTAGCCATTCAGCTTAGACATCATTCTGGTTACATAGAGAAACGCTAAAAGTGTGGTTAAACGAAATTCAGCGATGATTTGCATGAAAGCATGATTAATGAAAACCAACCATGACTATCATGAAAGCAGTATTAAATAAAATCCATTAATATCTAGCATGAGGGTATGATCAACATGATGAAACATAATTTAGATAAAGAGGCATGGAACATAATCATAAAGAAGATGAAATTATCATGAAGAAACATGGAACAAAATTAACATGAAGGAGCATAAACATAATCAGCATAAAAACGAAGTTAACCATGATGGTATGAAAACATACTTGACATAACGAAGCATAAAAAATTTAATGAGGGGACTTGAAAGAAATATAACTATCCAGAAAATCGTTGGTGTGGTCGACCATGGGTCGGTTCACAAAACAAAATTTGACGTGATTATTCTGATTAGAACTTAAGATGAACATAAGAAATGATGCATGAAACAGTTTATAAAGCATGGTTAATAACTATGATGATATGTATAATAAATGTGAAAACACTTATCCTTTTACCACTTATTTCTAATAATAATAAGACCAAAACGTGTATTTTATGTCGTAAAAGTCGGAATTATGCATGGTTTGTGTTTTTATTGTGTTTTAGGACCAAAAGATAAAAAAAGGAAGGCTATCACGGGCCTTTATCAAAGAAAACGAGAAAAGACGAAGTCAAAAGATCAAGAGTGCAAAAAGAACGGAAGTCCAAAGCCTATTCTGAAGATTTATCGAAGAAAAAGTCTAAAGACGGAAGTTTAATGAAGTCGAAGAACTCAAGTCTAATAGAAGAAGAAAATTATAAGACATGTTCAATTTGTATCGACAAATCCCGAGACGACGTCGAGAAAGACAAAGCATTTAAATCGAGTCGAGAAGAAAGAAAGAAGGAAGCAACACATGCACCTTCCCACCTCCTTTAAATACCCTCCTAATGACACATTAGGAGGGTGTTAGTTAGCTAGTTTATTTCTTTTTTGTAGTTTTCATTTTAGAGAGAGAAAGTGTTTAACTTTCTCTCACTAAAACTTCATCTTTTCTTTCAAATTTAAGCTTTAATTCATCTTTGTATTTGGAATTCATCAATCAAAAGTTCAAGTTAAGCTTTTTGTTCATTAATCTCTTTCTACCTTTCTTGATTTTACTTTGTTTTTTGATCCGAAATTTTAATGCTTTTTGTGTAATCTTGATGGTTTTGTGACTAAAAAGTTTATCTTTTTAATCCTTACTAAGTTTTTATACGGTTTAAGCTTTAAGCTTGTTGTGCTTATTGGCTTATTTCGTATTTATGGCTTATTGTCTTTTAAGTTTTCTTAAAAGTTTAGTCTTTTTAAAGTTTGATTTATAAAGTTTGCTTAATTCGTGTTTTGAAAGTTTTTAAATTTATGCTTGTTTTCATTCGGTTAAGATTTGATTAAGTGCTTATTCATCTTGCGTATTTGTGCTTATTCATTTTTGCTTATTTGCTCTTTGATTTCCATCGTATCATGCTTAAGGGTTTTATCAGTCCGATCAAGTAAGTGTGATCGCATAAACCCCTAGGGTTTCTACTTGCGATCCATTACTTCGATCACCCAGTACAATCGTCACTACGACCACACTTCATAATCCTCACCACGATCACTTGTTGCGATCGTGGGTACGATCATTGAGTGTGATCTGTGGCTGCGATTGCTTGGGTGCGATCACTTGTTACGATCGCATTGAGTATGATCACCTATACTACGATCATTAGGCTACGATCGACTAATACGATCACCGTGGAGTACGATCACCAGTTACGATCGCATTGATTGCGATTCAGGATACGATCAAGGACCACGATCGCATTGATTGCGATCCTATTTCATTTTTCGTTTTTATATTTTATTTAAATTTCAAATTTAGTTTTTCCCGCATTTTTACTTAGTATTATTTTTAAACGAGTTTTGTCTTAGTTTATTTTTACAAAGTTTTTAAGTTTTAAATTCATTACGTTTTAATTTCCATAAATTGCACGCTTCCCGAAATCTCTGTTTTTACCAAGTGTTTTTCTAGTAATTTTTAGTTTAATTTTTAAGGCTTTTATTTTACTCAACGACATTTTCATATTTGCTTATAGTTTAAAATAGATAACCCAACCATTTAATTTTCCACCAAGAACGACTGAGTCGCACTAAGTACTTGTAATAAATTCGAATTGAATCGAGACGAACAAATTTTTATACTTGGCAAAAACCTTGTATTAAATGGCGCCACTGTCGGCTCTCTTTTCGTTAAGATTAACGGTTTTTAGTGAGAGACACGTTGGATTTTGGGATCCGTTCACCTTTGAACTTTATTTTCTTGCTTTTATATTCTCAAAAATCCTAAAAAATATAAAATTTTCAAAAATTCAAAAAAAAATAGAAAAACATAAAAATCAAAAATATTTCTTGTCTATTTTATTTTCTTTTTGTAGGTGTGTATGCGTACTCGTGCTCGTAAGAAGAAAGTAGCTCAAGCCGAAGTCATTACTCCACCTATTGTCACCATGGACAATCAACCAATGATCGAGCTTTTGCAATCGCACGTAGAGGGCAACACCGATGCTATTGTCATACCCGAGATTGGAGCCAACAATTTTGAACTCAAATCCGGCTTCATTCAAATGGTCTCTGCTCAACCTTTCTTGGGGCGTTCGCTTGATGATCCTCATGACCATATAAAAAGGTTTCTTCAACTCACCAATACGGTTAAGTATAATGGGGTTTCACAAGAAGTGATTCGCTTGCAACTTTTTCCTTTCTCCTTAGAGGGACAAGCCCAGAATTGGCTTGATAAGGAACCGCCACAAAGTATTCTTACATGGACGGATTTAGAGACTATATTCATCAACTACTTTTTCCCACCCTCACGTACTACCGCTTTGCGGAATGAAATCATTACCTTTGAACAAAAGTACGGTGAGACATTTAGTGAATCTTGGGACCGTTTTAAAGAACTTTTAAGAAAGTGTCCACAACATGGTTTCACAAAAGTACATCAAATAAATATTTTACAATGGGTTAAGCATGAATGACCAAGATTCAATAAATAGTGCCTCGGGGGGTAACATTTTGGTTAAGTCTTCTAATACCGCATGGGACATTATTGAAAATAAGTCTAGAGTACAAACCAAGAGTGTTCGGACTAATGTGGCTAGTGCTAGCACTAATGAGAGCGACAAGAGAATTGATAAGCTTACTTCGCTTGTTGAAACACTTGCTCTCCAAACCGCTAACAATACCAAAGCTATCAATGCTCAAGTTAATGCTTTGAGTCAATCATGTGAAATATGCGGGGGATCTCATTCATACACCGATTGTCCTTCGACTCATGACAATCCGGAAAATGTGTATGCCGCCAACGGTAACTTTTCTACGGGAGGCTATCAAGCACGTCCTCAAGGTGACCGCAATTTGCTCAGCTATCGCTCAAACAACTTTCTTTCACCACCTGGTTTTCCACCTCAAAACCCAAACAACCTCAATCGCAACAATCAAAACCAACCTCGAGCTCCAAATCAGTATCAAACCCAAAGAAACCCATTTCCACCTCAAAGAAACAATCAAGTTCACCAACCACCCGCTTATCAACCACCTACCTACCATGCTCTCCCTCCTACCCAACCCACCACATTTAATTAAGAGGTTGACACTTACATGAGGACTAATGATGTGATAGTGCAAAATCTTCAGCGGGAAATGATCAACTTGAAAGCAGATATGGTGAAACAAGGGAATTATCTTCGAGCCGATATGCGAAACTCTTTGGCAAGTCAAACGAATGACTTAAGGAACATGATGGCTAGTTTCTTCCCAAGTAATCAATCCTCTGGTTCGGGTTCTCTTCTGAGTAACACCGTTGCTAATCCAAGAGGGGAGATGAAAGCAATCACCACTTGAAGTGGAAAAGTATTAAAGGAACCCGAGCTTCCTACACCTACACCAGTGATTGTGACAAAGGAAAACGAGTCCCCTTCTCCAATTCCTCCAACTTCTACTTCTCCAATTCCTCCAACTTTTACTTCTCCAATTCCACCGCCTTCTATTTCCACCCCTTCACCACCCAAGGATGTGAGTGAGAATTCCATTCCAAAGCCTTCATCTCAACCCAATATACCTTATCCCTCAAGGTCGAGGAAAGAGAAGTTAAAGAACAAGGATGATATTCAGGTTTCTAACTTTCTCAAAATGTTTAAACAACTGAATTTCAATATCTCCTTTGCTGAGGCTCTTGCTCACATGCCCAAATATTCTAAAATGTTTAAAGATCTTCTCAGTGATAAGGAGAAACTTCTTGATATCGATCAGACCTAACTTAATGAGAATTGATCCACAGTGCTCTTAAGGAAATTACCCACCAAACTTAGTGATCTGGGTCGTTTTCTCATTCCTTGCAACTTCCCCGGGGTAGAGAATTGTATGGCCCTAGCCGATCTAGGTGCTAGTATCAACTTAATGCCTCTAAGCGTTTGGAAACAAATGTCTCTACCCGAGCTAGTTCCCACACGAATGACTTTGGAATTAGCCAATCGTACGGTTGCTTATCCGGTGGGGATAGCCGAAGACGTCTTCGTCGGTGTCGACAAATTCACCTTTCCGGCGGATTTTGTTGTCGTTGACTACGAGATGGATCCCCGTGTTCCATTAATCGTTGGACGTCCATTCTTGAGGACCGGTCGCACTCTCATCGATGTAGCCGCGGGCGAACTAATCATGAGAGTCGGTGACGATAAAATCGCTTTCAACATGGGTAAACTTTCTAAGCAGCCTTCTGAAAACGAGAGTGTTAAATTCATTGACGTTCTTGATGAGGCTTGTGAAGAACATTTCAAAGACGCTTGTAAAAGTGGTTCTTCTTCTCTACCAATTGTTGAGACTGTTGCCTCTATTGCTCCATCACTAACTCCATTTAGAGAAAGTGATTTCATTTTGAAAGAATTTGAAGCAACTTTGGGAGATGTGGACTTGTAGTATGACGATTCTCCCTCCAATTGGGATAAAGACATTCGTATCATTGAGAAACTTCTCAATGAGGACCATATTTCTCCACCATCTCCTAAGGATATCTCTATCGATGAACCGAATTTGACTACGCCTTCCATCGAAAATCCTCCGAATTTAGAGCTTAAGGATCTGACGTCTCATCTCGAGTATGTTTTCCTTGAAGACAACAAGAAGTCACCCGTCATCATCGCAAAGTACTTGAAAGAAGAAGAAAAATCCCGACTTATCGCCGTGCTGACGAATCATAAGAAAGTGATTGCGTGGAAAATCTACGATATTCGTGGAATTGATCCTCACTTTTGCACACACAAAATTCTAATGGAGGACGACTTTAAACCTACTATTCAAAGCCAAAGAAGGGTGAATCCCAAGATCCATGACGTTATCAAAAAAGAGGTTATCAAACTTCTTGATGCGGGAATGATCTACCCTATCTCGGATTCAACATGGGTTAGTCCGGTCTATTGTGTGCCTAAGAAAGGCGGAATCACCGTTGTGCCCAATGAAAACAACGAGTTGATTCCTACTCGTCTCGTTACAGGGTGGAGAGTTTGTATAGACTATCGCAAACTCAATGATGCTACGAGAAAGGATCATTTTCCCCTTCCTTTCATGGACCAAATGCTTGAACGTCTAGCGGGTAATGACTATTATTGCTTCTTAGACGGTTTCTCTGGGTATTTTCAAATTCCCATCGATCCCAAAGACCAAGAGGAAACCACATTCACTTGTCCTTATGGAACATTTGCTTATAAAAGAATGCCTTTCGGCTTATGCAATGCTCCTGGGACATTCCAAAGGTGTATGATGGCTATCTTCCATGACATGGTTGAAGAAACTATGGAAGTCTTCATGGATGATTTCTCGGTTTATGGTGATTCTTTCTCTCATTGCCTTGCCAATTTGGAACGCATGCTTAAGCGGTGTGAAGACACTCGCCTTGTTCTAAATTGGGAAAAATGCCATTTCATGGTAAAAAAAGGGCATTGTTCTTGGACATAAAATCTCTAAAGCCGGTCTTGAAGTCGACCGTGCTAAAGTCGATGTTATTGCCAAATTACCTCCACCTTCAACTGTGAAGGGTGTGAGAAGTTTCCTTGGTCATGCGGGCTTCTATCGTCGATTCATTAAAGATTTTTCTAAAATCGCTCGCCCGATGACCCACCTCTTGGAAAAAGATACTCCTTTTATCTTTTATAAAGAGTTTCTTGAATCTTTCAATATTCTTAAGGACAAGCTGACTAAGGCACCGGCCTTGGTTACCCCTAATTGGGAGCTACCTTTTGAAGAAAACGAGAAAAGACGAAGTCAAAAGATCAAGAGTGCAAAAAGAACGGAAGTCCAAAGCCTATTCTGAAGATTTATCGAAGAAAAAGTATAAAGACGGAAGTTTAATGAAGTCGAAGAACTCAAGTCTAATAGAAGAAGAAAATTATAAGACAAGTTCAATTTGTATCGACAAATCCCGAGACGACGTCAAGAAAGACAAAGCATTTAAATCGAGTCGAGAAGAAAGAAAGAAGGAAGCAACACATGCACCTTCCCACCTCCTATAAATACCCTCCTAATGACACATTAGGAGGGTGTTAGTTAGCTAGTCTATTTCTTTTTTGTAGTTTTCATTTTAGAGTGAGAAAGTATTTAACTTTCTCTCACTAAAACTTCATCTTTTCTTTCAAATTTAAGCTTTAATTCATCTTTGTATTTGGAATTCATCAATCAAAAGTTCAAGTTAAGCTTTTTGTTCATTAATCTCTTTCTACCTTTCTTGATTTTAGTTTGTTTTTATCCGAAATTTTAATGCTTTTTGTGTATTCTTGATGGTTTTGTGACTAAAAAGTTTATCTTTTTATTCTTACTAAGTTTTTATAAAATTTAAGCTTTAAGCTTGTTGTGCTTATTGGCTTATTTCGTATTTATAGCTTATTGTCTTTTAAGTTTTCTTAGAAGTTTAGTCTTTTTAAAGTTTGATTTATAAAGTTTGCTTAATTCGTGTTTTGAAAGTTTTTAAATTTATGCTTGTTTTCATTCGGTTAAGATTTGATTAAGTGCTTATTCATCTTGACATACGAACCGCGTCTGAGTTTACTACTGCCAAAGTTGGTCAACCGTGGAAAGCTATTTTTGGGATTCTAAGCCGATGTTTAACACCCAAAACAACTGGGTTTGATGCTGTTCGTCCGCCAATCATCAAGATGTTTTATGGTATGTTTAAAGGTATGGGTATTGATTATGCATCATTGCTGTGGGAGGAGTTTACTTTTCAACTCTTCACAAACACGAAGGGTAAGGTTAAAAGTTACCAGTACCCTAGGTTCATTAAGCTGATCATACATTACTTTATGGAAAACGATACATCCATTAATAAGCGTGCAGGTAGTCGTCACCACACGATGGATGATGATGATTTGGTAGACTTAAGGCAGGAGACTCATTCGAATACGGTTATTCCTGGTCCCATTCCCAGTCATCTTCTGACCGATGAGATTATCGCATCTGATGATTACAAGAACTTGCTACAAGAAATTGAGAATCAACGAGCAAGCATTCTAGCAGGTGAAGACTCATCTACCACGGTTAAGAGCAAAGGTAAACGGAAGCAAACAGATTTACCTGAACCCAAAGCCAAAAAGAAGAAGACTGCAGTTAAGAAGGGAAAGGGTACGGCTGATGAGTTAGTTCTCCACGATGAAGAAGATATTGATGATCCTGCTCTTAACAAGGCTGAGAGAAAAGCAATGAAGATAGCTCTTGAAAGGAGTAGGAGAGATACGGGTGGTAGTGGTTCGGGTGCTCAGATGAATATTGAAGAAGAGTACGTGGAACCAGATGATGTTTTTGAGTTTGGATCACCTGAAAAGTATTCTACTTCGAAGGAGACATCCACCCCCCCTGTTTCAGCAAGTGTTGAAAAAGAGTCTACTCAACCTTTAGCAACTCAACTTCCACCAATACAACCCTTACCAACCAGACCAGTTTCAACACCATTTCTTCCACCACCAATAACTCCCATCCTTAGTACCGTAGTAACAACCGAGCCTATTCCATCAACCCAGAGCAGCTCTGCAACGTCTACAATGGCTGCATTGGTAATGGCCGAAATGTTGGATAAACATACGGATAATCACAAAAGAGAGATGGATGAACTTCTCCAAGAGCTACATAGACGAGTTCAAAGTGAAGAAGCATCTAGGAAAGCCCAAGAAGATATGCTTGCTAAGTTTGCTGCCGAGATGGAATTGACGCGAAAAGCTCATGCAAAAGAACTAGCTCAAGTTAAGAAGGCTGAAGCTGATAGGCATGAAGCACGAATTACGAGACTTCGAGCTATTAAGGATAACTATAAAGAGCAAAAAGAAGCTCTTGAAGCTTCTATTGAGGAGAGAGTGAAAGAATCCGTTGAATCCATTATGCCTAAACTGCGTGATGAATTGAAAACACTCGCTGCTGATAACTTGATGATCAAGTCATCCAATCCTTCTAAATCCGCCTACAAAATTGCCTATGACTTGACGGATTTTGAGCTAAAGAAGATCCTCAAAGCTCGTATGAGGGAAATTGGATCGTTTGATAAATCTAAGATTCAACGGATACTCTATAAATCCCTGAATGACGCTATCATGGAGGATGATAGGTTGTTCAAGACATTTGGAAGTGTGGTACCCTACCACATTCTCCCTGAGGAATAAAGGGAAGAGAGTGAAGAAGAAGAGGGTACTGGTGAAGAAGAGGAAGAAGAAGAAGTAGAAGAAGAAGATAAGGATGATGATGATGATGAGGATGATAATGATAAGGATGATGATGATGATGAGGATGATGATGACGATGATGATGATGGCGATGATGGTGGTGATGGTAATGAGGAGAGTGTTAGGGGGAGCAACGGGGATACCGATGAGGATGATGATGGGGGTAAACAGCCTAAAGAGGGAGATAAGGTTACCAGCTCCAAGAAACCTGCTAAGTCTGGAACCAAGTCCAAGAAAGATGCAGCGCAGAAGGACAAATCAACATCAACGGAATCAAGACGATCTAAGTGGCGCCACGATGTGAATGCTACTACGGCGTCATCGATTCCTGGTACATCTATGGCTGTATCTTTACCTATTACCACTAACCCTATTAGTCTTGTTGTTTTTGCTCCTGTGATTGCAGAATCGGTAACTGAACCTGAAGTTGCACAACACTCACCCGCTCATGACACTGCCGAGATGCCTGAATCAGAACAAGCAGATGTTCACGTCTCCACTCCTCTACAACAAGACCCACAATCTACTGTTCCAAGCACAAGGGACTGGGCAGACACGTTGGAGATTGACGAGACTGCACCGCCACAGGCTTGGATCACGGTAGCGGCGCAATATGATCCGATCACAGACGCCGACAAAGATGTTTTATATCTTCGTATCCACAGTCCGATTGACTTATGTGCATTTCTTGCTCATGAGTATAAGACTTCGGTTACTCCATCTTTGGTGAAGAAAGCGCTGAAGGATAAGAGACTTCGCGCCAAAACCCGATTGACCCAAATGGAGTTCGAGTATTATGCCGATGAGATCCTGAAAGCTCTGAACACCGTTCAACGGCCAGGTCTTCATGAATCAGAAAGAGCCCCACCTCCACTTGATCCTACTCAAGATAATCAGATTGCTCTCGACTTCTTCGTCACCAATGATCTTGTGTATCTTCTGAAGGGGTCATCAAAGTACGCAACCTCCCTGACCTTGCTGAAAGCTGCCAACTGGGGGACAATACCCTTTATCGAGGAAAAGGTAAACCGACTCTGGGTCCCAAAGGTAAATCGTAATTATGATATGTATGCTGTCATAGGTGCATCACACTGGGACGAACGAGTTCGAAGGGCGTACAGGGGTTGCTGCCTAGTCAATTCTGGAAGCAACGTTAGATCCGATATCCGCATCTCCAGCATCTTAGGGTTGAAAACTGAAGCCAAGAATGGATATTATCATGTGACGGAGATTCGTTTGAAAATGGAGGATGACAGAGAATACAAAATCCAGCAGGGAGATTTTTCTATCATTCGCCTTGAGGATATCGAAGATATGCTGCTTTTGATGACCCGCGATCAACTCACACATATTCCTCGTGAAGACCTCATTGCCTTGAATACAGCACTTCGTATGTTCACACGAAGCGTTGTTATCAAGAAACGAGTTGAAGATCTTCAGTTGGGAGTCGAAAGCTACCAAAGGAAGCTCAACTTAACCCGTCCAGTGAATCAAGTTCTACCTCAACATGTAGATAGATGTCCCTATACCGGCATTTCTGTCCCGAATTGCGGCATTTTCTACTTGAATAGTCGAGGTTTAATGAAGTTTATGAGGGTGGGTGAGCTTTACAAGTACGGTGATGGGACTCTTCTACAAGTTAGAGGAAAGTTGGAGCATCTTAATACGGGTGGGACTTTACCAGAGATGACCGAGGATTGGCATAAGGGTTATCGGCAGATGGCGAATTATGTGATCAAGATTATCGATCAAAAGCTCCGTGAACGTAGATTGATGAGGAGTTTGGAAAGATTCGTTGGTGGTAGACCATATCTAGTGCACCACAAGCTACTGCAACGATCCATTTAATAGGTCGTACATTTCAGGTCCACTTTATATTGGTTTTTCAATTGTGAATATGTATATTTGTAAATATTGTGCTTTTGCGGATTGATGTAGTGTTAAGGTATGATAATTTTTCAAGAATTTCTCACGAGATTCTAAATCTTTCAAAATATATCATACTAAAGCACTACAACTATCCCTTATTAACTTAAGGGGGAGCATGAACATGTTCTATGGCCAAACATCGATTTCATTTTTACCCAAAGACCGGTTAATCCATTCAATATCCCAAATATTAATGGTTAACATTTTGGATAAGGGGAGAAAATGGGATTAAGGAGATTTAAATGATACTTGGCTAAAAGATGAAAAAGACTTAACGATTATCCAACTTAATATGTGTAAAGCACGTGTTAAGGGGGAGCGTTTTGATGATCAAAAACACCTAAGGTACGAAACTTTTGATTTCAATATCACAAGTACTTTAGGTGATTTTCAATGATTTTTCATGGTGGCAATTCCTTCCCAAAACACACTTAATTCACGACGAATGTGGTGACAAAAGGGTGGTAGGAATAGGTTTAGTCCAATGATTCATCAGAGCCGATGGAATCTTCTCAAGGACAATTCCCTAGATAGAATTAGATTTTCTAGGAAAGTTGGAGAAAGATTGTGAACGTAGCTGAATGCCGACCAAGTACTTAAGCTAACACTGGAACAATCACAACAAGGTGCTAGTGATGACGTATTGGTAAGCATTGAAGGGGTTGAAGAATGAAAAAGAATTGTAAAGATAAAGGGTGTAAAGAAAGAAGCCCTCCTTACAACTTTAGGCAGAAACCGGGTCAATACATATGCTATTGAGGTCATTTTTGCTAATGATTCTCGGTATTGAAGAAAGACATCATGGACCCAGTGATGCAATGCACAACCCTTCCCAGCTAACTCAAATATCTCTCAAAAGGTATTTGTTTTAATCACACGGAGATCAACACGTTATCTATTGGTTTATTCACTCCGAATAGACTGGTATTGAAAAGGTGGCACTCCTCTCCAGCCATCGCTCACTAAATCAAAACGCACAATCGAGTCTAGAGCCAAGAGATCATCAAAAGTCTCATTAGGACACTTTCCATTTATTCCTTGCTTTCTCACACACTGTGAAAAGTAAGAGATTTTCATGAGTCCTACGCATTATTCCTGTAATATTGCCAGAACATCCGAGTAATACGCAAGTATTACAATGAAGATGGAAATCCTGCTTGAGCTAACATCAAACAAGCTCATGGTAGGTTACACGTGCGGTTCTTTTAGAACCAATCTTGTGAAAAACTGGAAAGAAACAGTGGTTTAATTCTTAATTGAACTAAAACTCGTTCCAGGCCTCTACGCATTATCATATGATCTTGCCAGAACACTCAGAGTGACTCTTTATTGATCACAGTGACGAGTGGAAATCCTTCTAGTGTTAACATCAAACAGCACTTGGTAGGTGACGTGCAAGATTCTTTATGAATTGAGCTCGTGACAACTGGAAAGCAACGATGGTGAAAATCTTAATTGAAATTCACTTGTTCCAGGTTTCATGAATTGACGGCTTCAAATCACAAGGATAAATTATCCAAGTGATTCACTCTTTATGTTCGCAGTCAGCTTTGGACGGTCGAATAAAGAGAACGGGTTTACCCACGAAATCCTGTCAGGAAGTTACTTAATTGAAACTATCCGTCACGGGTACGATATCTAATATCGTCCAACGGTCTTCACCGACCGGAGGTAAAATGCTACCGAATTAGAATAAAATGTTCAAAGCCATTTTATTCGTGTCGTTGCTGTGTACCTGTTGAAGACGGTGGCGTTGCTGTGTACCTGTTGAAGACGGTGGCGTTGCTGTGTACCAGTGAAGACGGTGGTGTTGCGGTGTACCTGTAGAAGTCGTTCCCACATGCTTATGACTTTCTGCATCAAAGTTCAGCAAAAAATTCAAGAAAGTACAAGATGAAGTCTTCCGCTGTACCAAACTCTGAAGCTTTCGAGAATTCAACAAAAAGGCATAAGTGTGTTGAACATGAAGTCACGAGGAGGCAAAATTCATAAGAAAGGCAAAGATCGCACGTGAAAGGCCAAAAGAACAATGCTCTCAAGCCAAAGCCAAAAAGATCAAACCAACATATTCACAACAAAAGAAAGAAAAGAAGAAAAGACTACGAGCTAAAGAACGAAGACTTAGTATAGTATGCTAGGTTTAGAACTTTGTAACGTGGAGTGACCTCCCTTAGGGGGAGATTGTTAGAAATACGTTTTAACGTATATTAGAAGTATCGGTCACTCGACAATATGATTTATGTTGTAATAGCTCGTAGTTAACAAATAGTTATTAGTTACTTATTAAGTTAAGTAAGAACCGGTCCATGGGATTGTCATGGACCGGCCCAAGCCCAATGTTGCTTGGAAGTATAAATACCCCTTTCCACCATGGAAAGGGGTTGGTTGTTGTTCATTTTGAAACTTTCATATTAATAAAATCACACATAGTTTTCTCTCTCTTTCTCTCTCTAGTTTCTCTCACTAGAAAACATCAACCCACTTCATAGATTCATAGGTTATCAATATTCTACATTTATTTGTGCTTATTCATTTTTGCTTGTTTGCTCTTTGATTTCCATCGTATCATGCTTAAGGGTTTTATCAGTCCGATCAAGTAAGTGTGATCGCATAAACCCCTAGTGTTTCTACTTGTGATCCATTACTTCGATCACCCAGTACGATCGTCACTACGATCACACTTCATAATCCTCACCACGATCACTTGTTGCGATCGTGGGTACGATCATTGAGTGCGATCTGTGGCTGCGATTGCTTGGGTGTGATCACTTGTTACGATCGCATTGAGTACGATCACCTATACTACGATCACTAGGCTACGATCGACTGATACGATCGTAGGCTGCGATCACTGGGAGTATGATCTAAAGTCACGATCGTGGTGGAGTACGATCACCAGTTACGATCGCATTGATTGCGATCCAGGATACGATCAAGGACCACGATCGCATTGACTGCGATCCTATTTCATTTTTCGTTTTTATATTTTATTTAAATTTCTAATTTAATTTTTCCCGCATTTTTACTTAGTATTATTTTTAAACGAGTTTTATCTTAGTTTATTTTTACAAAGTTTTTAAGTTTTAAATTCATTACTTTTTAATTTCCATAAATTGTACGCTTCCCGAAATCTCTGTTTTTACCAAGTGTTTTTCTAGTAATTTTTAGTTTAATTTTTAAGGCTTTTATTTTACTCAACGACATTTTCATATTTGCTTATAGTTTAAAATAGATAACCAAACCATTTAATTTTCCACCAAGAACGACTGAGTCGCACTAATTACTTGTAATCAATTCGAATTGAATCGAGACGAACAAATTTTTATACTTGGCAAAAACCTTGTATTAATTTACATGAGTGAACGCCTATGGGTCGGTTCACAAAACAAAAGGCAAGTGTGGACGCCTATGGGTCGGTCCACTAATCAAACAAAAAGTTTCGATAAAAGCACATGCGACTAAATAGAGCCAGTCCTGTACCAACCATTATTTAGTCAAAATTCCTGCGACAATGAGATGCATACATGAATGAATACATGAAATGAAAATAAAATGAATGCATGAAAACCAACTGTCTAAACCTAACAGAAAACGTATGACCAAGTATGAACTACGGTGGTTCAGTCCATATTAGCCAAAGTTCTCAAGGAACATCATGCATAAAACAATAACATGTAACTAAGTATGGATGACGGTTGTTCAATCCATATTAGTAAAAACAGTTTTGAGAAAACATCATGGTTAAAACATCAAGGTGTTGAAAATATCGATACATGGAATAACAAGCGTTGTCTTAGGAAGGTCCTGGTGACTACCCACTAGTCACAGGTCAAGTTTTAGAGCCTACAGGTCGAAACCTTGGCTCTGATACCATAATTGTAACACCCTATTTGGATAAATGGAATGTCACAGGATAATCATGGCGTAATATCAAAGCATAAGGTAAATGTCCTAAAACATTACATGACCATAGTGATAACAGGGATCAAACATCGGTCCCCAACATAAACTCATAAACAAGCATAAAGTAAAAGTAATGCAAATGAAACAGAAACATAATATAGCTCCCATCCTATGCATAACCTTTCCCATGCTCCTGACCTTGTGTACCTGGCGTTTGGGGACATGAAAAAAGAAAACGGCTGAGCGAGACGCTTAGTGCGTAGATATATAATAATAACATGGAATAGCATAACATAAGTGAAGGCTGAAATGAAAGCATAATAATGAAAGTGCAAGTGCAGCGGAATTATGTAAGTCCTGGGAAAACCTGGTAACATGTAATAAACTGGTTTATTCTGAAAAAGTCTCATGTTCATGTTAATACTGAAATTCTGCTGTTTAATCATGAAAACTGTAATTTAAATGCCAAAGAGCTCATATAGGTCATGAAATATATCAACATGCATGAATACATGGAGGGGTGACCTCGTCATGCAATTAGAGGGGCTGCCTCTAATTATAATAGTCTAGGTAGGAGGGATCAACTCCTTGTGAAGGATGCAAGGCACACACCACATTCACCATGAAAATACTGTCTGAAACATGTAATCTAGGATGCACCCATTCGCCCCACATGATAATAATAATAAAGGCCAAACTTGTAAAGGGACGTTGTGAGCAATCACTCTCACCGCAGAAGAGTCATAACACCGGTGCCTCTAGTGCTATGGTCAAGGTACCTCCGTAACTAGGTGAACATGGCATGCGTGTATATAGCTTAGGCAATTAAAATAAACATAACATTTCCTGACGTGTTTAAGACACATGACTACAGGGAAACAAATGATTGCAAACGGGAAAACCTAATCAAGCATGCAAATGGAATTGTCCATACTGAAGGACGGAATATCCATACCTCACGTCCAGTAATGCAAACAAAGAATAATATGGAAGATGACAGCGGAAGATACTACTCCACAAATGCTACATAATAAAGATGGACGTTTATGAGTTGCTTGGCTAACTTATACTTAACTGACTATTAATTACTTGACATTTTCTTAACTTGTTTTACTTGTTCTTTTATTCCCTTAAATGTTCTTACCTGTATTACTGATTCATGTTAAAGCATGTATTTTGAATAGTGTAATTCATGTTCTTATAAATTAATAAGCATAAAATATGTATAATTCAAGATCATATAATAAAGTTTATTAAATAAATACTTTAAGCTAAAATTATAATTATTAATTAATAATAAAATGCATGGTTTATATTTGAGATTATTAATTAATAACAAAATAATCCTAAGTTAATAAAACTTTACCAAAGCTTGATAATTACATAACCAAATTAAGTCTAGATATTAATTTAATTACGCAAACAAATACATAGATCAATTCTGTTAATAAAATATAACCTAAGTTACATAAATAATTTAATTATATCACGTAACAATAATTAAATTAATCTTGACTATATAACATACGCTTATGTACCCGAGCCTACCGAGACACCCATGTCACTAAACCAAAACAAACTAGTAAAACAACCTAGACAATGTTGTCCCATATATTTCCTTAGTCCTGTCCAACATATTATTATAGTATTGTTCAATAAATAAATCCAGCTTTGTCTAATATATTATTTCTAGTGCTATCCGATAAACCAACATATGTGTTTTCCAAGAAAACTGCCAACCAATACCTTTGCTACCTGCTGTTTGTCTAAGGTTACCCACTGTTTTACTATATTGGTTCTGGCCACCCATTAATTCTACCCACCGGCGTCAATTAATTTCCCACCGAGACACAAAGTGTCTCGGTTCCCGCTGCTATTAACCAACACGCATGTTGGGGTGTTTGGGGTTACCACTGTTATAACAAAACTCATCCTGCTGGTGGGAAAATTTACCACTGAGACCATGAATGGTCTCGGTTTGCTTGCAAACAGCCACGAATACATTCTCCAATCCCGAATCCCCTTCTTATCCATTGTTTTAACATGTTTTAAAATCCTGAATCCTGAATCTTAGATCAATTAACAATAGAAAAGAATAAAAACGTGATTAATTATTATTACCTTGTTTGAGTTTTGGTTTAGAAACATAAAAGAAAAGACGAACACCAACCCTGAGTCTTGATCGAATCCACATGATGTTCTTGTTCTTGGCGATTGGATCGATGGCAGGACAAGAAACCAAAAAAACACATCCGACGGCTGTTTGTTTTGGTCCTAGGGTTTTATGTTATGTGTCGACTTAAAATTAAACATGTACCTTGTTATTTTTTACGCATATTCGTGTTGTAAATGTCGTGGCTTATTATTGTCGTGATTTTATATGTCATACGTAACTATTAAAATACATAATTTACTTATCGTGTTTAATTATAATATAATGTACGTGATTATTTATCGAAATTAATTATTTTAAGAAACGTTCGTATTAAATAATCATGATCCGCGTCGTATATTACTTAACTGAAAATTTTAATTTAACCGTATTTTCATGCACTTAATGATCTTAGAGATTTTAAGCGGGTTTTACATCGTCCGTTCAATTTCATGATCTGATTAATTCGATCAATTCAAAGGTGAAATCAGATACCTAGATTTGTTTTGAAATATTTTGAGAGATTAGTAATATGTTGAAATATTTTGAAACTTGTTATTGTTGTACGTACCTTGGATTTTAAAAATTTTATATGACTTGATGGAGAACAATAAAATAATCAAGTTATATATACTAATATAGTGATGGTGACTTGAATTTCGTTTACCATCATCGTCCTTTGTGAATATGTGGCACATTTCTGAGATTTATTTAACTATTTATGTTTATATAATCTGTTACACATATGTAAAAAGTTTAATATTTTGATTGCTAAGTGGGCTTATTTGCACATTTATTTTTAAGTCAACTATTTAAAAGAAAAATAGTTACTTAATTTTTCTAATAGTATCTGTTCGTTCAGTACAATTTTTTTTGGCTTTCCAATATCGTTCGGGTTATAACTGATAACCATTAGTCAAAATGGTTTGATAAGTTTTGGTATAAGCTAATTTTATATTTTTATCTTGTACTATTAATATAAAAACTTTTTGAATGTAAATTGTTGGTAGTGCAAGGTTCTAATTGCTATGATTTATTTTCTAAATGGTGTGAATGAATTTTTAGACGACGTGCATGTATGTTATTAGAAGACGCGCATACATGCGTTATAAAAAAACATGTATGTTTTGTAAAAAGCATGTATGTTTTATAAAAAGAACATATATGTTTTATTAGAAAAAACATGTATGTTTTATAAAAAAAAACATGTATGTTTTGATTAGTGAAACACGTATAGTATGAAACATGTATGTTTTATTTACGTACGAGAGATTTGTAAACGAGAGGTATGCATGTAAAACATGTATGTTTCTTACCTGTATATGTTATGTTATAAGAAACATGTATGTTATAAGCAGTGGTGAACCATGTATTTGCTTTAGACATTTGTTTGTGGTTTAATTATTTTTTGTATAATTGTTTCAGAAGAAGATGATGAAGATGATGAAAGTTGATGAAACATATATACATGAAGATAATGATCATTTTTGAAGAGATACAATTGTTATATAGTATATGTTTTTTGAAGGTGTTATTAAATTAATTGTAACATATGCATATGAATTTTGTCTTTTTTTTATAAAGGTTTATGTTATTTGATTTGTGCTTCAAACATCTTAAAAAGTAACGATTAGATGATAATATTCGTAGATTGATAGATTGATATAAAGTGTAAAAAATACATACTAAAAAGACATATAAAAACATATATGGACCTTATCTTTTTAAGAATGCAGTCGAGAAAAAGAAGTAAAGAGAATCTAGATAAAAGAATCCAAATTAAAAAAAGTTAAGATTAAACGAAAGTTAAAAAGAAAATAAATATATAAAATAAAATTTTTCTTTTACCATTCTACCCTTTAAAATAATTTTAAAATAATTAATATCTAAAGAATCTGAGTGGTTGGAATGAGTTCTGTAAGTTCTTTCATTAAGATTGGTTCTGTAAATAAAGCTCCCATATATATATATATATATATATATATATATATATATATATATATATATATATATATATATATATATATATATATATATATATATATATATATATATATATATATATATATATATATATATATATATATATATATATATATATATATATATATATATATATATATATATATATTATATAGGTATAATTATGATTTGAAACCACACTTTTTAATCCAGTCATATCCCAGTCACATCTTTAAGCCAATAGAATTTGAGATTTTCCTAAAAAATCTCAAAACTTTCCTAAAATTCGTCACTTTTGACCAAAAAAACGTTTTTCTGAAAACGTAATTTTTTAAAAAGCGCGTTTTCATATCGTAGCTATATATACTGTTATTAACTCTATCTTTTTTCATATTTTCTACCACATGCGGCCGGTCAAAAAACACACAACCTCCATAACCATTTTCTTCATCAGTCAATC
This sequence comes from Glebionis coronaria, assembly GCA_025667525.1. NCBI lineage: Eukaryota > Viridiplantae > Streptophyta > Magnoliopsida > Asterales > Asteraceae > Glebionis > Glebionis coronaria. Next base: position 209,181 of record JANFOE010000768.1, read on the forward strand.
TTTATTCAATCCAATATGAATTGTCTTATTCATCTGGATTTAAAACATAAAAACCAAGATCTCTTCCTTCTCTTCAAGATCTAACATCAATTGCAATACTCGAAGCACAGGTCATTAATTTATTAGTTTTCTAGGGTTTGTGCTTATTGAAATTTCCTTATGTTTGATTCTTGATCAGATCATAAAAACCCACTTTCTCAAGATCTCTTCCTTCTCTTTGAGATCGAACATCAATTGCAACGATTCGATAGACGGCTCATCGGGATAGATCTCAAAGTACGTGGAAAGGATATCATCAAAAACTAATTACCACAGATTAACAAAAATCAATGCACATGTTAGTAATTTATCAGTTTTCTAGGGTTTGTGCTTATTGAAATTTTTTATGTTATAGGTGATTATTGTTTTTTATGTTATACTGTAGGTGAGTATTAATAGAATTTTTTAATTTATTATCCTTGTTCCATATAGGTTGTCCATGATTAATTTTTTCGCTACTACTCCTGATGTTGGATACCAAAGAACATGGACTGGAGCAGAAAGTGATATCGTGCGAGCTAATTGGGGTTCATCCTCTTTCTTAGCTTCAAGAAACACAAGACGGCAATTTTCCCTTATTTAAACAGTTAAAAGATCTTCAGGTTGTAAGTGTTTATTTTTTGTGTTGTTGGGTATATAATAGTTGCTTGGTTCTAACACAACGTGTTTTGGCTTATTTGATATGTTATGAGTTCTATTTTAGAGTTCCTTTTCGATTCACTGAAAAATGAAGATATATTTACGCACTCGCCCTTTTTTACTGAAAAATCAATAGAACAGAAGCACATATAGGCTTGAAATTTACTGCAACAATCAACACACCATTTTCGATTGATTCCCCTATAACCCAACTTTTTTAATTTCATCCATGTGACACATTTAAAATAAGAGACAATCAAAATCGATTATTTATAAAGAAATGTATCGGATTTTCCACCATGTACAGTTAGGAGTACTATTAGTACTATTGAATGCCTGAAACAACAATCAGCCCAACGAAGCTGCTTAAGGGAAATACGGTTATTCCAAACCTGATTCTGAAATGAAAGAACATCCGGAATGGGTTATAAGCAGATTATCCGGATTCGGCAGACATTTGTCAATAAAGATGGTTCCATTAGAGACGAGTTCCGTCTACCAACATTCGAAGTATTGGCGGGGAAACCTGACATGCTGTGATTACCTGGCCTGAGATTAATTCAAAGAACTCTTAACACTTCCATTCGTTCTGAAGTTGCACCATCAAATGCAAATATAGGTGCTTCAACATTCTACCTGAAGTTGGGGATGCATGCTATTAGTCAACGTATATCCATTCATCCATTATAAATGGATCTTTAAATTTCTTATTGTGTTTAGGTTAATATTTATTGTTCGTTATTAATTAAAAATGGTAATTGTCGGGTGTGATTTCAAGGTTTTTGTTCATATATGAATTCATATTTGGAGTATTTGATACCAACATGTCAGCGGTGTATGTGCTGCAGCTAATGTGCTTAGTAGTGGGAGAACCGCTAGAGCTTCTACTGATGGATGATGCAGCTTAACACTTATCTTCCTAAAGGAATCATCCAAATATATTTAATTTTGCACATCGTTTTCAGTGGTTAGCTATTAGACTATAAGTTATAATGAATTTTTATGGGCATGTGGTAATGTTTGTCTATCAACTTGTTACCAAGAAAGCCTTCGCGAGTTTTCAATCGAGTCTGCATACATGATGAGGTAACAAAGCCTATCACTCACACGACAGATGGACACGGTTTTGAGAAAGGAATCACGTGCAACTATATGTACATTTCTTGTGAAATTAATGCCAATTGTTAAATATGCATTCAGCTCACTGTTAACTCCTCAGGACAAGGCCGATAAAAGTTGGTTTAAACAGAAGGCTGAGTAAATTATTCTGATTGTAGCAGAAAATGACTGTGGGGAGGAAAGAGTCAATAGTATCAAGAAAAGGGAAGCAAGTTCTGCCAAACTAAAAAAATCTGCAACAGGTTTTCACCTACTATTAGTATCATTCTTACTAAAACTAATACGTGTTGTGTATTAAACTTCCGTCTGACTTGCTGATTTGGTCTTTTCTCCTGTTTTGTCAATCTGCATGAGCTCATATCATTGTTTCTCGTCACCTGGAACCCAGATCATTCTCAAGTATTTTTTGACAGGGGTAAGTACTTGAACTTACTTCCCTCTCGATATATATTTTTTCATACTTCCGTCTAATGAGTAACATACACACGAATCCATTTGGGGAAAGAAAACAAATTCCTTCTTTTGGACAACCGCACAGTGGAGATCGACATGGGGAAGTAGACCAACCCCTTATGCTTAGACAACATAGATGATGGTAGTAGTACACGACCTGGAAATCTGGCATCAATATCAGCAATGCCTGCATGCAGAAAAAAATGTCATGAAACTTAGATGGGAGGATTATCAATTCAGAGATAAAGCTAATTAGCATTTTTTTTTCTTTTAGAACGTTTTGTTGTTGATTTAATATAAAAATGTAAAAAGAACATGGGTCAACCAGACCCAACACGACTCAGCTGACTTATTTTTATTTATGGATGATCAGTTCTGACCGACTAAGTGACTTTTCATATACCTGATAACCTCCCCGAAGTAAGTGAATGCACATGCTCCTGAACCCGAGTAGAACCATTGAAAAAAGGCCCACGCAAAACTTCCTGCGAAGAACTTTGCAAACCTCACTACTTGCTCCCTGCATTAAAACATAGGAAAAAATAGTAATTCTTCTAAAGGGGTATTTGGATGTATGTTTTGAGTGTTATTAGGTGATTCTAAATCTTCAGGAACAAATTATCAGGTAAAATAAATCAAACTTTATGATGCACAGATGGTTAGTTATAAATGGTCATTCATTGATTTAATGGCCACAAACAATATCATTTCTTAAAAACTAAAATATCAAAAAAATAAGGAGATGGTACATAAAATGTTTTTTCACTTATCATCGACATATCTTTTGATTTTCAAGCCCGTGGTCCGGTTGACAATTTTGGTCATGTGGATCTACCATTAGACTACTTGGAGTTTTTCAGTTTGTATGATCCGGTAAGAAGTTGAAGTAGTGAGTGTTGGGAAAAAAGAGTTTGTGCACATATGGGAGATTGGTCGCCTATGTTGTTGATCTGGAGGTAACAGATGGTTCTTTTTGAATTGATTTTTTTCCGTTTCTCAGTTCTAATTATGTACAACTGTTTCAGGCTAATCCTCCTATAGGAAAGGATTCACCTTGCTCATGATGTACCTATTTATACAGTCATGGCTGCTATGTGAATCATTCTGCAAGCGCCTAAATGCTTTTCTACAAAGAGATTAAATCGTCTCAAGTATATTTTTCTCTTTGATTTAAATTAGATATTTGAGTGGGATCGAGACTTATGAGATAATCTTAAACAAACACCACCATAGTTCAACTTAAAGTATTCATTTTTTTTCTTTTTCTACAGGTTGTGGATAATACAGTGATGTTGGTGTCTCTATGTAATGCATACTGCAAAGCACCATGTCGCGTGACTTGTGGTAGCCTAATAACAATATTTCAGTAATATCGTTAAACTTGTGTGGAGAATATTGGTATCTGCTTGCTAAGAATGAGCCACATCAGCACCGCCATTGCAGGAATGCTGTGAGTACCCTATATTTTTTACCGACCATTTTATTATATTGTTTCTTTGTACAAAAAAAAGGTGCATGCTTTGAAAGAACTAAAATATGAGCATTCAGAATCTAAAAGCATTTGGAATCTAAAATCATATCTTACTCAACCAACTTAGAAAATGTGTCCTAAAACAGTTGTAGCCAAGATTGCCGGTATCTTGGCGTAATAATTTGACCACGGTTACGGTTGCAACCATAGTGGAAAAATTGCAGATTTGTTTCGCCCTATTTATGTATACTGAATACATTATCAAAATATAATATAAGTTAAAATCTATTTCTTATAATAAGAGGTGGCAAACATATGTGTGAACCTTTTCCCTTTGTAGAATACTATGTCGAAGTCCGCCATTGTGAGATCTACACAACTGCAGTGCTTCTCGCCACCCTTCGTCCCTCCAAACCACCTAGAGATGAAAACCGGCAGCATCTCATGAATGAAATCTCAAATCTGAGTTGCCAAAGTTATTGAAGCACTGTATATGATAACCCATAGTTTGTTACTTACTTTCAAGAAACTACTGCAGAAGTCGAGCTTGGACACCTAAACATCGGTAGCCGTCCCACAAGAAGAAAACCTTCAGTAGGAATTTGTGATCTGCGAGCCATCCCATGGATATTTGCATGGACACAAACACGATTTGTTCTTCCTGTTTGGCTTGGAGTTGGAGCTGGCTTAAAAGGTTTTTATGAAAAAGGACATACTGAAGAACTAAAAGCAGGTTATGGAGAATGGCGTTTCTTTCAATCTATAGTAGTCCTTATAGAAATGGTTTTGGGAAAAGCTGATATGTCAATTGTTAAACATTATGATGAGGTTCTGGTTGCTAAAAGTAGAAGGGGTCTTGGTGGATGATCAAAGAAAAGAGGTTTTGACAACTGAGAAATATGTGTTGGTGGTAACAGGACAGGAGAAACTATATGAGAATAACCAGATTCTGAGGAAGTTGATTGAGATTCGTCTTCCATATCTTAATCCTCTTAACATGCTGCAGGTTGAGATTTTGAAGAGGTTAAGAAGTGATCCCAATAATCATAAACTGAGACGCATTGCTTATTACCATCAATGGCATTGCAGTTGGGATGAGGAACACCGGTTAATTACCATCTACGAGTGAAAACCGTGTGGATTTAAAAACAGGCATATGGAATATGTTAGGCTTTGTATGGCTTGTAATAGGCATCTGTGATTATAGTCTTTGCAGTATGATTCAGCAAGTTTTAATGGAAGGGATCACGTTCGGGTTTGGTGACGACAACAGTTGTGACTCTCTTAACAGGAGGAAGGTTTGGACAAGATGGCCACAACAAATGGCTGGTGGTCATAGTCACCCACCAATGATGTGGATGTCTATGCCGTCACCACCTCCTCCACAGGGTTGAAGTATATCCCTGTTGCATAAGGAGGAAAATGCCATACTTGTAGAGAGACAGAAAACCAGTGTAAGAACCGCATGAGGTAATGTGAATGCTAGCACCTTCTTGATCACCCAAAGGCAGTTCAAAGGTTCATTTATTTACCTTACTTTTCATTATATATTATTTTCATTTCAGTACTATTCTGAATTAAAATATTCTTTGTAGAAATCGATAGGAAATCAGTAACCAACTGCTGGAATTTTACGAGCAATGTCATACTCTAATTTTTTGGTTCTTTGTTTTATATACGGTATACTTATCTTTCCTGGTGTAAAAATACATGTAGATAACAAGGTTGTCGTTGGCCTAACAGGATGGCAGCAACTACATTTGCTGTCACAGAAACATAATATAATGTCAAGTGCTGCTTAGGTTTATATTGCATTGTTTCGTCTGAAGTCCTTCACATTGTAGGTCCTTTGATGTTAACCACTGAATTCTTTTATGGCTTAATAAATACATGCCGCCATAGAGACTTGGTCTATTTTTATATACAACGCATTAGACTCATTATGTTAACGATGTGTTGTTCAATACTTTTTGTTTATTCTGCATTCTATTAAGTTACCTTATACATGTCATCTTTTTAGCCCAGGTTGATGTAGACATGTAGTTTGCATTTTAAGTTTGCTTGTCAGTTTCTTATGTTTGTTATTCTTCTAGCTGCTGTTGGAAAAGACATTACGACTAAGGAGGTTAACTATGTTTCATCTATAGATATTGATGCTATCAGCATAAAACATGTTGATGCATCTCTATTAGAAGATTCTTTAATAGTGATGACGGTTTCGAATAATGCTTTGATAGCTGATGATCACCCTTCAGAATCTACTCCAGAACTCAGAAGTGCCTTCACCTGAATCAGAGATCAGCAAACCTTCTGGAGCAGAGGTCAAGGTGTCTACCACATCAGCATCACCTACCAATGACTTTGATGTGTGGTTGTCAATCGAAGATTTAAATTCTCATCCCTTACTGGTGTTTTATACATTGGCTCAGAAAGAACTATGAGCAATGGACGTGCACCACGCCAGTCTCTTGGAGGAGCTGAAAATTTATCAAGATCATGGATCATCCAGTAGATTCTCATCAAGAAATTTACTAAAGAATGGGATTATCTCATCAGAAGTATATGAAAGTAGCAAATAAGCAGATCTTGGCCATGCCGATGAGAACGATAAATCAAAGCCCGAAGATTTTGTATTTGAGATGTTGCATGATATGTTACAAAAGGAGGTTTTGACATTACAAAAAGCATGTCATCAGAAGGATCAAAACATAGATACCAACAGAACAATAAAATTAGAACAATACCATCATATGGAACGTACTATGGAAAAGGAACTTTTTGCGTTGCTTGCTGCTAAACGGCACAAAATTTATATGGGACGGCGTACCAGTGTTCCCAGGTTAGATCTCTATATAGATTCTTCAAGTTACGTAAAGTTTCTGATGAGGTTTATTTATAGGGACTAGGGAGGTGATTTAGTTACAGACAAATTTGCTTCATCCACAGAAACTAAAAAGAAAATTACATATGTGCCCTTACAATTTATTTATCTCACATTTACAATTTTGATCTTTAGTAACAAAGTACCCAATAACTTATACACTATTTTTCTTTGTTGGTGTACAACTGCTAGTTCTCTACGTCTCTATCCTTCCCGATTCTACATTCGTAAATTACTTATGCCAAGTTGCATCTAAATTGTTTATTATTGAAGTATATACCGAACTAAAAAAAGAACACCAAGTGTGATTTAATAGCAGTTAACTATTATTTGCTTTGTAAATTATTAAGAGTACTAAAGAGTCTTGCATCGCACGCTAAGTCAACTTAGTTGGAGGGGTCGTCCTTAACTGGTAGGGTTTACATATTTCTAATATTTCAAGCCTTAATGATGCAATAATATTGGCGGACCGGATACACTTATCTTCCAACCAGATCAAATTCTTTTATGTAGTGGTTCAAACGACTTTATGAGTTCTTTCCATATATATAGAAACGAGATGGTCTTCGCATCAAAGAAACCGATAAATGACATGATTTCAACGACATCAAGCTCAACCCTTATACTTGGATTCAATCTAGAGCAAAAAAGTACTAAAGAGTGAATGGACATTTTATTACGATAAATTAAAGGGATACAGGTTATCTATATGTGTATGGTTCAAAGAAAGATCAATATATCACTTTGCAGTATGTATTATTGTAATATATGGTCTATATTTGTGCTGAACTAAACTCAAGTTGGTTCTACAATAAGCTTCGGGCCTTGCGACTTGATTGTCACATATTCAAAGACATGTTGTTTGTTTGTGCAGGAAAAAGTCCTGGCAACAAATGATAAAGGCGCTAAAAATTTAAATACTATACACTATATAATGAACTTGAGCTTGAGCTTGATGGTTAGATAAGGGTGGGACTTGGAGATTGCTATATTAGTTATACAAATTCATTCGTAGTTGGTATACCGTATAAAGTTGGCGGTTCATTGCGAATTCTATGCTAATAATATAAACTGTAAATGACTATTTACAGTAATTAAAATTAAAACACTACAAACAGAAAATACTTTTCATCCCATCTAGGGCTTTGGCATGCATGGCTATATTAATCCTGGTGGAAATCTAACATCGCTAATAATACCCATCATAATTAATACTGTATATAAAAAGGCCAAGGACATGTAAAGTTTGAGTCAATGACTACATGGCTGAAGTTGTGACACCCTAGAATCGAGGTCATTTACGATACCCTAAATTACGCTAATTTTTGAAATTTTTGATAAATTTTAATTTCTATAATTATACGTATTTTGGTTAGAGCCGATGTTCGAGGTTATAATTTTTACGGTTGACGTTTTGAGAAGGACGATGACGATTACGATCCCGAGAGATGCCCAATTTTATATAATTTTTGACGATTTATCGATAATGTAATTTTTCGAGAATTTTATTTACGGTACGTGTTAAGTTGAGTCGTGTGAGTTTTATAGCCTTCCAAGTACATTTAAAGTATCCCAAAAATATTTTGGAGCATTCGGGAAGAGTTCCGACTCCCGTAAAATTTTCAAAATTGACAAATGAGTCAAACCCGCAAAGTTTTGAGGTTGTTTTCTATTTAAGGACAAAAGAAACTAGAAATTGCAACAAGGTCCCTCCTAACTAACAAAAGGGGGCAAAGTGGACAAACACACAAACACACACAAACATTTACAAGAAAAATCAAACACTCCCTCCCCTTGTCTCTCTCAAAACTCACGGCACACCTCAAACACACAAAAATCCACCAAAAATCTTTTCTACTTGATTTTTCAAAAATCTAAGGTTAGACCACGCTTAGTTTGGTCATTACCCACCTATTCATGTAATCAAATCCAACATGCATTGATAAAAATTTTTCAAGATTTTTCATATGATCCAAAATTCGTTTTTGTGGCTATTTGAGCTAATGCATGTTTATTTTGAGTGTTATGGAAGTATAAACACCATGAAAACCCACCAAAATTAATTTGGTTGTGGTGAATGGGTCACCCAAACCCCACGGCAAAGGGGTGTTTGGGGGAGCCATGGTGGTTGATGAATATGCATGTTATTATTGTGTTTGGTTATTTGTTTTATGATGATTTACATAGGTGTTACTACTTGCATGTGTATTTTTCTTTGATTTTGATTTTGAGATTGGTTGATCAATAGGGGTAGGATGGAAGTTTGATGTTAGGATATGTTTGGGAAGTCTTAGGATGATGTTTAGAGTTGGTTAGAAGTCTTGGAATCGAGTCTAAGCATGTTTTTGGTATAGTCATTTTTAGGCAGAAACATTTGGTCTATTTTGGAAAAATGATTTTTGTTCCAAGTCTTGAAAACTAAATATAGTGATAGAGGGTTTTTCTAGCTTTAATTTGGTATAAGGTAGAGCCCGTGACTCAAAACGAGCTAAAAGTTATGACATTTTAAAGATCGGGTACCGGGAGACGAGGACTTTCACAATCCGGATTTGTGTAAAGTTTTAGTCAAATCCCGAGGGTCACAAGTATAATTTGGTGAATGATCAAGGGTCAAAACTTGGTCTCTAACCTGTACAAATGAGTCTATATGTTGACTTATGAGTCAAGGAAGTCAAAGGTATTTTTCATATAAGTCAAAGTGGTCAAAATTGGTCGAAGCGCAATTTCAGCCCGTAAAATGTAGTCGTGGAAATGAGTTGCGTGACGGGTCGTAAAAGTGAAAACTTTTGTTGGACTTAAAAACATGTTATCTACAGGTCATATAGGATTTTTGGAAATTTTATCAAATTTTATAAGTGTGGTTTAATAAGGTAAAACAGCCCGTACTTTAGTCAAGTACCGGCGAGAACGAGTAAAAATGGATAACGTAGGTTATAAGAATGAATGGTATAGAATGAATGATACTTGTTGTTTTGTTTTTGGCGTGAGTTATATTTGTCTTAAGTGACTTGCATATAGGTATTTTATACAGTACCGTAAGTATTTAAATGAGATTACTCATTACGCGTTATTTTTGATAGGTGTTGAATTACCCGGGCATCCGTTTCATCGTCAGTGAACACTCCTCGAACTACCGACTACTTAATATCTAAGGTGTGAATTTATAGCCTCGCTTATACTATTTTAAATTGTTTTACCCGCGAGGGAAATGCATGCTAGTTTTTAAAAGGAACGTATATCATGAATGATTGTTAGACCCGAAAGTTGCCTTAGAAATTGTGTTGAGTACCAAAGTTGCAAAAGTCCCTAAATTCATGAACTATTAACTATTGTCTTGCCCTTGCGAAGGGGGAAATAGCCGCTTATGCAATTTGTAGTACTACGGGGTTAACGACCCAATGCTAGCCGAGAAGCTGTACTTATAGTAAGTTCTGCGGTAGATTATTTTGTATGAGAAATAAGGTATAATTGCAACTGATGCCTTTAGAGGGGCACTGGTTTCATCTGAATCATGCCGGTATATTTACGCGGGTGATTGAGTTAACGGATTAGTGTCATGAGCTTAAACACAATTGTCAGTATCCTGATTATAGTTTGTTTGATCGACAAGACTATAAATGATCACGAATGGTTTTTATTATATATACGTTCAAATGGATTGAAAAACCTATGAATTCCACTCAACGTTTTCGTTGACCAAAATTTTGGCATGTATTTCAGGTAACCGCTGAGCAGTAGGATGGAGCATGCATGGGATGGAGGTTGTGTGATCGGCTTGGTGTCCGCTTGTTTTTCCCTCCTTTTCTACTTAAACAATTTTTATGTTTAATGTCATGTGATTGTAAAACTGAAGTTTTTGGGTTGAGATTCATGGGGACCGAAACGCTAAACTCTGTGCACTATTTGGGGTTGGGAAAACTGTGGACATGTATTATCTAACAATTTTAAATTTCAATTTTTAAGTCGACGTCTTTTTAGCGTCGTTTGATATCTCTTGTGTGCAATGAATACTGTGTAGCACCCATTGTTGTAGTTCCGCTGCGCATAACAATTGTGGGGGTGTTACAGATTGGTAATCAGAGCCACGAGTTATAGAGAACTAGGTCGTTTTTAAAAATCCTAAACTATAACTTTTGGTGTCGTAAGAAAAGGGTCCAAGCACACACAACTATCCTGCATGGCTCCGGTAAGATTTATTGTTGTATTTATGGCATTTGACGTATACTTTGAGTAAAGTATATATGTGGGCAATTATTATATAAGTATGGAATTACTATATGTAGACGTTAAATTTTACGTGAAATATCCGACATCGTAATTTTCATATTTATCATGCATGAGCATCATATTATTACATTTCGGGCATATGTACCACCTTTGCATTGCATTTGCATGCATATATTTATAATTATTGTATAATTACTTATGTACCCTCCGAAATTCGCTGTTATTGCAGGAATGGCCGAGGTACCGCCCAACGATAACGGTAACGATGTACGAGCCCAGGACCCCGACTCAAGGAGAACTACTTGTCCCACGCCTATGCGTACTTCCCATCTGGTTGGTGTACCAGATATTCCCAGAAGAGCCGAAGGTGCAATGAGCGCAAATTCTCTTCATCAAGGCATCCCAAGAATTTGCTGTCCCGGACCGAGGGATTATCATGACGTGCGACGGACTGTGAGAGGTTTGGAAGGATCGATGTGCATGAGGTATGTAGTGGAATCAAGAGTGGTCAGTAGATTCGACGAGAATGACAAGGCGGACGAAAGATTGTTGGAAAGGACTTCAAGGATTGCGTATGATGGGATGATGAACACAAGTGCCATCAACAGTTTGAAATCAATGGTTGCGAATTTGAGTGCTAGTCTTGATCGTGTGAGGGAAGATCAGATGAGGTTGTCGAGGATGCAGAGTTGGGAGCATCGTGTGAGGGATTCATTGCCCCCGGATTGGAGATTCGTGGACGATGTGGAGATGGAGGCGAATGACTTCATGGTTCAGCCGCCTACTGGAGGTGCTTGTATTTCGGTGGGAAGTCAAGGAGCGATTGAGCATGGATCCACATCAGGGACGAGAAAGGAAACAGAATGTGGGCCTGATGAGAAAGGAAAGGGAAAAGTGGATGATGTGGACGAGGACGTGAGTGATGAGGAAACCGAGGACGACGACGAGCCGCCATCCAAGAGGCCGTGTGGATCACCACATGCCTAGTTACTTGTTTTGTATTTTTCTTTGATCATTGTAATAGAACTATTTTAGACCTTTGTATGATGGTATTATGACGAGAAACTCAAGTACTTGATGTTTTGTGGTGAATGATTGTAGTGGCATTACTTGTCACGATTTTGGTTAACTATCAATACAATCTATGTTACCTTTCATAATCTGTGATATGTCTTAAATTTGATCTTTTGTGGTGTGAATTGATGAATATTAGTAACTCCGTAGTGATGTGTCGTTGTATGTATTTTATGTCTGGGAAACTTGATATGAATACTTACATTGTTTTTCTATTTTTCTTGTCTTGCAGAAAGAGATATTCGATAAAACAATGCCTCCAAAGTTGACTGCCGATCGTGTTAACAACATGATTCAGGAAGCGATAGCTAATGCGTTGGAAGCGGACCGAGCTGGGAGAAATCAGGATCCAGGAAGGAACGCGGGGAGACAACCAGCCCCGAGAGTGTGTACCTATTCTAGCTTTATGAAGTGCGGTCCCACGCAGTTCCGTGGATCGGGTGGAGCACTAGAACTTAGGCGATGGTTGGAAAAAGTTGAGAGTACGTTTGAAATCAGTGGTTGTGCAGAGGCGGATAAAGTAAAGTTTGCAGCAGCTACATTTCTGGATGATGCGTTAAGCTGGTGGAATACTCAGGTAGCTACGGTGGGATTGGCTGTGGCAAATGCGAGAACGTGGAATGCGACCAAAGCTTTGTTGACAAAGAAGTTTTACCCAGAGGAGGAATTGGGGCAATTGGAGGACGAACTGAGACACTTGACCTTAAGGAACAACGATATAGCTGCTTACACCAGGAGATTCAATGAGTTAAGTCTTTTGTGTCCGGACATATTTGCCAATGACGCCAAGAAAATGAAGCAGTATATTAAGGGTTTATCTAGCAACATCAAGGGTGAAACAACTTCGTCGAAACCTGGAACGTTTGACGAGGCGGTTCAAATGGCACACGCTTTGATGGACGTTAAGCTTCAGGATAAGCAGAATTACATTGCTGAGGGTAACAAAAGAAAATGGGAGGCAGCACAAGGTAATCAATCCCAAGGCCAGAACCGAGGAGGAAACCGAAACAACCAAGGGCCGAACCGTAATCAGCAGTTTAATCAGAGAAGGAACGAAGGAATGAGGGCCGTGACAAACCCTAGAGGTGTGAAGGTGAACCCCCATTGTGGAAAGTGCAACTTGTATCATGTTGGAAACTACCCGCAGGCATGCGGCAAGTGTGGAAAGGCAGGTCATAGGACTGCTAGTTGTCGAACGGGAGGAGTAGCCACTGGGGCTAATGCTATCAGGATGAGAGGATGTTATAGCTGTGGAGAAAGGGGGCATGTGCAAGCAAATTGCCCGAAGGCAGGGAACAGACGGGGAGGAAATAATGCGGCAGCTGTGTATCAAGTGGGAACTGCTGATAAACCACAAGGTCCCAATGTGGTTACCGGTACGTTTTTGCTAGACGCTTGTTATGCTAGTATTTTATTTGATTCTGGCTCCGACAAGAGTTTTGTAGACGTTAGATTTAGTCGTAATATCGATAGAGAACCGGTATTGTTAACGACTAGTTATAATGTTGAATTAGCCGATGGAAAAATTGTTAGTACGAATTCTATACTGAAAGGGTGTACCTTGAAGTTAGGAAACTACGCTTTTAAAATCGACTTGATGCCTATAGAGCTAGGATCGTTTGACGTGATTGTGGGAATGGATTGGTTAATGGCGCATAGTGCTTCAATCGTCTGTGGTGAGAGATTGGTGCAGATTCCGCTGAGGAATAGGGTTTTGACGGTTAAGGGAGACGAATGCACTTCTCGTTTGAAGGTGATTTCGTGTTTGAAGATGATGAAGTACGTGGAGAGCGGATGCGATGTGTTTTTGGCACAGGTTTCGAGCGATGGTGATGTAGAGGCGAGGATTGAAGAGGTACCAGTTATTCGCGAGTATCCGGACGTTTTTCCAGACGAGTTGCCAGGTTTACCGCCTACCCGTGAGGTCGAATTTCGAATTGATTTAGTGCCAGGAGCTGCACCGGTTGCACGTGCACCTTATCGCTTAGCACCATCTGAGTTAAAGGAGTTAGCGGATCAATTGAAGGAGTTGATGGACAAAGGATTTATTAGGCCGAGCTCATCACCTTGGGGAGCGCCAGTGTTGTTCGTAAAGAAGAAGGATGGTTCGTTTAGAATGTGTATTGACTATAGAGAACTCAATAAGCTGACGGTTAAGAATCGGTACCCATTACCGAGGATTGATGATTTGTTCGATCAATTGCAAGGGTCCAGTGTATACTCAAAGATCGATTTAAGATCAGGGTATCATCAACTGCGTGTAAGAGAGGAGGATATTCCTGTAACTGCCTTTCGTACGCGGTATGGACACTTTGAATTTCGAGTGATGCCGTTTGGGTTGACTAACGCGCCTGCTGTATTCATGGATCTTATGAATCGCGTGTGCAAGCCGTATCTAGATAAGTTTGTTATTGTTTTCATCGACGACATAGTTATTTACTCTAAGAGTAAGGAGGAGCACGAGAAGCACCTGAGAAAGATTTTGGAGTTGTTAAGGAAGGAGAAACTGTATGCAAAATTCTCTAAGTGTGAGTTTTGGTTGGAATCAGTGCAGTTTCTAGGTCATGTGATTGATAAGGAAGGAGTTCGTGTAGATCCTGCTAAGATCGTAGCGATCAGGGAATGGTCAGCACCGACGACGCCGACTGAAGTTCGACAATTTTTGGGTTTAGCTGGGTACTATAGAAGGTTTATTGAAGGATTTTCGTTGATTGCGAAACCATTGACGCGGCTTACCGAAAAGAATAGGGTGTATGAATGGGGAAATGAGGAAGAGCTTGCTTTCGAAACGCTCAAGGATAAGTTATGTTCCGCGCCGATTTTATCATTGCCTGAAGGAACCGAAGATTTCGTGGTGTATTGTGATGCGTCTCGTAAAGGTTATGGAGCAGTATTAATGCAACGTGAAAAGGTGATAGCTTACGCGTCGAGGCAATTAAGGAAGAACGAGGAGAACTACACGACGCACGACTTGGAATTAGGAGCGGTAGTTTTTGCGTTGAAGCTGTGGAGACACTATCTGTATGGGACAAAGTGTGTTGTATTCACTGATCACAAGAGTTTGCAGCACATTTTAGATCAAAAGGAGTTGAATATGCGACAAAGACGATGGGTTGAACTATTGAGTGATTACGATTGTGAAATTCGCTATCACCCTGGGAAGGCGAATGTTGTAGCAGATGCTTTGAGTAGGAAGGAACGGGAGAAACCTTTGAGGGTTAGAGCTTTAGTGATGAGTGAGAGCGTTGACTTAACCGAAACCATACTGAAGGCTCAGGAGAGAGGATTGATGAAAGGGAATGTTGAAGCCGAGAACTTGGGACGAATGTTGAAACCTCTTTTTGTGATTAGATCTGACGGACTAAGATATTTTGAGAATCGAATTTGGTTACCATTGTGTCCATCTGAGGAAGGAAAGCCTGGAGTTAGAGAATTGGTTATGAATGAGTCGCATAAGTCGAAGTATTCGATACATCCTGGATCGGATAAGATGTACCACGACCTGAAGAAAGTTTATTGGTGGCCGAATATGAAGGCAGATATTGCTCGTTACGTCAGTAAGTGTTTGACTTGCGCGAAGGTTCAGGCAGAACATAAGAAACCATCTGGATTGTTGGTACAACCGGAAATCCCAGAATGGAAATGGGAGAAAATCGCAATGGATTTTGTGACGGGTTTACCTAGGACTCCTAGTGGATGCGATATGATATGGGTAATTGTGGACAGGTTGACGAAATCTGCTCATTTCTTACCTATGAAGAAGACGGACAGCATGGAAAGACTCGCCAGCGTGTACGTGAAAGAGATCGTCTGTAGACATGGAGTGCCGTTATCGATCATTTCGGATCGCGACAGTAGATTTACGTCGGAATTTTGGAGATCGCTTCAACGTGCGATGGGCACTGAACTGAGTTTAAGCACGGCTTATCACCCGGAAACTGACGGCCAGAGTGAACGAACGATTCAAACGATGGAGGACATGCTCCGAGCGTGCGTGATTGATTTTGGAGGAAGTTGGGAACGCCACTTGCCTCTGGTGGAATTTTCGTACAATAATAGTTATCATGCGAGTATCAAAGCAGCACCGTTCGAAGCATTATATGGAAGGAAGTGTAGATCGCCCGTGTGTTGGAGTGAAGTAGGGGAAAGTCAATTGACTGGACCCGAAATGGTTTTAGAAACAACAGAGAAGATCGTGCAGATCAAGAACCGACTACTTGCTGCGAGAAGCCGACAGAAAAGTTATGCCGATAACCGAAGGAAACCGTTGGAGTTTGAAGTGGGAGATATGGTTATGCTCAAGGTATCGCCATGGAAGGGTGTAATTCGTTTTGGGAAGAAAGGAAAGTTGAGTCCGAGGTATATTGGACCGTTTAAGATTGTTGAACGAATTGGACCAGTAGCGTACAAGTTAGAATTGCCGACCGAGCTTAGTGCTATTCATGACACGTTTCACGTATCGAACCTGAAGAAGAGTTTGGCGGACAAGGAATTGGTGATTCCTTTGGACGAGATTCGACTAGACGACAAAATGCACTTTGTGGAAGAACCTGTGGAAATCATGGACCGGGAGGTCAAGCGGTTGAAGCATAGTAGGATTCCCATTGTGAAGGTCCGATGGAATTCTAAGCGTGGACCGGAATACACCTGGGAACGTGAGGACTTTTTCAAGGAAAGGTATCCTCATTTGTTCCAGTAAGACGAAATGTGAGCCCAAGAAGAGGCGAGCGCCGGGACGTCGCTCTCTTTAAGGAGGGGTGGATGTGACACCCTAGAATCGAGGTCATTTACGATACCCTAAATTACGCTAATTTTTGAAATTTTTGATAAATTTTAATTTCTATAATTATACGTATTTTGGTTAGAGCCGATGTTCGAGGTTATAATTTTTACGGTTGACGTTTTGAGAAGGACGATGACGATTACGATCCCGAGAGATGCCCAATTTTATATAATTTTTGACGATTTATCGATAATGTAATTTTTCGAGAATTTTATTTACGGTACGTGTTAAGTTGAGTCGTGTGAGTTTTATAGCCTTCCAAGTACATTTAAAGTATCCCAAAAATATTTTGGAGCATTCGGGAAGAGTTCCGACTCCCGTAAAATTTTCAAAATTGACAAATGAGTCAAACCCGCAAAGTTTTGAGGTTGTTTTCTATTTAAGGACAAAAGAAACTAGAAATTGCAACAAGGTCCCTCCTAACTAACAAAAGGGGGCAAAGTGGACAAACACACAAACACACACAAACATTTACAAGAAAAATCAAACACTCCCTCCCCTTGTCTCTCTCAAAACTCACGGCACACCTCAAACACACAAAAATCCACCAAAAATCTTTTCTACTTGATTTTTCAAAAATCTAAGGTTAGACCACGCTTAGTTTGGTCATTACCCACCTATTCATGTAATCAAATCCAACATGCATTGATAAAAATTTTTCAAGATTTTTCATATGATCCAAAATTCGTTTTTGTGGCTATTTGAGCTAATGCATGTTTATTTTGAGTGTTATGGAAGTATAAACACCATGAAAACCCACCAAAATTAATTTGGTTGTGGTGAATGGGTCACCCAAACCCCACGGCAAAGGGGTGTTTGGGGGAGCCATGGTGGTTGATGAATATGCATGTTATTATTGTGTTTGGTTATTTGTTTTATGATGATTTACATAGGTGTTACTACTTGCATGTGTATTTTTCTTTGATTTTGATTTTGAGATTGGTTGATCAATAGGGGTAGGATGGAAGTTTGATGTTAGGATATGTTTGGGAAGTCTTAGGATGATGTTTAGAGTTGGTTAGAAGTCTTGGAATCGAGTCTAAGCATGTTTTTGGTATAGTCATTTTTAGGCAGAAACATTTGGTCTATTTTGGAAAAATGATTTTTGTTCCAAGTCTTGAAAACTAAATATAGTGATAGAGGGTTTTTCTAGCTTTAATTTGGTATAAGGTAGAGCCCGTGACTCAAAACGAGCTAAAAGTTATGACATTTTAAAGATCGGGTACCGGGAGACGAGGACTTTCACAATCCGGATTTGTGTAAAGTTTTAGTCAAATCCCGAGGGTCACAAGTATAATTTGGTGAATGATCAAGGGTCAAAACTTGGTCTCTAACCTGTACAAATGAGTCTATATGTTGACTTATGAGTCAAGGAAGTCAAAGGTATTTTTCATATAAGTCAAAGTGGTCAAAATTGGTCGAAGCGCAATTTCAGCCCGTAAAATGTAGTCGTGGAAATGAGTTGCGTGACGGGTCGTAAAAGTGAAAACTTTTGTTGGACTTAAAAACATGTTATCTACAGGTCATATAGGATTTTTGGAAATTTTATCAAATTTTATAAGTGTGGTTTAATAAGGTAAAACAGCCCGTACTTTAGTCAAGTACCGGCGAGAACGAGTAAAAATGGATAACGTAGGTTATAAGAATGAATGGTATAGAATGAATGATACTTGTTGTTTTGTTTTTGGCGTGAGTTATATTTGTCTTAAGTGACTTGCATATATGTATTTTATACAGTACCGTAAGTATTTAAATGAGATTACTCATTACGCGTTATTTGTGATAGGTGTTGAATTACCCGGGCATCCGTTTCATCGTCAGTGAACACTCCTCGAACTACCGACTACTTAATATCTAAGGTGTGAATTTATAGCCTCGCTTATACTATTTTAAATTGTTTTACCCGCGAGGGAAATGCATGCTAGTTTTTAAAAGGAACGTATATCATGAATGATTGTTAGACCCGAAAGTTGCCTTAGAAATTGTGTTGAGTACCAAAGTTGCAAAAGTCCCTAAATTCATGAACTATTAACTATTGTCTTGCCCTTGCGAAGGGGGAAATAGCCGCTTATGCAATTTGTAGTACTACGGGGTTAACGACCCAATGCTAGCCGAGAAGCTGTACTTATAGTAAGTTCTGCGGTAGATTATTTTGTATGAGAAATAAGGTATAATTGCAACTGATGCCTTTAGAGGGGCACTGGTTTCATCTGAATCATGCCGGTATATTTACGCGGGTGATTGAGTTAACGGATTAGTGTCATGAGCTTAAACACAATTGTCAGTATCCTGATTATAGTTTTTTTGATCGACAAGACTATAAATGATCACGAATGGTTTTTATTATATATACGTTCAAATGGATTGAAAAACCTATGAATTCCACTCAACGTTTTCGTTGACCAAAATTTTGGCATGTATTTCAGGTAACCGCTGAGCAGTAGGATGGAGCATGCATGGGATGGAGGTTGTGTGATCGGCTTGGTGTCCGCTTGTTTTTCCCTCCTTTTCTACTTAAACAATTTTTATGTTTAATGTCATGTGATTGTAAAACTGAAGTTTTTGGGTTGAGATTCATGGGGACCGAAACGCTAAACTCTGTGCACTATTTGGGGTTGGGAAAACTGTGGACATGTATTATCTAACAATTTTAAATTTCAATTTTTAAGTCGACGTCTTTTTAGCGTCGTTTGATATCTCTTGTGTGCAATGAATACTGTGTAGCACCCATTGTTGTAGTTCCGCTGCGCATAACAATTGTGGGGGTGTTACAGAAGTTCACTCATACAGGAAGCAAATGCATGTGTTTTGAGTCGGATTTTATACTTTGGCCCTTAAATGGCCCTATATTAATGTAGTTTTTTTAGTAATTCACAAGTAAAATTTATGTTGTACTACGTATGTAAACTTTTTGGTGTATGTAAAATTTATATTTAGTAACAATATAAGGTAGAGTTGGTAATTCACATGTAAAATTTATGTTGTACTAAGGTAGAGTTAGGAATGAATGTAAATATTAAGGGTATATTTCAAATATTAAATGCATTTTACGTTGATGCTATTAAATTAGCGGGTAAATATGTAATTTGACTCATAATTTCTGTGGATGAATCAATTTCTTTCAGTGGCTAAATCATCTCCCATATATATATATATATCTATACTATCTAATATATGAGACTTTTGTACAAGTCCTTTAAAGCTAGCCCCATTAATTTCTGCTGATGTGTTACTCTAATATTAAATCTTATATTTAGAAAGTACTACTCACTACTATCATTATTTGTTTTAAATCTTTTCAATATTACTAAACTTAAACTTAAAAATGCTCCAATCAATCAATACAAAAAATATGGTGCTAGACACATTGACTAATGGGCCATGCGTTTAGTACTATTATTTGACAATCAATAAATCAATAAAAATGTATTTGGAAAGTACTACACAAATATTACTCCATATTTGACTATTTTGTTAACACGTCTAAAGCACAACTTTGACTAAAAAAAATACTTTTTAAAAAATAAAAAAATAAAAAAGCCTAACAAATGCAACGCATTTGTCAATTTTTGCCACCAACACAAATGGTGAAACCCTTTTCCCTGCCATCAACATTTTGACTAATTAAATTAAATACCAAAATAAAATCTCCTCATTTTAATCCCAAATCCACATTAATCTCTCCCAAATAAAACATTATCACTTTGAATCAATTACACAGAAAATGAATCACGTCTATAGCAAAAATGATATTCATATTACATCCCAAAATAAGGTACCTTCATTTTTTTTATTGTTTAATAGTGATTAAATTTGACTTTTTTTTCTTCGTCAAATTGTGATATTCAAATCAATAGTAATTACAACTTCAAGGTTGTACCATTTATATAATAACATTTTCAGAGTTTTAATGAAAATAATTTTCTATAATTTATATAATTTTTTGTATTTCACAAGACGATGTTGATAAGCTTATTGTGGTTATAGACATGATTTTGGGTAGCGACAGTGGTACAAGACAATTTATACAATTTATTATCATAGTTTTGATGAGAATAATTTTCTACACTTTATAAGTACTATTATATTATATACGTCGTGGATTTTGATTGCTAATTTTGGGTAAATATGGATAGTTCACTAATTTGGGGTAAATAAACTATTTTAGTTAAATTGTGTCTTTTGATTGCTAATTTACCCATTCTGCTCTGATATTACATTTACAAGCGTTTTGACTTTGAATGGCTATAAAAAGCATTTGTGATTACGACACTAATGTTATCACAATATCAAAACATTTCCCTTCTTTAAAATTATCAGTAATAAAATGGCTAGGTTTGATAGCGGTTTCTGTTGGGAATCTAAGTTTGTTAGATTCCCTGATCATAGATTTAAACACAAATTAAGCTGTTAGATAGTCACTTGCTTGTGCCTAGGAGACAGGAAAGTATCGCAAGACTCATAGAGATCCAAGTCTCTATGAGCAACCTCAGAGGATTCCATGTCAGAGACATTGTCAAGAAAGTCAAAGATTACTTGAAGACATACTCATTGACTGTGATGGATAACAGCCAAGATGTATCAGGGACTCTGAGGGGTTGAGGGTTAACAGGGGTGGCAATACCCTGTTAACACTCAGCACACTTTGGACATGCCATTTGTGTGTACGAGACAATGAAGAAAAAGGAAACTGTTACAAGATCTGTTTCCTTAAAGCATTATGGCAGACTATCAAGAATAGAAGAGCATCTTGTGACAGATGTCTGAAAAGTGAATGTCTTGTGTAGTCACCATCAACTAGTACTTAGCTCAACCTCGTATCACTATAAATAGGATATGTATCCCATCATTAATGTTCAACACTTTGAGAATATTCACACCATTAATGCTTAGAACTTATTGAATCAAACAGTTATGACTGTATTCATAAGTTAGGGTTTATAGTTGTTCAAAGTGTGCACAACACATTGTCATCAAACGGTGTTATCCATAACACTTGTAATTCTTTATTATACAATAATAAGATTACGTTTAAAAAGTAATAACTTGTGTTGATTAGTTAAGTTTAGTGTTTCTAGCATTGATTAGGGACTCTCAATTGGTATCAGAGCGGTGTTTGATATTAAAACCTTCAAGAAACATCGTTCTCAGTTTTATAATCAAGATCCACCATGCCAGAAACTTCTAACCCACCACAATCACCTTCTGGAAACAACAACAATGCATCACCATCTTCACCAAGACTCACCCCTCCACCTCCTAATGACGATGATCTACCCCAACTTCTTGACTCAAGAGGCGGATCACATGTCACCAGTGTACCAGTCTTTGATGAAGAAGATTTTGCTAGTTGGAAGAGTCAATTCCTTGTGTATCTCGATGGACTTGAACCATTTCTTCTAGAAATTTTAGAAAATGGTCCTTATGTTCCCATGGCGCTTACCTCCACTGAAGAAAACCCTCTTCCCAAACCTCTCAAACAATGGACTCCAACTGATAGAAAACTGGCAAACCAAGATAAACGTCTCAAAAGCATCATCATATCCTGTCTTCCCAAACACATCATGAAGTCTGTCATTCAGTGTCCCATAGCCAAGCAAATGTGGACAGACCTCATCCTTGGCCATGAAGGACCTTCTAAAACCAGAGAAACCAAGATTCAGGCACTCAGACTTCAGTTCAATGCTTTCATGTCACTTGAAGGTGAAAAGGTTCAACAAACCTATACAAGGCTGAAGATTCTTCTCAATGACCTAGCTATGAATGATGTCACCATTGGTCAAGCTGAGATTAATGCCACATTTGTCAACAGCCTTCCAAGAAAGTGGCTGAGTATGAATCAGACTCAAAGAGCCAATAACTCAATCAAGAATGACACCTTAGCTCAGCTTTATGGAAAGTATAATTATGAAGAAGGGCTGATTGATACTATATACAAGTCAGAGACTGAAAGATTTGTAGTTCAAGGAGCAACTTCTAAAGCCTTGATCTCTGCACCACATCCTCATGACAGCGACTCTGATGTTAAAGAAGACACCCGCAGCAGCCAAGAGTTCTTGACAGACCTTAATGCTGAGTTTCATGAAAGAGCATTACTAGCCAATCAAAGAAGATTCTTCAAAAGATCAGGGAGAATAGGATCAGCTAGTAAACAAACTGACAGATCAAAAGAAACTTGTTTTGCATGTGGAAAGCTTGGACACTTCCAAAAAGACTGTCCTTCCACCAAGACATCCTCACCTTCCTATCCATCATCTTCCACCAAACCTTACAAGTTCAAACCACAACATAACAACTCATCTCACCAATCCAACTCATCAGACAATGAGAAGAAGGATTACAAGAACAAGTACAAGGCACTTAAAGCTGAGTTAGAACAGATGAATTTGAAGCTTGAAGCTCTGTCTAAGAAGAAAGGAGGTGATAAAAAGACAGAGAAAGGGTTGGTAGCTGAAGCATATGATTGGAATGATGAGCCACTGAATTCAGATGAGGAAGATACTACTAGAGTCAGGGCTTTCATGGCTATAGCTGAGGATGAACCAACTGTTGGGAAAGGTGATGCAAGATCAGGACAATTGGTTGACATCACAATGAAAAAGGTACACAGGCTTTTATCTATGTCTGATAGTGATGAACGCAAACATGTCCTTGATTACACCATTGTTGATTTGCACTTTGTTGAGGAACAAAGAAAGAACCTACTTGATAAGTTTCACTCTGTTAAAAATGAACTGTTGATTGCTAAATCTGAATGTGAAACTCTCAAACGGGTTAATTTAGAGAAAATATCCCTTCAAAATGAAGTCAGTAGGTTAACCTTGAAAAATAGTGCCTTAAATGATCAAGTATCTGAATTAAACAAGGTTATTGAAAAATGGTTGTGTAGTAGGTTCACTATAGATCAATTGCTTAATGATGAACTGCCTGCTGACATTAAAAGGGATGTATCTGCTAAGAAAAATAAGCTGAAAATTCTCACCAAACCCAAAGAGATTGTTTTTAAATCTACAGAGACTATTCATATGTCAGATCCCATTTTGACTGATGAACCTGTCTATGAAGATGTGGCTGAATTACCACCTTTACCCAAACTCTCTGGAGTTGAACCCAGAAGTTCCTCAAGAGGAGCTAAGGGTAAACTTAAAACAGATGTTTAGAAACCACTAGCTAAAATATTTTATGTACCTGCTAAACAATCTGTTAAGCAAGTTGCATTTAAGCCTGTCTCAACAAAAGCTGTGAACAAAGTTGACTCCTTAACTGAAGAACGCCTGTTGTCTCTAATGAAAGAAGTAGAACTCTTAAAACAACACATTAAGCCTTCTGTTGAATTCTCTACTTCTCGTGAACCTAAGTCTGTCCTAGGTGAACCCAAGGGGGAAAGGTTAGTCAAACCTTATTGCAATATCTGTAAGAACTCTCATCACATGACCTTAGATCATGATAGATAAATGGCTGTTAAGAGAGCTCAGACACCTTCTAGGGAAAGACAACAGGGTTCTAAAAGACAACAAGGTAACTACAGACCTTATCCTCCCTGTAAATTCTGTGGATTCACAGACCATCACTCAGATGAGTGTGATGACTTCCCAGGTTGTGATATCTGTGGAAGTTTTACCTATGAGACAGCTAATTGTCCTTCCCATCGCCAAAAGTTCTACAAGAACTCAAGAATTGCTAATCAGCAATTCAGGGAACCCACTGGAAAGTGGGTTCACCATAGGAACTAACTTGTTTCTATGTATCTGTGCAGAAACATCTTAAGGAATCGGTATGGTATCTAGACAGTGGATGTTCTAGACACATGACAGGGATTCAACAAGACCTGCACAGATACTCAAGGGAGCCAGGTCCTAAAGTGGTGTTTGGAGATAATTCTTCAGGCGACACCGAGGGATACGGCTCAGTGAACTGCAATGGGATAACTTTTACGAGGGTTGCATATGTGAATGGTCTTAAACACAATCTTATTAGCATCAGTCAATTGTGTGATGCTGACTACAAGGTTTTGTTTACTAAGACTCAGGGAACCATATTCAACAAGAACAATGATGTTGTGCTTATTGCACCTAGAAGGAGAGATGTTTATGTCATCAACATGGCTGTTTGCTCTGAAGACAACTCAAATTGTTTTCTTGCTAAAGCCTCTGAAAGTGTCAATTGGCTGTGGCACAAAAGACTGTCTCATCTCAACTTCAAGAACATCAACAAGATAGCCACACAAAACCTGGTTGCTGGTCTACCTTCAGTGATGTTTTCTAAAGACAAGACTTGTTCTTCCTGTGTTAAGGGAAAGCATCACAGGTCTTCATTCAAGACCAGGCAATCATTTTCTATTGACAAGTGCTTACATCTCCTTCACATGGATTTGTTTGGGCCTGTCAAACCTCAGACCATTAATCACAACAAATACACCTTGGTCATAGTTGATGAGTTTTCAAGGTATACATGGGTGTTCTTCCTCAGAAGGAAAAGTGATGCACCTGATACCATCATGTCCTTCATCAGACAGGTTGAAAATATGAATGATGTTAGAGTCAAAGCTCTAAGAAGTGATAATGGTACTGAATTCAAGAATCATCAACTTGAATCTTTTTGTGATGAAAAGGGTATTTCACAAAACTTCTCTTCAGCTGGCACCCCTGAACAAAATGGTGTGGCTGAAAGAAGAAACAGGACTTTGATTGAAGCAGCCAGAACTATGTTGAATGGTGCAGCCTTACCAAAGCAATTTTGGGGAGAAGCTGTTCACACTGCCTGCTACACACAAAATAGATCAATCATTTTCAAAAGACATAGTAAAAATTCCTATGAAGTTTTAAGAAACAGATCTCCAGATGTCAGCTATTTTAATGTTTTTGGATGCCCTGTGTTCATTTATAACTACAGGGATAAACTTGGAAAATTTGATGAAAAAGCTGATGATGGTTTCTTCTTGGGATACTCTCCAACAGCCAAATCCTTCAGAGTATTCAACATCAGAAGACAAGAAGTAGAAGAAACCTTTCATGTCAGATTCAATGAAGATGATGATGTCATACAGAGAACTGGAACAGAGGGTGATGAAATTGATTTTAATGAAAATGTGTCATTCCCAAGTGATGAATTCTCCAAACCTAGACCTGCCAGTCATCACCATCATCACTCCAACACCCTCACTCCTTATGTTCCTGCTTTTGACCCTTTGTCTACACACAACATTGAAGTTCCAACCTCTCAGGAACTTGATGAAGAAGAACCACAGCCTTCTTGTAGTCCTTCTTCCTCTACTGCTATTGATGACTCACCAATTCTTCAAATCCCTGAAGAATCTCCTGCTGATAATGAACTTGTACCCCTTGATATGGCTGAAGTAGACTCAGACACTGAAGTAGTCTTTGAAGAAAGCCCTCCTAGTCAGCAGGATGAAACTCAAATAGTACCGGCTATTCCCACAAGTGTTCCTGTCCATGATTCCCCAGCTCCTCAAACCAAGTGGTCAAGAGATCAACACATTCTTCTTGTCAACGTCATTAGGGAACCTAATGCAGGGGTTACTACTAGACAGCAAATTCATGACTCAGAGTCTGCCTCAGCCAATGAATGTCTCTTTGTTGAATTTCTCTCTCAAATTGTACCTAAGAGAGTAGTTGAGGCTCTTGTAGAAGATGGGTGGGTAGCTGCTATGCAGGAAGAAATCAATCAGTTCAAAAGGAACAAAGTGTGGACACTAGTGCCAGCTCCACCTGGAAAGAATATCACAGGCACTAGATGGATCTATAGAAATAAGATGGATGAAATTGGAAACATCATCAGAAACAAGGCCAGGCTGGTGGCACAGGGGTATACTCAGACTAGAGGAATTGATTATGATGAAACATTTGCTCATGTAGCAAGACTTGAAGCCATCAAAATCTTCCTGGCTTATGCTGCTTATATGAACTTCACTGTGTATCAGATGGATGTTAAGAGTGCATTCCTCAATGGAGATTTGGCTGAGGAAGTATATGTTGAACAACCTGAAGGATTCGAGAACAGCGAGTTTCCCGATCATGTGTACATATTACACAAAGCCATGTATGGGCTGAAACAAGCTCCAAGAGCATGGTATGAAACTCTTTCTAATTTCTTAACTGAAAACAAATTTGTCAGGGGTTCTATTGATAAAACACTCTTTACCTTCAAGGATAAGAGTGATTTCATCATTGTGCAGATTTATGTGGATGATATCATCTTTGGGTCAACAAATGTTAATCTTAGTAATTGTTGGAAATACGTTTTTACGTATTTAGGAAGATTCGGTCACTCCGACAATATACTAAGTAGTAGCTCGTAGTCTAGACATCGTTATTTAACAAACAAGCCCAAGCCTAGCCTACAACATGTGTAGGTCGGCCCAAACATGTAAGCCCAAGCCCATTACAAGGCCTGGGTATATAAACCCTCTCCTTAGATGGAGAGGGTGGGTGGTTATTCATTTTTTACACATAGTTGAAAAGTGTTTTCTTTCACTTTCTCTCTCTAAGTGTGTGTTTTCTCACCATCTCTCTATCTCTTTCTCTCTCTAAAACATAAGCAAGATTTATATATCCTACAAATGGTATCAGAGCTCCTTGCGATCGCAATAACCAAGGGTTTCTACATTGCGATCGTGGCATATTTCGACACTTATTCCGATCAAACATTGCGATAGCTCCTTGCTTCGTACATTGCGATCGGGTATAAGGCAATTTGGAAACGTTACTCTTCCAAAATTTCTTTAGCCACATTCCAACAGGTATTGCGATCTGACATTCCGACAGGTATTGCGATCTGCATTCCGACAGGTATTGCTATCTGACATACCGACAGGTATTGCGATCTAACATTCCATCAGGTATTGCGATCATACATTTTGACAGGTATTGCGATCATACATTCCGACAGGTATTGCGATCATACATTCCGACATGTATTGCGATCATACATTCCGACAGGTATTGCGATCAGACATTCCGACAGGGATTCCGATAGACATTGCGACAGAACTTGTTTGTGCATTCCGATAGCTATTGCGATCAAGTATTGCGACAGAACTTGTTTTGTGCATTCCGATAGAGTGACAAGATTTCCAAGATTTTTCAAAAACGTGTTTTTGAAAATTTTCGTCTTGGAATTTTTGGTTTATCGAGAACATAATTTAGGGGATTTCAACATTATTTCTTGGTTTTAACACACAACAACAAACACATTAACTTTCTCTCATTGATCGATCAACGTTTGTAAATCTTAACTTATTGAAATGGAGTACACATCTCTTACGGATAAGTCCATCCTCTCAGGTACGGATAATCGTCCACCAATGTTGGTGAAGACTATGTATGAGGAATGGGCTTCCCGAATGGAACTTTATATGTTGAACAAGGAAAATGGACATCTTATGTGGGCATCGGTGCTCAATGGACCATTGGTATATGGTAATGTGACGGAAGGTGATGTTACTCGTCCTCGCACAACGGGTGAACTAACTGGAGATGCTAAGATACAAGACAAGTGTGACAAACAAGCTACAAATATCATTCTCCAAGCCCTTCCTCCAGATGTCTACAAACTCGTCAGCAAACATAAAGTTGCCAAAGAGTTATGGGATAGAAATCGTGTTCTCATGCAAGGCACCTCGTTAACTAAACAAGAACGAGAGTGTAAGCTTTATGATACTTTTGATAAGTTTTCCTATGTGCCAGGGTAGACTCTCAATGATTACTATCTGAGATTTACCCTATTGTTGAATGAGCTTAATATCTATGGCATGGCAATTCCTATCTTTCAATTGAACACCAAGTATTTGAACACTCTTCCTCCAGAATGGAAAAAATACGTCACGGATGTTAAATTGGCTAAGGACTTGCATAACACCAATGTGGATCAACTTCAAGCTTTTCTTCAACAACATGAATGCCATGTGATCGAGGCTCGGTTGTCTACACCTCAAGTTCATGATCCACTTGCAATGTATGCTTCTCAACAAAACATGGCTTATACTTATCAACAACCATCATACTTGCAGCAGCCACCACCACACATCTATCAGCAATCACAACAACCATCTTATCAACCACCAATGATGCCACAGCAAGCATTTCAACAAAGTGTTCATCAACAATCTTTTCCACAGCAATCACCATATCAGACATCACCATCACAAGCCAACACTTCTCCAATGGGTTATACTCCTTAGCAAGGATACTTTCCACTTTAAGCACAACCAACACAAGCTTTCTACTCTAATGAACTTCCACCAATCCAAGCACCGGTCTTTACTCCAAATGATACACCAGCTGATGTTCTAAACCATCTTACTGCTTACTTGTCAAAACTTGTTGCAACTAGAGGATTTCCACCAACAAACAATCAGCTCCGCACCTCTTCAAATCCTCGACAACAAGCCACTGTTCAAGATGGTCAAGCGACGGTGCAACCTATTCAGGGAAGGAAAAATTCATATGGACCTCCTACAAGGACTGGGAACAATCAAGCTGTGAATTCTCAAGCTAGTGGAAATGGAAGTCCTATTGGTCCTAAAAAGGTTGTGACTTGCTACAATTGCCGAGGACAAGGTCATATGGCTAGGGAATGCACTCAGCCAAAAAGGAGGAGGGATGATGCATGGTTTCATGAGAAGATGTATTTGGTCGATGCTCAGTCAAAGGGAAAGATTTTTGATTCAGAGGAGTTAGCATTTCTTGCAGACCCAGGGGCAGCAGATACTGAAGGCATTGCAGTCGTTTCTACTTCTAATGCAGCTTATCAAGCAGATGATCTTGACGCATATGATTCGGATTGTGATGACATTCACACTGCCCAAGCTGCTCTCGTTGCTAATCTCTCTCACTACGGTTCTAATTTCGTCAGTGAGGTACCAACCACATCTAATAATATTGATGATAACCAACATCAAGTTGGGCATGAAAATGACCACCTCGAACAACATTCGGGAACTAGTAACTCAAATGATGTGGTACCCAATCCTACACATTTGAGTGAACCTCAACCAAATGCTACGAAGGGTATGGAATCTTATGCTCAACATGATTTGGTCATGGTACCTAAACATATTATTGATCAAATGCATATGGCCCTCAGACAATCCGTAGATACCAATTCCACCCTAACTACTGAGCTTGCGTTGCATAAAGAAAAGGTCAAAACTTTTGAAATGGTCCCTCAAGCAGAGAAAATAACATGTTCTGAATTTAACCAATTTCGTTTTGAAAAGATTGAACACTTGAATGAAATAGAATCATTAAAATCTAATCTTTCTAATGAATTAAAAGCAAAAGAGTCGGTTGTCAATGATTTTCAGAAACTTAAAATGGATTTCGAAACTCTCTAGTCTAAAAAGTTTGAATCGGAAATTGATGCTACCAAAGTTCTTAAATTCAAAGAACGACAACTTTTAAAACAATACGCTTCCACAGAAAAGGTTCATCTTTTAACTAAATCATTTAAAGAACTCGAACTTAAACGTCTTCAAGATTTACCACCTAATCCTGGTTATGCAAAACAAGCTCAGGAATATATTCCGTGTCTTTATGATATGACCCTCATTGGCAAATCGAAAGAAGCACCTTTTGTTCGTAGTTCTGAGGAGACACAGTCACTTGCGGATGAAACTCATTCTAAAATGCTTTCAAAATTCCATACAATTGATTATGATCAACATAACAAAGATCAATTTTCGAAAAAGACACGCATTCGCTTACAAAAGGAATTAGCAGAATTGACAGTTCTTGTGCCCCAAGGTTTGTCAAATGAAAACCTTCCTAGTACGTCTCCTACACTTGTCAAAATGGATTTAACAAAGTTAATTCCACCGGTAAGCAAGGCATCCGTTAACTTAAATGCGGTTCACCAACACTTAGCCGATTTTGACAAGGTCTTTTGGAACGTATGAAGGCTTCAGCCATAACGGAAGGTGAATGGAATTTTGAGCACACTAGAGCTGCGTTTCGAGACGAAATTGTTCCGTTTGTAAAGAATGTTAAAGCTTGTCTTAGTAATCTTGATCAAGATTTGCTTTTGAAAATAGAAGAAGTTAGACGTGTTTTCAATGAAATGGATGATGCTTACGAAAACAGTTTACTTGAAATAGAACGGGTTTCACGCCAAAATGATCAGCTTCTGAAGCAAGTGATGTCTAATGATATAGTTTCCGTCTGTGTGAATAAAAGTTTTATAATGATTCTATTGTGCATAATGTTGAATCTGTAGATACTGTGGTAGATAGTACTTGTCACGAATCTGACGCTGAATTTTTAAAGCTTCAAGATTCATATTCTTCGCTTTCAAAACGTTTTGATGAGATTCAAACACATTCTATTTCGCTTGAATGCAAGCAACAATTTATTTAAGAAATCTTTGAAACGTCATTCGAAGGTGTTAATATCGATGATGCAAACTTTGAAAAGAATTTTCAATTGAATTTACAATCAAAACAGCGTCAGCCAAGTGACAAAGTTGCTACATCTTTGCCGATAGAAAAAGAGAAATCTAAGGAGCTTAACTGTGTGAACGTACTTGAGGCCGCTGAGAATTTTAAACTTGATCTAGATAATCAAGTTTCCAAGATTTTGTCCAAAGTTGATAACTTAAAACAGAAAAATACACGACTCTTCGATTCAGTAAAGCCCGCATGTGCTAATACCACTGCACAAAATCAATCATTGATTGAACAATTGAATCGAAAGTCGGTGGAAATATCTGATTTGAGGGAACAAATTTGTGATAAAAATCTGGTCTTGGCTGAGTTAAAGGAAACACTTCGTACTCTAAAAGGTAAGAATGTCGTGGATAACGCAACCACTGTCTCAGCATCGTCCTCTAGTGCAATCAAAAAGAACCTTATAGGTCTACTCCCACTGTAGTGCCCGCAAATAATCCAAAACCTAAGAAAGTTGGAACAGTAAAACCTGTTAGTGCTAAGACTCACATTAGAAAACGCAGGAAATCTAAGGGTCACAAAAATGTTAGCAATTCTGATAATATTTTATCTGTATCTGCTAACACTCCGGAACCAATAGTTTCCAATGCATTGTCTACTGTTGTTGTTGGACACAGGTGGTCCAAATTGTTCTCTGGTATTTGGACTCTGGTTGCTCCAAGCATATGACCGGAGATCGCTCTCAGCTCAGAAATTTCGTCAGCAAGTTTCTTGGTACGGTTCGATTTGGAAATGATCATATTGCAAAGATAATGGGTTACGGTGAACATCATATTGGGAATGTTATAACTTCAAGAGTGTATTATGTGGAAGGTCTCGGTCACAACTTATTTTCTGTGGGACAATTTTGTGATGCAAACCTAGAAATTGCTTTTCGAGAGCATACCTGCTTCATACGTAATTCGGAAGGGGTTGATTTATTGAAAGGTACTCGAGGGAATAATTGGTATACTTTGTCTCTACAAGACATGATGGCCGCTTATCCCGTATGTCTTCTCTCCAAAGCATCGAAGACTAAGTCATGGTTATGGCATCGACGGTTATCTCATCTTAACTTTGACGCTATTAATCATTTGGCGAAAAACGAACTTTTTCGTGGTCTTCCTAAACTTTCATTTCACAAGGATCATTTGTGTTCTGCGTGTACAGGGGAAAAGCACTAAGAAATCATACAAACCTAAGACTGAAGACACCAACCAAGAGAAACTTTATTTATTGCATATGGATCTTTGGGGGGGCCAATGCGTGTTGAAAGTCTTAGTGGTAAAAAGTACATCCTCGTTATTGTGGATGATTACTCTCGGTTTACATTGGTGAAATTTCTTGAAGCAAAAAATGAGGCACCTAAATTCATCATCGGATTTCTCAAGATGATTCAAGTGCGTCTCAACACTACTGTGCGACGCATTCGTACAGATAATGGAACCGAATTTGTGAATCAAATTTTGCGTGATTATTATGAATAAGTTGGTATTTCTCATGAGACATCCGTTGCTCGCACTCCACAACAAAACGGTGTCGTTGAAAGGCGAAATCGCACACTTATGGAAGCTGCTCGAACGATGTTAATTTACGCAAAGGCTCCATTGTTTTTATGGGCAGAAGCAGTATCTACAGCAGTGTACACCCAAAACTGGTCACTAATTCGTAAACGCCATGGTAAAACACCCTATGAGCTTCTCCATAGAAAAGTACCAGATTTATCATATCTTCATGTATTTGGTTCTCTTTGCTATCCAAATAATGATGGTGACAATTTGGGAAAACTTCAACCAAAGGCTGATATTGGTATTTTCATTGGATACGCACCCGCAAAGAAAGCATACCGAATCTACAACCGTAACTCTCACAAGATCCTTGAAACTATGAATGTTGATTTTGATGAGCTGACAGCAATGGCTTCTGAGCAAAGCAGCTCTGAACCCGCACTTCATGAAATAGGACCCAGTAACATTAGTTATGGTCTTGTCCCAAATAACCCTACTTCATCATCATTCACACCACCTTATAGGACTGAATGGGATACGTTGTTTCAACCGTTCTTTGATGAATTCTTTACTCCTCCAAGTATCGTTGCTCCAGAACCTGAAGTAATAGCTCCGGTAACTGAAGTTGTCACTCCAGCAACCGTTGCACAATCAGATACATCTGCACCTACAATTGGTCAAGATATACCTTCAACGAGTAATTCTCAACCAACACAAGTAACAACTACCCATGTCATGCCTATTGATGATGAAGAGGATGATGATGATCACGATTTGGAATTCGCTCAAATGCGTGAACTTCCATTCTTTGGTGTACCTATTCCCGACCCTAATCAAGTCGGGTCGTCCACCTCAGAGGAAGCTCCTACTACAGTTTACTCCAATCCACGGATTCGTGAACATGACAGCAAGTGGACAAAGGATCATCCTATAGGTTCTATTATTGGTGACCCTAATCGTCCGGTATCCACACGAAGTCAGTTACAAGAAAATGCAATGTTTTGTCACTTTGATGCTTTTCTCACTGAAGTTGAACCTAAGACATGGCAACAAGCTTTTACTCAATCCTGTTGGATAGAAGCTATGCAAGAAGAACTTAACGAATTCATACGTCTTGAAGTATGGGAACTTGTCCCATGCCCTGATCAAGTGCAGTTACTCACTTTGAAATGGGTTTACAAGGTGAAACTCGACGAGTTAGGCGGAATATTGAAGAACAAAGCTAGACTAGTAGCTCGTGGATACAAGCAATTATTGGGCATCGACTTTATGGAATCCTTTGCACCTGTTGCCCGTTTGGAAGCTATTAGACTACTCCTCGCTTATGCAGCCCACATGAATATGATCGTCTATCAGATGGATGTGAAGACGGCATTTCTTAATGGTGAAATCAAGGAAGAGGTCTATGTTCAACAGCCGGATGGTTTTGTGAATCCTAATTTTCCTAATCATGTGTACAAGCTTAAGAAGGCTCTCTATGGGTTGAAGCAAGCTCCTCGCGCATGGTATGATCTATTGTCGCAATTCCTCATTACGCAAGGCTTCGCTAAAGGCAAGGTGGATCCCACGCTGTTCATTCAGAAACGAGGTAAAGATATGATTATGGTACAAATATATGTTGATGATATTATATTTGCAGCCTCGGCCCAAACTTTATCCGATGAATTTGAGAAACTCATGTCTTCCAAGTTTAAGATGTCAATGATGGGCAAGGTATCATTCTTCTTAGGTCTTCAGATATCTCAGAGTCCCAGAGGCATCTTTATCAATCAATCCAAGTATGCCCTTGAATCGCTTAAGAAATATAAGATGGAATCTTGTGATCCCGTGGATACTCCAATGGTGGAACGTACTAAGCTTGATGCAGATCCACATGGAGTTGCCGTTGATCCGACACTTTATCGTGGAATGATCCGTACTCTTTTGTATATCACAGCTAGTCGACCTGATCTTCAGTTTGCTATTTGCATGTGTGCTCGGTATCAAACTAGGCCTACTGAGTTACACTTAGCTACTGTTAAACGGATCTTTCGGTATCTTAAAGGAACCATTAATCGGGGACTTTGGTATTCGAAGGACTCTTCGATTGCACTTATGGCATATGCAGATGCGGATCACGCGGGTTGTCAAGATACAAGGCGTAGCACGAGTGGAACTTTGCAACTACTAGGAGATCGACTAATCAGTTGGGCATCGAAAAGGCAGAAAAGTGCTGCAATTTCAAGTACGGAAGCAGAATACATAGCTATGTCCGGTTGCTGTGCTCAAATTCTTTGGATGAGATCGCAATTAACCGACTATGGTTTAGGTTTCAATAAAATTCCGATGTACTGTGACAACAAGAGTGCATCTGCCTTATGTTGCAACAACGTTCAATTCTCTCGGTCGAAGCACATTGACATTCGCTACCACTTCATCAAGGAGCAAGTGGAAAATGGAGTGATCGAGCTTTACTTTGTCCGATCTGAGTATCAATTGGCGGATATTTTCACGAAGGCTTTAGATCGCGCTCGAATTGAATTTTTGGCCGACAAGCTAGGAATGAGAACCTTCTCGCTTGAGACTCTTAAGGAATTGGCAGATGAAGCGAAAGAATAGTGATGGTAAACTATTCTCCGTATCCTTGGTGATCATCTGTATATATTGTTTATATTTTTATCCACAAAAGCAAAATACAAAAATATAAAACCATATAAAAACCATAAAAAATTGAAAAATCTAGAAAAATCCAAAAATATTTTTACTTTATTTTTCAAAGGCATGTCTTTTGGTACGATAATATTTACGGCCTTAGAAATGTTGATTAATATCGACACGACGCCATAAATAGAGTTCATACAAAAGTTGTAAATATTTCATAAAACATGCCTAAATGGCTTGTAGTTATTTCAGACTGCAACCCGGTTTTCATATTAAAGTCAAGTATTTCTTATGAAAGCTTTGGCTCACAACGGGAATTAATTTTCTCAGGCAAGGTTTACTTTAAAACCTTGTAAGAGATAAAGTTTACTTTATAACTTGGTCTAACACAAATATATGTACGTTTCAGTGCATTTATTTGTTAAAACAAGAGAAGTCTTGTTTTTATGAAGTTATCATCTCTACAACCATAGCTATCTACAATTGGTATCTACATACTCGACGATACGACTACTCAACCGATGACTACAGCTCTTTCAATAGAACACGGGTCAACAATTGAGGGGGAGCAATTGTCAAGCATTCAGAATCTTCGATGCCGAACATGCCAAGCTCACTAACTGGTGTCAAGACAACAATACCAATCGTACATGTGGTGTCAAGAGATGACTTCAGACGTGACGAGGCGACCAACATATGCTGACAAGAACCTTTTGATCTTATCATATGATGTTCTCATCAATCAGGTCCAACCTTGTCAATCTTTTTCTCATATGGTGAATATGTGATCATGTTACAAATCGGTATCATATCTCATACATTTGGTATCATGAAGATAAAACGGACTTGCATTTTTCTTCCCAAAACCTTTGTTAAAATTTAATTAAATCAATTGATATTAAAAACATCGATTGGGTTAATATTTTTAATATGGGGGAGAAAATTTGATTTAATATGGGATATTATCACAAATGGTTTGACTTAATGTGCTGGCTCATCCCGACATGTGCGAAATGTTTTCGAATATCATGGCATATGTTAAAGGGGAGCAAAATGGATTTGCATATCAAAAATGGATTTCATGGTGATTTATACTTACCCAAAACCTATTTATTTCACGACGATGAAGATTGTGGTGACATAAGGATGGTAGGATAGGTTAAGTCCAATGATTCTTCTAGATCCGGAGGAATCTTCCCAAGGACATTCCATAGCTAGAAATAGTAGTCCTTAGGAAAGTTGGAGAAAGATTGTGAACGTAGCTGAATGCTGACCAAGTACTTAAGTTAGCACTGGAACAATCACAACAAGGTGCTAGTTATGACGTATTGGTAAGCATTGAAGGGGTTGAAGAATGAAAAAGAATTGTAAAGATAAAGGGTGTGAAGAAAGAAGCCCTCCTTACAACTTTAGGCAGAAACCGGGTCAACACATATGCTATTGAGATCATTTTAATGATGCTCGAAATTGAAGATAGACATCATGGACCCAGTGATGCAATGCACAACCCATCCCAGCTAACTCAGATATCTCTTAAAAGGTATTTGTTTTAATCACACGGAGACAACACGTTATCTATCGATTTATTCACTCCGAATAAATTGGTATTGAAATGGTGGCACTCCTCTCCAGCCTCCGATCACTAAAATCCAAAGTGCACGATCGAGTCTAGAGCCATTTGATATCATCAACTATCTCATTAGGACATACTTTCATATTTCCTTGCTTCTTCACACACTGTGAAAAGTAAGAAAGATCTTAAGAGTCCTACGCAAAATCGTCATGATCTTGCCTGAACATCCGAGTAGTACGAAAGTATTTACAATGAAGATGGAAATCCTTCTTGAGCGAATATCAAAAAGCTCATGGTAGGTGACTTGTGAGATTCTTTATGAATCAAACTTGTGATAACTGGAAAGCAAAAGTTGTTTAATTCTTAACTGAACTTAAACACGTTCCAGGCCTCTACGCAATATCTTAGTGATCTTGCCAGAACACTCAGAGTGACACTCTATAGTGTTCATAGTGATGAGTGGAAATTCTTCTAGTGTTAAGCTCAAACAACAATTGGTAGGTAACTTGCAAGATTCTATACGAATCAAGCTCGTGACAACTGGAAAGCAACGATGGTGCGATTCTTTAATGAATCAAACTTGTTCCAGGAATCAGAATTGACGGCTTCAATCATGCGGATAGTTTTATCCGAATGATTCACTCTTTACGTTCGCAGTCAGCTTTAGATGGTCGAGTAAAGAGAACGGGTTTACCCGCGAAATCTTGTCAAGGAGATTTTTAATTAAATCTACCTGCCACAAGTACGATATTTTATATCGTCCAACGGTCTTCACCGACCGGAGGTAAAATGCTACCGAATTAGAATGAAATGTTCAAAGCCATTTCGTTCGTGTCTACTTATGTCGCGGCATTTGAAGACGGTGGCGTTGCGGAATCCGAGAAGAAGTCGTCCCCGCATGCTTATACTTTATGCACTTAATACCTCACATAATTCAAGAAAGCCTAAAAGTTAAGTCTTCCGCTGTATCAAACTCTTAACGTTTTCAAGAATTACTAAGGTATAAGTATGTGGAACGTGAGGTCACGAAGAGGCGAAGATCACAAGTGATGGATGCACGAGATCAAGGCAAGAGATTAATGCTAAAGATTGATATCAAAGATCACATTAGCATGTTCACCAGAAAAAGAAAAAGAAAAGAAAGACGAAGACTACGAGCTCAAGACAAGCATAGTATGCAAGGTTTATTTCATTATTGTAACTCGGGTAACACCCTTGTTTGGAGTGACCTCCCTTAGGGAGAGATTGTTGGAAATACGTTTTTACGTATTTAGGAAGATTCGGTCACTCCGACAATATACTAAGTAGTAGCTCGTAGTCTAGACATCGTTATTTAACAAACAAGCCCAAGCCTAGCCTACAACATGTGTAGGCCGGCCCAAACATGTAAGGCCAAGCCCATTACAAGGCCTGGGTATATAAACCCTCTCCTTAGATGGAGAGGGTGGGTGGTTATTCATTTTTTACACATAGTTGAAAAGTGTTTTTCTTTCACTTTCTCTCTCTAAGTGTGTGTGTTCTCACCATCTCTCTATCTCTTTCTCTCTCTAAAACATAAGCAAGATTTACATATCCTACAACACGTTTTGCTAAATTAATGACCAAGAAATATGAGATGAGTATGATGGGTGAATTAACTTACTTTTTGGGTTTTCAAATTAAACAATGTCCTAAGGGAATTTCAATTTGTCAAGAAAAGTATGTTAAAGATTTACTTAAAAAATATGACTTAGCTGATTGTGCATCAGTGAAATGCCCCATGCTTCCACCCAACAACTTGGGTCCTGATGAGTCAGGGGTCTCTGTTAATGAGACTTTATAAAGAGGCATGACTGGGTCACTCATGTATCTAACAGCTAGTCGTCCTGATATCCAATTCTCCACATGTCTCTGTGCAAGGTACCAAGCTAACCCAAAAGAATCCCATCTAGTGGTTGTTAAGAAAATTTTCAGGTATCTCAAAGGAACACCCTCCCTAGGCCTATGGTATCCCAAGGAATCAGGCTTTGATCTCAAGGCCTATTCAGATTCAGACTATGCAGGATGTTGTATTGACAGGAAAAGCACCTCAGGTAGCTGTCAAATCCTAGGAGGAAAATTGGTTGGATGGAGTGCTAAGAAGCAAAACTCTGTGGCCATGTCTTCAGCTGAAGCAGAATATGTCACTGCTGTCAGCTGTTGTGCTCAGGTGCTCTGGATGAAAAGTCAATTGGCTGACTATGAAATCTTATATGACAAAGTGCCAATCTTTTGTGACAACACCAGTGCCATTGCCATCTCCAACAACCCTGTTCTTCACTCACGTACCAAACACATTGATATCAGGTATCATTTTATCAGGGATCACATAATGAAGGGAGATATTGAGCTGCACTTTGTTCCCACAGAGCTGCAACTAGCTGATATTTTCACAAAGCCTTTGGCTGAACCTTTGTTCAACAGGCTAGTTGCTGAGCTAGGGATGCTCAATATCTCAAAGCCTGTGGCTTGATAATAAATGTGTTCATTAAATGACTGATTCTATATTAAATGTTTTTCACATGAAACTAGGTAGTTACTTTCCAAGTAAATGCTAAAAAACATTCTCAATATTTAATCATTTATTTTCGAATAACGAGGAGACAAATAAGTTTTGAAAGGTCAAGGGACCCACATGAGCAGTCATTTTCCCACTTTGCATTAAATGCGGTTGAATAACTGTTTTCATATTTGAATATATATATTGTCTCACATCTCTTCTCACCTACCACTATTCTCATTTCATAAATCTCTCTCTCTAAGCTTTCTCTCTCTAAACCCATCCTCCATTTTCGTTCTTCTTCGACCTTGAATCCATGGCATTCCCAGTCCCCAAGGCAGCAAACGTCAACTTTGAACTCAACGAAAGCATTCTTGCATCAAACAACTCCATTGGATGGATCAAGGCTCCAAACGAATCCTACTCAGATCTGGTTAACTTCATGCGAAATTGTGATGCAAGTGAAGCATTCACAAAATCCCCAACCACCTTCTACCAAGAATACCTTAGGGAATTTTGGTACTCTGCTGAAGTCGTTGATGACACCATTACCTTTAGCCTCTCTTGCAACGAACACCCATTTACCTTCTCACTCAAAGATTTTTCTAGTGTGGCTAGGTTAAAACATGGTGATGAATGCCCAAAGGTGGTTGACAAAAAGGCTGTTAAGGAAGCCCTGGCCACACTTAAACCCTTTCATGATGTGAACCCTGCTCTTACACCCGCTGAGGTCCTCTCTAAGTCTCCTCTGAAGATCAAGTATTTTACCCCTATGTGGTGTGTCCTCTTCACCCACATAGTCAAATCCCTGGGAGGAATGCAGGGATCCTAAGATCAGATGTCCTTCAACCACCAATCTATTGCTTATGGGCTGATCTGGGGAGCTGATGTTGATGTAGGAAGTATTCTCTTCTCCAATCTAGTTGAACATCTGAAAGGAAAGAACCAAGTGAGGGAAAAGAACATTTGCTACGTTCGATTTCTATCGCTGATCTTCGAAAGCCTGTTGGGTGACAGCTATCATAACTCCGCACTCACTTCTCTGAAGCCCTATCGCATCACAGGTGCCATCTACAAGGAAATTGGAGCTGAAGATGTCCCTGTCACCTCCCACATGATGAACATTGCTAACAAACAACCCTCAGCTGAGAAGTCCTTGCTCCCTTCATCAGAGAAGGTGATTACCTCTGGTGTGTCTGGCAAGTCTAAGTCTTTGACCTCTGGGCAGCATACCACGACGTCCAAGGCTTCAACTGGCCAACAGCCTAAGAAGAAGAAAAACCCATCCTCTTCCCACACCAAATCTGTTGCAAAGGTCAGGGGAAAGAAGACTGTGAACCTCGACACCTCCTCTGTTCCAGAGACTCATGTGGAATCAGAGACTTTAGCTGACCAACAACAAGGGTCTATCGTCTCGATGTCAGCCGAGACAATAGGAAACCAACCGAATTCTCCTGATATCGCACAGGTAATCAGTGTAAATTTTTAGAGGTCCACAAGCAGCCACTCTCAAATGTCTGTAGGTGAGAGTGGTGAAGTTAGGGTAATCCTCGAACCATAGAAGTCTGTCTATGCACTTAGAACTCTTTAAGACTTTTGTACACCCTGTCTATGCACCAAGGAATGATTCATTTGTGTTTATAAAGCACCCCGATGACCCTGCACCCTCTAGACAGTATTCATGCAAACAACAACCTGAATACATATATGTCACGACCTTGACCAGATGTACCTCACACAGCCTCTTGGTTCCCTCAGAAAAAGAATCCCAAAAATTTTACTTTTAGGGAAGCTGAATAATCATCCTCAGCTCTTCTAGGGACAGCGTAATAAGACGATCTTAACCCACATCTTTTTCACCATTAAAAGAATCCCAAAGGATTTATCCTTTTCAGGGGGAGCTGAATCATCACCCTCAGCTTTCCTAGGGACAGCGTAACAGGCGACCTTCACCCACATATGTTTCATTATTAAAAGAGTCCCAAAGGTTTCTTAACCTTTTGGGGGGGCTGAATAATCACCCTCAGCCTTCCTAGGGGCAGCGAATGGCGATCCTTAACAACATATGTTTCACAATCAAAAGAGTCCCAAAGGTTTTAACCTTTTGGGGGGCTGAATAATCACACTCAGCTTTCCTAGGGGCAGCGAATAGCGATCATTACCCATATAATTTTCACCCTTAAAAGAATCCCAAGGATTTATCCTTTGGAGTGGCTGAGTAATCATCCTCAGCCTCTCTGGGACAGCGAAATGGCGACCATTCCCCTTACTTATTTTCCTATTACTAATAAAAAAAACTTGCAGACTGAAATTGTACAGCCAGACACAGAATCCCTGGAGCAACAAGATAAAGAGGCTGATACAATCATTCAGGACCAACCAAATGACGAAGAGCCCCTGCTTGATATTGAAAAAGAAGTGTTGTCATTAGTTGATGATGTCTCTGATCCTGAATCGATGCCTGAGGATGAAATCCTTGTGGGGATGTTAGAGGAGGAGGATGAAGAACAAGAAGATGATCAATAATCTGTGTCTCCTCCCAAAGAAATAGTTGTGTCCACCCTAGCTGACAATAACACTCCTCCTCCCAAGGAAGCTGGTGTCACTCCCACCTCTGCTACCTCCACCACAACAGTCTTCCAAAGACCTGCTTATGATCCAAACTGCTGATATCCTTATGTTTGATCATCCTGCCCAAACCAACTTTGATCTTTTGCCAAGGGGGATGATTATGCTCAACAAAGCCTGAACATCCATAATCTTCAACCTGCTCATCATCAATCAGATATTGAACGTCTTTCAAGAAAATTGGATGTTATCAAGTCTAAGATGCATAACTTCACTGTCACATTTCCAGGGATCATCAAGAAGGCAGTAGCGGATGCAGTCACTGAACCCATCAAGGACGGTGCAAGAAAAGGTGTATCACAAGGACTTAGTCATTTATCCATAAGAATCAAGGATGCCATTGACACAGAGGTCCCTACTCTCTTTCATGAACATGAGTTAACAATGCACAGAGAGTTTGAAGCTGTTCGAAGCATGCAATATCGTCATACAAACTTCATCATTAATCGTGTTTAGGGCAACACAAATGGAAATTGCAACCTTCTGCTGAAGATTGCCAGAGCTTCAAGGACAAGGCAACGTGTTATGGCTGCCTCTGTTGAACAGATTGCAAGGCACTTTCAAACACGTTCATCCAAACGTCTGAAGAGACAGGCTGAACGTAAGGGGAGAAGGAAAAGGTCCTTAACCTTGAATCTGCCAAACAGGGCTCAACATCTGCTGACAACACCATTTCTTCACCTGTC
This sequence comes from Glebionis coronaria, assembly GCA_025667525.1. NCBI lineage: Eukaryota > Viridiplantae > Streptophyta > Magnoliopsida > Asterales > Asteraceae > Glebionis > Glebionis coronaria. The sequence continues at coordinate 251,860 of JANFOE010000768.1, forward strand.
CCTCTCCAAGTCACCACACCTATTATCATACCTGATGATGAGGATATCACTAAGGGGGAGAAACAACATAATGATGGAGTTGATTCATCAAAGTCCCTGACTTTGGTTAACACCAGCGAGTCTGGGGATGATGGTGAACCAGCTGCCAAGAAGCTAAAGTTCACTGTTAGCTCCCTACCCAAGGCAATACAAACTCAAGCTCAGTCAGCTTTCATCAAAAGAGCTGAGGAGCTGAAAAACATGAGTATGGAATCCTCTGTCTCGAAGAAAGGAAACGAGATAGTTTTGGTTGACACTAATACCAAACTAAAGAAGATAGTTGTGATGCTAGAGATAGGAGGATCCACCACAGACCTTTCCTAATTTTCAACCTTCACACCTTCCAATAAGAATCCCTTAACACCTGAAGAGATAGAGAAACAGGCTGAGGAATTCAAGAGACTAAATGAAATCAAGAAAGCCAAGGAGCTAAATGAGGCAACTCTAAGGAAGATGACTCCACCTGAAAGGGAGAAGCAGAGACAAAGGTTGAGGGAAATGGAAGCTAAACGCGCAGAGGCACTAAGAAAAGTAAAATCTGATTATGATGCCTACGTTAACAACAGGTATGCACCTGGCAAGATAACCAAGTTCAAATACACAATTCACAAGTCCACCAACACACCACAGATGATTTTGTGGAGAGACAACCAACAGGGTAATATGAATGTATTTGAGGACTTCAGGCTAAAGAAACTTGGGTTATCTGAATGGTTTGAACTTGAAGCCTTGGCTTCCAAAAGAAGGCAAATTTCCTTCTGCTTAAAACTCTTAAGGCTAAGTTCACCTGGATCAAAGAAACAGCAGCCAAACTCAAAATAGATCCCCCACCACAGCTGTTTAAACAAGAACCCCCAAAGTCTGGCAAGAAAAGAAGAAGGGTTTCTCAACTTGTTAAGGAAACCTTTGTCACGGATGATGTTCAAGTGGATGGAATGCACAGGGATTTGATCCTACCAAATGGAATCGTTGGCCCTGTTGATGGTCAGACCTACACAGAGCCTGAAAGAGGTATGGCATTCATGAATAGAGCTTGCCAGTATGCATTCCAAATAGAAGATGAGCTTGGCTTAGCATCAACAATTCAGTTGCTTTGTCTCAAAAGGGACTCAAGATTAACTCAGAGTATTCCAAAGTTTTTGCAAAAGCTTTGCAGGCAGAATTAGATACTAGAACAAACATAGCTGAAGCTGAAGAAAAGATCAAAAATGATGACTATTGAAGAAATTCACAGCTCAATTTTACCTTCACATTTTATTTCACTTTTGTAATGTACTTGTAATTTTCTTTAAGTATGAATAAAATCATGAGGTATGTTTATTTAGATCTATTATGAGTAAGAAGAAGCTGTTATCTCACTTACCTTAACTTAGATAGATCTAGCTATATTTATGTTTAAATAGGGGGAGATTGTTGGGAATCTAAGTTTGTTAGATTCCCTAATCATAGATTTAAACACAAATTAAGCTGTTAGATAGTCACTTGCATGTGCCTAGGAGACAGGAAAGTATCACAAGACTCACAGAGATCCAAGTCTCTGTGAGCAACCTCAGAGGAGTCCATGTCAAAGACATTGTCAAGGAAGTCAAAGATTACTTGAAGACATACTCATTGGCTGTGATGGATAACAGCCAAGATGTATTAGGGACTCTGAGGGGTTGAGGGTTAACAGGGGTGGCAATACCCTGTTAACACTCAGCACACTTTGGACATGCCATTTGTATGTACGAGACAATGAAGAAAAAGGAAACTGTTTCAAGACCTGTTTCCTTAAAGCATTATGGCAGACTACCAAGAATAGAAGAGCATCTTGTGACAGATGTCTGAAAAGTGAATGTCTTGTGTAGTCACCATCAACTAGTACTTAGGTCAACCTCGTATCACTATAAATAGGATGTGTATCCCAGCATTAATGTTCAACACTTTGAGAATATTCACACCATTAGTGCTTAGAACTTATTGAATCAAACAGCTGTGACTGTATTCATAAGTTAGGGTTTATAGTTGTTCAAAGTGTGCACAACACATTGTCATCAAACGGTGTTATCCATAACACTTGTAATTCTTTATTATACAATAATAAGATTACGTTTGAAAAGTAATAACTTGTGTTGATTAGTTAAGTTTAGTGTTTCTAGCATTGATTAGGGACTCTCAGTTTCATCAAGGACCTTAGTGCTGTAAAAGATAACATTCTCTTACGTGTTCGTATTGTTAGGTCTTGGATGCAACCAATGAAAACAAAACCAAATGTTAAAAACATGGAACTCATCCTAATGGACGAGCAGGTATGAAAAAATTTGTATAATAAAGTACATGTTTTATGTGTTATCTGCATATTCCGAGTAACTAATGTTCTTTTTTCATTGTTTAGGGCACCAAAATGCAAGCTTCGCTTAGAAGTACTCTGCTTAGTAACTTCAACCAACAATTGAATGAAGGTGATGCTGTTGTGTTGAAGATGTACAGATCCAACCCCAATATCGAGTTGTGCCACACCATCTAAAACTAAATTTTGTTAGTAAGACCCAAGTCAGCAAGTGTCTTGATTTTAAGGGGTCAGTTCATGGCTTTGACTTTAAGACTTTCAAAGAGATTGTGCAAAGTAAAATCGAAGCAATGGGCCAATTTGGTAAATTAATAACTTTCATACTTTCAATTAAGTTAAGGTCCTATTTGATGTACATAATGACAATCTTTTTTTTGCTTCGTAGATGTCATCGGCCAAGTAATTGAGTCTTCAGAATTAGACAACTACGGTGGAACTGGTAAACCAGGGAAGAAAAAGCCTCTCAAGTTGATTGACCTTGAGTAAGTTTATAAATTGTGTTTTAAATATTTAGATTTAAATTTGTTTTGTTTTCATATAAATTTATAAGCGTTTCTATATTTAAAGTGGCACAAAACTAAATTGTATGCTATGGCGTGACTATGCTAATCAATTTATGGAGTTTTTGAAATCATGTGACGATGTTGGATTGCTTATTGTGGTTATCCAGCTTGGTAAAATGAAAAAATGGGATGGTAAGTCAAAACAATTACAAACTTATCATATTCTAACAGCAGGTACTTACTACCTTATATCATCAGATATCTATGACCTAGAAAACGCGGACTGCAAGAAGTGATAGTACAAGACAAATAGAAAAAATTTACAAACCAGTTTGACATAAACCTCAAACCTTTGACACAACTACCTCTAAAAATGTTACCAACTAGTTTGACATAAACCACAAACCACAAACAACAGCTACTTACTACATTATATCAGTTTTTCTTTTGTTGAAAGGCAACAAATAAATTCAGAAAAGGAGAAAAGCATCTCATCTCAATTAACAAGCTACTTAAAAGAGGATGAGACCAAAAAAAATAACAACTACAAAGGTAACAAACACTATAACTCATACTAAAAGACACAACCAACTACAAACCTTGCAGCAAGTAGCACCAAAGTGAGGACAAACTGCACACATGAAGCAATTGGCAACAGACATAAAATGCAAAGCAACCATACACGAAATTAATTTTACCTAGGTCCATGATATTAACCAAACAGTCCCACTTACCTTATATCAGTTATTTTGACCCGGAATACGCGAACTGCAAGAAGTGATGGTATAAGACATATACAAAAAAGTTCAAAGGTATTTGCCTGTGACTGATTCTCAATCAAGTTCCGTTGATGATGGCGACTTTTAAATGATAAAGAAAGTAAAACGACAGAAATAAAAGGCTGCAAAAGCTAATGCTTCAGGATCCAAGGTTTAAGTACCTATTGCTGCTACTGAAATCTCTGTCAGTTAAAGTATAGACCCCCAAGCATGAAAATGTTTAAAAGCATACTTGCGAATTTCCTGCTGAGTTTAACAAAATACCCATACTTGATACCCATCTCCTATATCAGTTAAAGTATAGACCCCCAAACATGAACAGATCTTTAAAATCATACTTGCGAAATTCATACTGAGTTTAACAAAATGAGTGCCCTGTCAGATGTGTAGTACAAACCCATCTCCTATATCAAATGTTTACATACAACACTTGATACCCATACTGAAATCCCTGTCAGTTAAAGTAACATCGAGAAAAGAAAAAATTTACGTTAGGCACTACATAAGAGGGAACTATTAACAGCTGTGGCGTGGCAGCTTCGTCGCCTGTTCCGGCTCGGACAGTTGTTCCTTCACTTGAAGATAAAGTCGTGGCAGCTTCTTCGCCTGTCCCGGCTCGGACAACTGATTTAGAAAAAACGAAGGCACATCTTTGAGGGAAATTTGAAGGAAGAAGAGAACAATGTTTCAACAGGCCTCTGCACACCAGTCTACCCGTAGAAATGGTTCTTCATGGTCATCCTCCATTTCATCTCCTACCAAGGCTGCATCTGCTATCCAGAATACATCCCATGGCTCCTCTCAATCAAAAAACAAAGTAGATGACGTTCTGTGGTTAAAAACTTCATTTTACATAGTTTAATTGCAGCTACTTTACCAAACATAAGCCAAAAACCAAATAAGCCATAAGCCAAAACAACCACTGCCTAACAAGAACTTTAGACAAAAGCCAAAATATTACCATGACAATTTAAAAGAAGGTAGTTTAGGCCAAAAATGACTGAAACAACAAACATAAATTATTTGTCTGTTTGGCAAAAGCCGAAACATATCCGTAACAATATCATACCAAATTCCAAGATTACCTCAATTTCAGAAACAAATTCATAACAAGACCAAACGAAGTTCAAACAATATTAAACATATCCGTAACAAGACGAAACTAAATTCGTTTTCACCCCAATATCAGCAACAAATCCGTATGTCACCAACCTCAACAAATATCAAACATGGGCATCATGACCAGAGAGTCATCATGTGTCACTTGATCCTCATCTTCAACATCAGCTACATACTTGAACCTAACCATCTTATTTCGCGTAAATCCACACTCCCTGGAAAGAATATTCCATTTAGCCTTCATGATGACATGACTCTTCAAGTGTGGTTTCTTCCGGTGTCTTACAAGGTGAAGCACAACCTTATACTCCACATCTCTATGGTGCAGAATGGCATGATCATAATTGTCGAGCTCATGCTTTCTCACAAATCCAGTCGGTATTGTCTGGTATGTGTGAAATAAACTACAGTCATGTGTATTGCTCAAATAATATACAAACTAATTATCGTAACAAAATGTATAACTTACAAGCCGACCCTTCTTTGTCACATGTGCTAACAGCGGCCGATAAAAAGTTTTTGACTCATCAGAGTGTCGGTCATGTGCTGCCCATCTACATATCTGGATCATCCGTGGATCTATATATACCATTAAACAAACTCTAAGTAATATAATAAATTTTGCATATTTATTCATGACTTATAACAATAACTATGTAATAACAAACACAAACCGTTCTCTCCTTCTGTGGTTGGATGAGTATAAATCAGGTTAGTACGGGCAAGATTCTCATGGGTTAGCTCCCAACCATCGGTAGCAAATACCATCATGGAAAATGTTAATCCTGAAACCTTCGTAAACACAAGTGGCATCCCAGGAGTTAAACGTAACATGTACACAAGTTCATCCCATCCTTTTCCGAATAATACATTTCCATAGTTGACACCACTAAATTCATTAGTCACCTGACGACGGTTTGTCACTGTGAACATGTTACCATTTACAGTCAAGTTAAACGTGTCCGATTCAGTGTACGGAATGAAATCTCCAGCAAGTAACTACATTTATAATTAGCCACTTAATTCCAACAACAACCATAATTATAGACATACAATGATATTTCATTACAACATTAATTTTAAAAAAATAGCATTACCGGACTTTGTGTCATGTTGTTCCCAAGTCGGCCAAAGCATCTGCTCATCCTTCCTATGGTCTGTACCTTATCATAACCACCATTATCCCATCCAGATATGCCATATCCGGTCACATAGAAAGTATCATCACTTTCATGAATAAAATGCAGCATCGACATATTTTTGTAGCCACTAACTTCCAAAAAACGTACCCACTCAGTATCAAAGAGCTCTAATTGATTGTCGCACACGAGACCAATCCTAACCTTATGTCGAATCCTGTTGTTATTGATCAGATACACCCACTTTTGGCCATCGAAATAACGATCTTTGAAATGAAGGGGTAGAGTTTGTACAAGTTATTACGACCAAAACATAAGTAAATAATCCGTAATGTCAAACATATATATAAATGCAAACAAGCCTGGTAAACAATACTTGTCTTATTGTGTACGTGTTTGGCGTCACATCAAACACAAACTGTGTCGTCATTTTTCTGAATAAGTATACACGGATAAACGTCAACAAATATACTTTTTATTATCCAATTGATCATACATCAACAATGTATGTCAATGCAATAGAAGTGAAACATTAACAAGTGTAAAGAAGAAAATTTACCTTTCTGTGGTTTGTGTTAAAAAAAATCTGAATTTCTGCTACAAATGAAAATAATATTACAGCCATGAAAATCATAAACAAAACATCATTTCCATATAATTAACCCATTCAAAATCGTTTCCAAAAAATAAAATGACACTACACTTATTTAATATTATAGATTTTTACAAATTTTTTGATATTTCCATACAAAATTTATTATTTAATTTATAGACATTTGAGATTTCCATTCAAAACTAAATAATATTGCAATCAATTCTTATCAAAACAAATTACCTCACACTTATATATAAGCATAACAAAACGTTGGAACAAACACACCTTTCCCAATAAAAATGGATGAAGATAATGCTTCTTTTAGAAGGAAAAAAAGAAGGGAGATACTGGGCAACGCAAGGCAACAAATAGCAAGCGTCTATCGAATTCATCAACTGGAAAAGAAAACGTGATCAATGAAACACTGGCAAAAACACCTGCTGCAAAGAAAAGGGTATCATTAGCGGAAATTCTGAATTGTAAGATCATGTTCCATCCATTTATATACTTTTAGTACTTTAATCTTTTGTACATATACCTGAAACCTGAACTAAATATGAAGATGATCCATTATCTACAACTACAAGTAATGAAACCATCAATGGTTTCCCTCATTTGGAAGCAACGACACCAGGAGCCCCTTCTCGGACCATACTACCAGGTGTCCTTTTCCCTATAGTGCATATGTAGTTTATGTTTTATACATTATCTTATGTCACATACTAAAACAATCATATGATCAATCACACAACAAAATATAGTATGTCATGAATTTGAATAGATTATATTTGTGCTTTTTCATAATAACCCGTACCCACTGCCATTTTTCATTTTGATATTTTTCATAACTCAATGATCATTTGCCTCAACGATAGCTTCTTATCAAACACCTCCGAGAAGAACACCGCTTTCTTGCATTTCAAACGGTAATTCCAATTCTCGGATTTGAAAATGCAATTTTAATTCAATAGATTAATTTAATTTTAACTTTATTTAACATGCCCCAACACACTTGGGTAGTTAATGACGTATCTTCGCTGGCTGCCTCAACGCCATCCTTTACACCCGTCCAAGGTACTTTACTTTGACAATACATAAACATCATTCCACATTACAGTAATCATTTTTTATTAGTCAGCCTTTAATAACTTAACATTGTGTATTGTGTATAGGGACAATGCAACAACGGGTTGCCATGGAAAATTTTAATAGAGGATCACAGCCTCATTTGCCAGTAACGACAACTGCTTCTCGAACCATACTACCAGGTATCATTTTCCCAATAGTGCATACGTAGTTTATGTTCTATACATAATCTTATGTCAGATACTAAAACAATCATGTTATCATTTAATTACACAAGAAAATATAGTATGTCATGAATTTGAATATATTATATTTTTGCTTTTTCATAATAACCCGTATCCACTGCCATTTTTAATTTTCATATTTTTCATAACTCAAGGATCATTTGCCTCAACGATAGCTTCTTATCAAACACCTCCGAGAAGAACACCGCTTTCTTGCATTTCAAACGGTAATTCCAATTCTCGCATTTCAAACGGTAATTTTAATTCAATAGATTAATTTTATTTTTAACCTTATTTAACATGCCCCAACACACTTGTGTAGTTAGTCGTGTATCTCCGCTTGCTGCCTCAACGTCACCCTATACACCCGTCCAAGGTACTTTACTTTGACACTACATAAACATCATTCCACATTATAGTAACAGTAACCATCATTTTTTATTAGTCAGCTTTAAATAACTTTACATTGTGTATTTTTTATAGGGACAATGCAACAGCGGACTTCCATGGAAAGTTCACAACATATATTTACATCATCTAATGATCTCATACGTAATAGAACACCACTTTCCCAAACATCAACGTGTAAGTTACAATCATGTTTAAAGGACCGTTGTCAAAATTTTATGAAAATTCTATAAAACTGTACATCGACAAAAGATCGATTTTCGTAATCTATACTCTTAAACTTACATGAATTATCTATTTATGCAGCAACACAACAATCAAATGATAATGCTAGACAACAGAAACAAAAGGCGACACATTCGACTACTATTCCTACTTTTGGATCTACACGAATAGCTCCGGCCGTAATTGCTACTCCAACAATTGAATCACAGGCACGAATACCTACATTCAGGAATACAATGTCATCTGTAACAAATGGTTAGTTAATGAGATATTTACATTTAAACTTTATAATCAATTTTGCGTGGCTGCCACATTATTTTGTTTATACAGGGGTCACAGCAACGCCAAATAAAAGTGGTTTGTCATCACATAGACAGCCAAATCGTCATCAAACAGTTACACAACCTGTACATAAGCCATCACGGAAATCACATAGAACAGCTATGCAACAAAGTATTCCACGCATTAATTTTGACAAAGATGATGTGACCACGGACAGAGTCTTTGACAAGTTCAGTGGTATTTCTGAAGGTTGGATTACAATTCTTTTTACACATGTGACATAAGTTACGAATCAACAACTTACATATCAGAATACTATTACTAATCACTATGTTTTACTTAACATGCCATTATATACCATTTTGAAACAGACTACTTGGATCATGGAGACCCAACTGAAGAATGCCAAGAATGCCATGCTTTGTTGTGGCGGGCAGAATCTAGAAGAGGAAACACATACGGTTCAAGGAAAGCGTTTTCGCTATGTTGCAATAACGGAAAGGTTTTACTTCCTAAAGCACCAGAAACGCCAGAACCATTGTTAGAATCTTTTCCTAAATGATGACGCCAGGAGCAGAAATTTCTTAAACAACATTAGAGCTTATAATAGCATGTTCTCTTTTACTTCTATGGGTGGCAAAATAGACCATGCAATAAACCGTCGTGGTCGTGGCCCATATGTGTTCCGTCTACATAGACAGAACTACCATTCCATTGGTACTCTGCTCCCGGAAGAAGATAAACCACCAAAGTTCGCACAATTATATATATTCGATACAGACAATAAAGTTTAAAATAGAGTTGCTGCCATCAGGTACATATCATGATATGAATGTATTAATCTATTCCTCAAGTATGTACACTTAAATGTTACATTTTTTACAAGTTTTTTTTTTCTTTCACTAGGTCCGCTTCTGATGGCCCATCCAATGAAAGACATCCTATTGATACAGAAATAATAGGCGATGTTATAAATATATTAGATGGATGTAACAAATTGGTGGAAACTTTTAGGATGGCAAGAGATACGTATAACGAGAACCCAGAACAAAAGATCAAAATCAAGCTTATCGCAAAGAGAGCCAAAGATGGTCGTACTTATAACCTACCAACTTCATCCGAAGTTGCTGGTCTGATTGTTTGCGACTTTGACTCTTGCGTCGAGCAAAGAGACATAGTTATTGACTCTCGTGAAAGTGGGTTCCAGCGTATTAACATATTTCATCCCCAATATCTTCCACTCCAGTACCCGTTATTAATGCCCCGTAGCCAAGATGGTTATCGATTATATATACCACATAAGTATGAAGATGCAGACGCAACCGGTCCACGCAAAACGGTTAGTATGCGAGAGTACTTTGCATATTTTATTCAAGAACGACCAGTTAGTATGCGAGAGTACTTTGCATATTTTATTCGAGAACGACCTAATGAAATAAATTTTTTCACGCTCGGTAGAAGACTGTTTCAACAATTTCTTGTGGATGGCTACACAATGGTCGAGACAGAAAGGTTGTATTTCCACCGCAAAAAACAAAAACACATGCGGTATGATACCTACACAGCATTCAAAAACTATGTTCAGCAGGGAAACCCTGACCCAACGCAACTTGGAAAACCGCTTTTTCTGCCAACAACATTTACAGGAGGTGCGAGGTATATGATGCAGAATTATATGGATGCTATGGCACTATGCAGGTGGTATGGTTGTCTAGATTTATTCATAACTATCACATGCAACCCGAACTGGCCCGAGGTATCACGTTTTATGCGTAAACACCATCTATCCTCAAATGACAGGCCTGATGTTTTGAGCAAGGTATTTAAGATGAAACTTGATCAGCTGGTGAAAGATGTCAAAGATTTGAGATTATTTGATCGTGTTCAAGCAGGTTTGTATTAATACAATCTATTAGAGATTTAATCCACATAGTTTTTTTTCTTATATATTATTTTATGTATCTTAACAATAATCTTAATTTCATCTACCTATGTAGTTGTATACACAGTTGAGTTCCAAAAACGCGGCTTGCCACACAGCCATATATGCTTCTTTTTGCATAAGGACGACAAGATTCCTAATGTTGAACACATTGATCAATACGTGTCGGCCGAGATCCCAGACAAAAATAAAGATCCTGAATTATACAAGTTGGTTGCTGATTTTATGATGCATGGCCCTTGTGGGACAGATGACCCTAACCAATCGTGCATGGTTGATATGAAATGTTCAAAAAAGTTTCCAAGGCGATTTACCGAACATAGCTCAGTGGACCAGGAAGGTTATCCTGTTTATAGGAGGAGAGACGATGGAAACTTTGTGGAGAAGAGTGGTCATCGCCTGCATAATGGCTACGTTATACCTTATAACAAGACCCTCTTGAAGCGTTACCAGTCGCACATTAATGTCGAATGGTGTAACCAAACTGGGTCAATCAAATATCTTTTTAAGTATATAAACAAAGGACCCGATAGAGTAAGAGCTGAGTTGTATGATGATAGCAATAACGGTGCTGAAGGAAATGGTCAAACGCAAAAACCAATAGATGAAATTAAAGCCTTTTTAGATTGTAGATATTTATCTGCATGTGAATCAGCTTGGCGAATATACAAGTTTGATATTCACCACAGGTACCCTTCTGTAGAGAGGTTATCATTTCATCTACAAGGTGAGAACGCGGTAGTTTTTGATAAGGACGCAGATCTTGAAGAAGTTATTGAAAAACCAACCGTCGCCACATCTATGTTCCTGTAGTGGATGGAAACGAACAAGATTGATGAAAAGGCAAGGGAGTTAACCTACGCCCATTTTCCTACAAAATATGTTTGGAACGCTACAAAAAGGATATGGACACGTAGAAAGCAGACGGTCGCAATCGGTAGGATTCATAATGTTCCTATTTCAGCAGGTGATGCTTTCTATTGTAGGATGCTACTTAACCATATTCCAGGCGCTTGGTCACACGACGATCTTAAAACAATAGATAAAGTGGTTTACCCGACATACAAAGACGCTTGCTATGCTATGGGACTTTTGGAGGATGACAAAGAGTACATTGAGGCTATAAAGGAGTCGAGTCACTGGGCAAAACCAGATCATCTCTGCGAGTTTTTTGTGACACTGCTTGCTGGTAAAGAACTTAGCACACCATTGACTGTTTGGTTGGAAACATGGCATCTCCTTTCAGAAGATGTTGAACACAAACGAAGAGTCATCCTCAAGATTCCAGGTATATGTAATTTAGAAATTTTTCACTTATTAAATTTATGCCTATTTAAATATGTATGTATATTGACGCTTGCATGCAATTTTCTAATTTTCAGATTTGATCATTTATGATGAGTAAAAGAAAAATGTTGCATTGTTCTATATAGAGGAGCTAATGCGCAGCCACGGTAACTCTTTGCGGAATTTTGAAGAGATGCCATATCCCGATGAAATGTACGTATCAAACTTTGGTAACCGATTGTTGTATGACGAGTTAGCTTATGATCCAGCAGAGTTGCAAAGAGAATATTTGCAGCTACACAGTCGTTTAACTAAAGAACAAAAGGGTGTACATGACACCATCATGGACTCCGTTGTGATAGGTAACGGAGGCGTTTTTTTGTCTATGGATATGGTGGTACTGGAAAGACTTTCTTGTGGAAAACACTTGCGGCCGAGATAAGACGGAAAGGTGATGTTGTTTTAAATGTGGCATCCAGCGGCATAACATCTTTATTAATGACTGGTGGCAGAACTGCACACTCACGTTTCAGAATTCCCATCAATATTGATGAACTTTCTACGTGTTCCATTAATCCTCAGAGCGATATGGCTTCATTGGTGCGCAAATGCAAACTCATTATATGGGATGAAGCACCAATGACTCACAAACACTGCTTCGAGGCAGTAGATAGATCATTAAGGGACATTTTGCGTAAGTCAAAGTATGACACGATGGACACTCCATTCGGCAACATGACTGTGGTTTTTGGTGGCGATTTCAGGCAGGTCTTACCCGTCATTCCAAAAGGATCCTGACAAGATATTGTTGGCGCTTCTTTAAAACGTTCTTACTTGTGGGACCATTGTAAAGTTTTGCGCTTAACTGCAAATATGCGTCTAACTGTTAGTTGTCGGGCCGAAGATGTCAATGAGATTAAAGACTTTGCTGAATGGATTCTAAAGCTTGGAGATGGTAAACTTGGAGAAGCAAATGATGGCGAGGTTAACATTGAAATACTGATGAATTGTTGATTAGAAATTCAAGTGACCTCATAGCCTCAATCATAGACTTTACTTACCCAAATATGTTGGATAACCTTGACGACAACAATTATTTCACTGAAAAAGCCGTTCTTGCACCTACGAATGAGGTTGTCGACACTATCAACGAGAAATTGTTGTCGTTTATTCCCGGCGAGGAAGTCACGTACTACAGTTGCGATAGTATTTGCAAGTCAGAAATGGGTTCAAGCATAAACGAATCCGTATTCTCTACAGAGTTCGTGAATAGTCTGAAATTCTCCGGCGTACCCAACTGATGTGATCGTGATAGTATAGTGATAATTAGATACGTTATAGGGTAAATTAGTAAATTACCTTTAGGAAAAAGTAATAGACTAAAATTACCAAAGACGGATTCAATTAAACATGTGGATGAACCAAGTTCGTTGTACACGAAGATCTTATGAATTTGAGACGTTTTGCTTTGATTTGGACAATTGATTCGAATTGGTTTCGGTTTTTAACTAAATTAATTCTACCAATTTTTAACCTAAAGTGCATGAATCGTAACCCCAAATTATTTTAATCTAAAAACAATTACTTAAAAACTAAAGCTATTTTAATAAATGAAACTACTTAAAAATCTATTAAAAATTAATCTATTTATTTAAATAACTTTTACACTATTTTTAAATCTATTGAAAACTATTTTACTTCTACAAATTTAATTAAATCTAATTTTATTTAAAACTAATTAGATTCTTAATATTAATAAAAACATTTTTATTTTATTTTGAAACTATTAATTATTTTTAAAACTAAAAATTACTTTAATAAAAATATTAATTAAAATTTAACTAAACGGACATTAAGTAAAAATGCAACTTAAATCAAAACTGCCAGAAACAACTTTACTACATTAATTAAATGGGCTGAAAGTAAAATCAAAAGAGCTTACAGCTCAAGTGGATAACACGTTGGGTGTTTGTCGGTGACGTCACGGGTTCGAGTCCCACAAGAGACATAATTTTGGTGATTTATTTTTGATATTATAATTTTAATATTTATGAAAGCTACTCATTAAATAAACATCACAGTATGTTTAAAAACATACAGTAATTTCACAATAATCATAGTGCAGACATATAACTCGAATATCAATTTAATCATATAGCAAAAGAGATTACTACAAACATCTATAAAAGTAAACAAACATCTATATTAAGAAAAGAAAAAGAATTAGGCATAATACAACTAAAAATGCAGACTAAGTGATTATACAGTTAAACAAAATTCGCATCACAACAATACAAATTAGCAAACTAAATAAAATCAGCAAGATCAATCAGATTCCAACAAGTTCTTAATCCTACACCTAAATATCAGATGTGCAATCAACAACAGTCTAAAACTTGAGCAACCCAATATCAGTTACTTGAGATCAAATCAGTAAACCAAAATAAACTTAGCAGTCTAAATCGCTGCACAAAATCCAAACAGAAACCTACGCATCTAATAAAATGACTGAAATTCTAGAAAACTAGCAGTCCCTCAAGCTAACAGGCCCACAATCTCATTAATCACAGCAAAATCAAATCTCCCAATGAAACTTTAACATTTACTAATACAAGAACACAAAGAAATAAAAACCTAAGCTCCCAATCATCGCAGCAATCCATCAAACTAAGCAAATCCATAAACACCTTAACTCAAAATAATAACCTAGCGATCAATGCTCAGATCAATAGCAGATCTGAAAAACTATGAACAAATGCCAAATTCTTATAAAACAGATCACTCAAAATCAGTCTTAAACAACAATTTGACTTATAAATCCAACTCCAAACATTCACAAGACCTAACAGTTTATGAATAAAATCTACCAAATCAGATTTAAAATAACTAAAACCTTGCATACAAACCTCACATATTCAGATTCATTAACAGTAAGTTTAATCAATACTACACGAAAGCAAATAAAATTATCAGCCATTAATAACAAATAACCAAACAGGTTCAATAAACACATTCAATAACCCTAAACAATAAAATAAAAGGGATTAAAACCTTTTGTATACATCCTTTGAGACGTAGAGCAGCGCTGAGCTGTCTAAATGAACCGAATCAGCACCATTAATTTTACCACCATAATCGAACCTCCAACGTACACCATTAAACATCAACTCACGAACATCAACAATATTCGATCCAGTTTCTTTCTATTTACGTTTATCAGTGGGATAAACGTTTATATATCTCTATTTCTACTCTATCATTCAAATAAGCTATGAATTAAGCTTATTCAAATAATACACGGTTATATCAGCTTTTAGAACTAGATTGCAAGAATATTTATGAAAATAACGAAACTGAGATTAACAAGTATCCAAACAGTAATCGAATTTTATTTAATTAAAATCAAACATTACAATATTTAAAAAAGAAAAAAAATACAAGTCTATCTAAAGACTAACATTATAACAGTAAAGTAAAAGAAGGGATACTGTATACAATGAAAAGAGGGGGTATTTATACTTGAAGTGAGGGGTTTGGGTGGTTGATGAAGACGATTTTAAGCCCTTGGATGAGTATCTAGCATTCTCTTTCCTGTTTGTTTTGATCCAAAGGTGGAAAATCACTCACCTTCACACAGATCGCCAGCGTGGACGGATTTGTGCTAGTAGGGAGCTGAGGTTGATGACTCTTATTGGTTCTTTGACTGTATTGCAGTGAATCCACCAATCACAAAAGAGTTTGTGACGCATCAAACAGCCACGTGGAGCATTGTTCTTGGAATCTTGAGTAGTCCACGCGCTTGCTTACCCTTAATCTTCTGAAAATGGTGTGTGAGTTAAACTTGCTTCTTGATTGGAGGAAACCCCTAATTTCTAGGGTTCTTGGACTGGGAAAGTATATCCCAATTTTCTTGCGTCTCTTTCTCACGTTTATTTTTTCTTTGTGTATATTTTGACCAAAAGTGTTGACTCTTCCAAGTATATACATACTTTGCATCGTCTCTTTTTAATTTCACCTTGGGCCTTTGATCCATTAATCCTTCCATCCGTCTCATATTATTTTAATCTTGGTCTTTTGGCCCATAAACTTCATCCGTCTTCATTCTTTCTTTCTTTTGGGCTTTTCTTGGGCCTAATCCACTTAAACACATATTACATCTTTCCAAATGGGCTTTTAAGCCCAAATGCTCCAATGTGGGACCCACTAGGCCCATTAATCTTTAATAAAGTTAAATCCGCTAAAATCGAACTTGTTTTTGGATTCCTCGATCTTTTCATCAAACTTGTGTCGGTTTTGCTGGTTTTCGCGAACTTGGTACCTACACACACGAAACAAGAAAATATGCACATACAAGGATATATTCATGTGTTTTATGCAATTATTGTTCGTTTTTAGATACAATTGATATGAGTAAAATCATTCATATCAAACTCCCCCTTGCTAAACAATTGCCGTGTCCTCACGCAATGATAAAATAAAACACTAACTACACTTTTATTCAACTTTTTTGACACTTTATTTTGCAAAGACATAATGTATTGCTTTCATTATTTGAAAAATAACTTTTAGGATCATAAAACTCAAATAGATTCATCGTCCCCGTTTTTTCACTTTTCCATGCCAAGTGCAAAAACAAGATCATAGTTAATCATAAGCCCCAAAATTAAACCAACTCATACAAGTAATTTGTGTTAAACTCAATCTCCTATTATTCCTAATTGTATCTCTAGATTTTATTTGTCATTCACCTAAAGGCTCATTTGACTTTATTTGATATTTATTAATCCAAAAATGAAGGCAAAAACGATGTAATCTCAACACTCAAAACCTAACCTCGACTTCAAAAACCGTTGTCACTAAAGAAAGACCACATCAAGGATAACTTAACACGATTTGAGGGATAAATCCCTGGACCCAAAATTTGGCTAATAGGACTACTTAAAAGCAACAATAAAAACCTCCAAAGTCAATTATGACCTTATTAATGGAGTTAGCAACAACTACATCATAACACCTTGTGGCTCTTTAAGATGAAATTGTGCTCCTTATTTAAAATCCACACCCGAAGGCTCCTTGGACAAAAATAAGGGAATTAACATCACCATCCCACCTTATGGCTCATGATGATGAAGCAATTTTTATTCAACACGTCCCCTTGCCATACACCCTAAGGCTCTAATGACAAGGTTAGTGCTACATGACTCCCACCCGAAGGCTCCTAGAGAACATGTTTTTATTTATTCTTCTTTATTAATATAATATTTATAGTAAGCCAAATTTCCGCAATCCCATGATCAAAAGTCCATGACGCTGACACCCTTAATGTGTTCTCACTTTAATTACAAGGGAAGAAAAAGAAGGAGTTACGAGTTAAGATATTAAGCCTAAACCGCTAAAAACTTCATTTATTAAGCAATTATTATTCAAGTGTGGAAAGTAAATACGAGGAGATTAAATCAAACACAAAAATACTTACACAAAGAAGAATTAATCTTAAAAACTTATGATTGAACTCTATCATCTCTTGTTATCCATATTGTAAAATTCCAAAAATATGAAATCAATGGATACTTAGCCTATTAAATCAAAGTTTTGGGTTTTCAAGTCATCTATAGGATCTTGCATCTTCTTATACTTTTTCAAGTTTTAGAATTTGCGTTTTAAAGTTCCCTTGATAAACGACTTCCTAGGATCAATTATAGGAACTTGCGAAAAGTTCTTGTTCTTAATCCGTATGAATTAAGACTTTCGCATTTTAAAGCTCCCTATATAAAAGCCTAGCAAAACTTAATTCAAACGCGTTAAGGAAAAGCTAAGGAAAAAACCGAGTCGAGTCAAAAACTATTTTCATTTTCACCAACGGAAAGCCTACATTTGTGTCAAAAGCACTTATTTTATTTATTAAAACTTAAAATAACACGAAAAATTTAAAAATTTTATGAAAAACGAGAAAAATAATTACGTTTGGACACGACAAAAGCAATTGCAAGCGATTATATCGATTGACTCCCCCATGCTAAAACCAAACATTGTCCTTAATGTTTCTTAGCTCAAGAGTAACACCCCCTTGCTAAAACACGAAGAGTCTAATGCAAAATCCTAACATGGAAAGAGCACGCAAATCTATAAGTCGTTTATTAATTATGCCTCAAGATAAAACGTTAGTCGATAAAAATCAAAGGATAGAGAGTGTGCCCCTTTTTGGCATTCAAAGAATGGAAGATCAAGTGGACCGGCAAAAACCGAACACGAGAGTCTTCAATGATTAGGGTCATACCTAAAATTCACAACACAACAAAACACGAGCACGAGCTTGAAAGATCAAGCCTTATTAGTGTTAGAAAATAGAAAGAAGATAGAATGCATGGGACTCCCCTACAAGGCACCTCGTTTTTGTTAACCGAGTCATGAGCTCGACTCGATCCCCGCATTCATTGGTCCTTAGGAAAAATGGTGAAAACCGGCATAATGGAATTAAGTCCATAATAAAGCACGATTCTGGGGTCAAAGATCTCATCCTCGTTGTCGGATGACAAACGAAAGGATGAAACTCCAACACAAATCTCTAAAAAGAGATGGTAGTCACAAATCAAGATATGAATATAGCATGCTCCCCGAGATAAACTCGCACCAAGATGATAGAAAAATCTTTCAATTATTGCATCGGTGAAAGGCCGAGATTTCCCTAAATCAACGATTCCGGGGTCGAATACCTCGTCCTCGGGAGAGAAAATAATAGACAACACGGTGTCGTCTCCCCATGCTAATCCAAGATCATATAAAACACATGGTAATGGTGGGATAAAAGTTTTATCCATAGTGGAATCAACATTTTTAGCTTTAACGACCATTTCACCCTTAGGAATGTGAACAAAGGGGTCATGGTACTCAAAATGAGTCGCATGAAAAACCCGCACATTAAGATCAAAGCGAGTGGGAAGGATAATTGGAGCAAAAGTAATTTCTCCCTCCGAGTCAACATTATCATCATCATGAATCGGGTGATCAAACCAAAAAATTTCATCACAATCATTAGACTCTTCCTCAAATTCCGAAGGAGTGTCTATGGAAAGTAACTTATCAAAATCCTTAATGAAGAGCTCATCATCACAAAGGTTGTGAAATGTAGGAGGTATGATGCTCTCAAAATCCTCTTGAAACAATGGATTATTGTTCATTGAAGCTTCAAAGAGAGGATTTGAGCAAGTCACTAAAGTGTCATCAATCTTGTCATCACAAGAAATATCCGACAAAGTATCAAGTGTATCACACTCGGATACAAGATCATCATTCTCATTAGAAGGAAATTCATCGGAGAATTCCTCAAGAATGGTAGGTAAAACATGAGAAACACGCTCGATTTCAAAATCGGTAGCGTCTTCACTTCCTCGTGGAAGTGGATCAACAAGTTCATCAGCGAACTTATCGAATGAATAGTCACTAACCTCACTCGGTGTGAAGTTAGGAATCAAAGGCTCTTCAAATGAAGATTGTGCCTTAGGAACATCAATGTGATCCTTCGAAGAGAGTGAAAATGAGTCTATTTTCAATGATTTTTCAATTAAAGCAATATCTCTCTCGGGATCAAAATTCTCACTATTAAACTCACTAGGATCAAATGGTGCACTAAGGTATTCATCAATTTCCTTTTCAATCTTAGAACTTTCATCCTCGTGTGGAGTGAATGGAGATGAGGTAAGATTACAACATGATTCAACTAAACAAGCATCTTCCTTTGAATTTAACTTTTCTTCATCACAAAATGAGGTTTCCAAAATTGGCAAATCACCATTATACAAGAGAGATTCCTTGTTTGTGTCACTTTCAATAGGTTTATCAAGTTTCACACTTTCCACTTTCTTAGAAACCAATCTTGGAATTTTTTCCGGTTTGAAAATCATATGTTTATCCCCATACCATAATTTAATCTCCTTTTTCCCCATATCAACTACAACATCAGCCGTGTACAAAAATGGTCGTCCTAAAATGATAGGCACACGAGGATTTGGCTCATAATCAATGATTGCAAAATCGGCTAGGTAAATGAACTCCCCCACTTTAACAAGGACATTTTCCGCTATACCAACCGGACGGGTGGTGGTACCATTAGCAAGCTCAATGATCATTCGAGTGGGCAAAGTCGTAAATAGTCAAGAATTTTCCAAACGGCTAAAGGCATTACGTTAATACTAGCTCCTAGATCGGCTAGAGCTTTGTATTCCCCAAGCTCATAAAAAACATAAGGTATCCAGAATTGACCCGGATCATTATGTTTCTTAGGAATGAAATCAAAGAAATCCGAGGTACTAATCACATTTAAAGTAGCCTTGGTGACTTTAAGAAAACTTTCTTTAGGTGGAACATAAATTTTCTCAATCACTCTTTCTTCATTATCATCATCATAAATGGTGATAGCATTAAGCTCTCCCCTCGGGTTAGGAATGGTATTACTAGGTAAGCAACCCGAAGAAGAGGATGGTTTGGACATAAATGATTCAAACATCGAAAGCAATTTGTTTTGATTTTGTTCCATACTTTGTTGCAAACGATTTTGACTTTGCTCTAATCTTTGTTCAATTCTTTGTTGGTTAAGCTCAATCTTATTATTTTGCCCTTTAATCGTATTTTGAAACTCATTTTTCAAAGTTGCCATTTGTCCTTGCATATTATTTTGAAAAGCCTTTAAATTTGCCTCATTCGTTTTAATGTAGCTTGACAAATCATTTTGGTTATTGTAAAAACCTTGATTGTTTTGATTAGCATTAAACTCATTTCCTTGATTATAATTCCCTTGGTTACCACGGTTAAAATTATTCCCATTGTTTCCATTGTTGTACCTATTTTGAATCGGTGGAAAACCCGGTGGAGCAACATGATTTTGACGAGGAACTTGACCGTTGGAGCCATAAGTTCCCGTCGCGGCAAAAGCATTAGCTTGATCAAACCCCGTGGTTGAACAAGCATAATTAGGATGTGCTCCACCACTTGATACACAAAAATTCTCAACCATATTAATCGATCCATGAGGATTCTTCCTAAGCTCATTCAAAAGCGTGTCAATCTTAGAGTCCAATCTAGCAATCTCGGTATTAGAAGAATTCACATTGGAAGCACTCGGTGTGTTTCGTGAATATTGCACTCTAGATTTATTCTCAATTATACCCCACGCGTCTCTCGGAGTTTTTCTTAAAAGATTACCACCCGCGGTGGCATTTAAAGAATCTTGTTCAATCATATTAAGCCCATTTTAAAAAGTATTTATTTGGTGCAATTCCGAGAAACCGTGGTGTGGACATTGTCTTAACATATCTTTAAACCTTTCCCAAGCAACCCCAAACGATTCATGCACTTTTTGTTCAAATCTAGTGATCTCGTTCTTAAAGTGTGTTGTTTTGGATGGTGGAAAGAAATAATTCATGAACTTAGACACTAAATCATCCCATGTTAAGATCGAACCCGGTGGTTCTTTCTCATACCAAATTTTAGCATTACCCTCGAGCGAGTACGGAAAAAGCATGAGCTTAATCGCGTCATTCGGCACATCTCTAAACTTGAGAGTCGATGTAATTCGATGAAAATTCCGAATGTGAGAGTGCGGGCTATCGATCTCATTGCCATGAAATTGGTCGACACGAATGAGCGATAAAAGACCCGACTTAATCTCAAAATGATCCGCCAAAATAGCCGGCACAACGATTGCTTCCCCATACCCTTCGGTGGGTGCACGGAGCAATTCCTCCATTGTTCGGTTATCGGCCATCTCTACAACAATATGTGGAAGCTCGGGTTCCACTATTCGTTGTTGACGATTTCTAATTCTACGAGGAATATTTTCAAGCCTATTAAAATCAATCACAAGTCGAGAAGAACGTAATTGCATACACTACAATGACGAGAATTTAGAGGATTGAAGAAAAGAAATTAGACAAGAAGAAGATTATTTTTGGTATTTTTATTTGGTATTGCTCAATCAAAAATGATCGATAAAAACAAGGAATAAGTATAATTACTATGGAAGTAAATTACCCTCGGTCGACTTTGAAACGATAGGTGAAAACCTATACGTCTCGAGGTTCAATAAGTAAACTACAAAAATAAAATTTATTACTACTTGAGTTGGCAAAGCAATAATCGGTCGTCCCTCTCAATATACACACAAGCAAGCGGGGAAACGAGGTGGCACAAAGCACTTAAAAACCTTTTTCCTTAGACGGCCTTTTATAGCACGTCGCCTTATACCCACCTTATAGTTTGTATAAATCGAGTTAAACTTCTTATTAGTATTTATCTATTTTGCCTTTTATTTTTGTTTTGGATTCGAATACAATAGCTAGGTGATGAAATCCCAACTAAGGCCTTATTTGAAAAGTAGGTAAAATTATTGTTCTACGTAATACAATATATTAATCACAAAAAACGAGAAAAACTATACATACTATATAATAGAAAAATAACAAAACTTTTCGAGGACGGAAAGGGTCTTCAAATCAACGATCAACAAATCTCAACGAAAACGAATCGTACACAAGATCCCCGACAGCGGCGCCAAAATTTTTGATGTGATCGTGATAGCATAGTGATAATTAGATACGTTATAGGGTAAATTAGTAATTTACCTTTAGAAAAAAGTAATAGACTAAAATTACCCAAGACGGATTCAATTAAACACGTGGATGAACCAAGTTTGTTGTACACGAAGATCTTATGAATTTGAGACGTTTTGCTTTGATTTGGACAATTGATTCGAATTGGTTTCGGTTTTTAACTAAATTAATTCTACCAATTTTTAACCTAAAGTGCATGAATCGTAACCCCAAATTATTTTAGTCTAAAAATAATTACTTAAAAATTAAAGCTATTTTAATAAATGAAACTACTTAAAAATCTAGTAAAAATTAATTTATTTAATTTTAAATAACTTTTACACTATTTTTAAATCTATTGAAAACTATTTTACTTCTACAAATTTAATTAAATCTAATTTTATTTAAAACTAATTAGATTCCTAAAATTAATAACAACATTTTTATTTTATTTTGAAACTATTAATTATTTTTAAAACTAAAAATTACTTTAATAAAAATATTAATTAAAATTTAACTAAACGGACATTAAGTAAAAATGCAAATTAAATCAAAACTGCCAGAAACAACTTTACTACATTAATTAAATGGGCTGAAAGTAAAATCAAAAGAGCTTGCAGCTCAAGTGGATAACACGTTGGGTGTTTGTCCGTGAGGTCACGGGTTCGAGTCCCACAAGAGACATAATTTTGGTGATTTATTTTTGATATTATAATTTTAATATTTATGAAAGCTACTCATTAAATCTACATCACAGTATGTTTAAAAACATACAGTAATTTCGCAATAATCATAGTGCAGATATATAACTCGAATATCAATTTAATCATATAGCAAAAGAGATTACTACAAACATCTATAAAAGTAAACAAACATCTATATTAAGAAAAGAAAAAGAATTAGGCAGAATACAACTAAAAATGCAGACTAAGTGATTATACAGTTAAACAAAATTCGCATCACAACAATACAAATTAGCAAACTAAATAAAATCAGCAAGATCAATCAGATTCCAACAAGTTCTTAATCCTACACCTAAATATCAAATGTGCAATCAACAACAGTCTAAAACTTGAGCAGCCCAATATCAGTTACTTGAGATCAAATCAGTAAACCAAAATAAACTTAGCAGTCTAAATCGCTGCACAAAATCCAAACAGAAACCTACACAGCTAATAAAATGACTGAAATTCTAGAAAACTAGCAGTCCCTCAAGCTAACAGACCCACAATCTCATTAATCACAGCAAAATCAAATCTCCCAATGAAACTTTAACATTTACTAATACAAGAACACAAAGAAATAACAACCTAAGCTCCCAATCATCGCAGCAATCCATCAAACTAAGCAAATCCATAAACACCATAACTCAAAATGATAACCTAGCGATCAATGCTCAGATCAATTGCAGATCTGAAAAACTATGAACAAATGCCAAATTCTTATAAAACAGATCACTCAAAATCAGTCTTAAACAACAATTTGACTTATAAATCCAACTCCAAACATTCACAAGACCTAACAGTTTATGAATAAAATCTACCAAATCAGATTTAAAATAACTAAAACCTTGCATACAAACCTCACATATTCAGATTCATTAACAGTAAGTTTAAACAATACTACACGAAAGTAAATAAAATTATCAACCATTAATAACAAATAACCAAACAGATTTGTTAGTGCAAACATTACGATGTTTAATCAAGATGATCCCTTCATGTTTTGGTGATGACAAACGTATAACTCGCAATACATAATGTAAAATGTGTAAGGTACTCGTAATCACTCAAGCATACTTATGTATACTTCTCTCGACACCTTGAAGATTACATTCGTCATGAAAGACAAGAAGGACGCGCGGTTCTCTTATAGAACACGCGGTTCCTTAGTGATATCGAACCGCGGGAAGATATGGAACCGCGGGCAGTCAAGCCGGTTTAGGCTAACTCAAGATTTCTGGAAGCTTCTAGAAGATGGAGGGAAACTAATAAATTCAAAATTCAAATTTTGAATTTGGGCTCCAAGAATAAAAGGTGCATCCTTTTATCCAATGGGTAGTCCACTCTTTTATCCAATGGGTAATCCACTCTTTTATCCATTGGGTAAAAAGGTGCTCTCCAAGGCAAGGTTTAGCTATAAATAGAAGACTCCTCTCTTCCATTTCACTTGCATAAAAACACACAAAAACCTTCCAACATCCCATTCCTCATCCTCCTCAAGAGCAATGAGAAGAACACTTTCACCCTTGTGAAGTGTTAGTGTCTAGAGTCATAACATGATGAAGATCTCTCTAGATCAAGTCATGATTATTGTCTTCCTACTATGTATATGTAGAAGATCCAAGTTGTGGGTACACTTGGATGTGTTTGTAAGGGTAGAATATCCAAGTGATGGGTATCCTTGGATTAGGTGTTAGTTGTGTAGATCCAAGTCTTGTTAGTACTTGGATATAGTGTTAGAGTTATAGATCTAAGTGTTGTGTGCTTAGATCTATATGGTTTATGTGTTTAGGCCATAAAACACAAGGTTTGTTATGTTGGGCCATAAAACATAACTAGTGGGTAGATTAGGTTGTGTCTTGGTAGTTCTCACTAAACTCTAAAGTGATGTGGTTGTGTCTAGGTAGTTCTCACTAAACTATAAAGTGATGTGGTTGTGTCTTGTGAGTTCTCACTAAACTTTAAAGTGACTAGTAGTTGTGTTGTGTGAAGTTCTCACTTAGCTTCAAAGTGAAGAGTCGTGAAGATTGGTTCTAGCTTTCGATTAGAACTCGACATCTAGCCTTGTGTCGTTAAATAGTGAAGTAGGCAACGTTGTGTAGATTGGTCCTACCTAAGATTAGGACTCGACATCTAGCTTAGTGTCGGAAATGTGTAAGCGACGTTGTGTATGGTTTCTCCACCTTAAGGAGTTTGTTGACTAGTGAAGTAACTCTCGAGTAAGGTGTACTCGAGGAGTGGAGTAGGGCGAAGAGGAGCTTCGTGACCGAACCACTATAAATCATCGTGTCGGTAACTTCCTTTACATTTATGTCTTTACCTTTGTAGATGTATTTATAGTTGCATACTTGTGTTGTGTGTCTTTGTGTGCATCACATAATCTAAACATCTAAGTTGCGGAAAAGCTATGGCTTAGTACGTGTGTGCTTCATGTTTAGATTATGGTCAAGTGTACATCACTTAGTCTAAACATCCTAGTTGCGGAAAAGCTTGTGCTTAGTACGTGTGTGCTTAGTGTTTAGACTATTGCTTGATGTACTCTTGATTTGATGTGTTTGTGTGTTTTCTTACTTGTAGTATTTATCTCTCAATCAAACACATCTCACATCTAGTCAAGATTGATAAGGAATTTGATACAAAGGATTGTTAAGGTTTCAAATTAACAATGTTGCTACGTCCACTGTCGGCGGTTCGTTATTGGACCGGCGGTTCCTTATCAATAAGGAACCGCGAGCAGAGATAAGGAACCGCGGGCAGTGGATTGAGCCGAAAAGTTTTGAAAATGAACTAGAAACTATTCAACCCCCCCCCCCCCTTCTAGTTTCTACAATTGGTATCAGAGCGAGGTTACTCAAGATCTTTGAAGTATATTGTACTTTAAAGCTTGGATCGATCTTTGCTCTCTTTTTCAAAATAAATGGTTTTTAAAAATGAAAACGGTTTTTAAAAATAGAGACGATCTTTGTATCAAATTGTTCATGAAGAGTGATACTTATGACATGTGTTTCGTTGTTTCATTCGTACAAGTTTTGATGTTAAATAAACTTTGTATAATAGCTTGAATTAAATCTTTTCATGTTTGGAAGTATAAAAATCTTTTATGTCATAATTAACTCTAAAATACGAGTTCTATGTGTCTAAAATGATTTTTTAGAGTCCTAAGTCCTTCCAAAAAGTTACCAAATGATTTTGGCCAAAAAATCATTTTTTGTCCTCTGACCGCGGTTCTTTATTGTTCCCCGCGGATCCTTATCAATAAGGAACCGCAGTCAGTCTGACTCTGATTTTTGAAAACTTTGAAAAATCATATAAAATCAACCGTAAGTCCGTAGAAGTCGTGCCACCCGTCATTTCGAACGTAATTGAATTTTCTTTCAATTAAAAATGCTTCCAAACCTTTATTCAAACTTTAAAATTTGGATGGTTTCTAAGTTCCATACTTTGTCTAAAGTATTGAGCGTCAGTTTGTCGTAAAATTTGTGTTTTACTCTTTTCTATTAAGTTGGACATCTCTTGGTGATATATCTTTGAAAATTGATATATTTACAAAGTGTTAAACTTAATTAAATTTTAAATGGGTCAAAGACTATTTTCAAATAAAATCAAGCTATGAATACTTTGTTGTATCTAACACTCAAAACATGGACGAATGGTTTTATGTGTTAAACTAATTGTTTGTGTATGTTTCCTTGTGTGTTATTATTATATGTAGACATTATTAAGTGTTCCTTGCTATTTGTAGTAGTATTGCTTATATGTCTAGTCTCTTGTGCCTTGCTTGGTATTTGTTAGTATCTCGTTTTTCCTAATTAGGATGTATGCAAGATTTCTTGCATTTTGGTTGCAACTTTATTTGTGCATTGCATATAGGATCAACATCTCTAGGTTTATATATGTTATATAAACATCATGTACACCTCGTTATGTTTTTTTAACACTCTTAGGTTTGAAAGCTTTGGGAGCTTATCAAATCTATTGATTTGGGTCGTCTTACTCGATCATTGTGTTATTAGTTCAAGTAGATAAATGTCTCACTATAAAACATGAAACACCCTTTGAAAATCTTAGCTATTTTCTCTTAAAAGAGTGTTTGTGGGAATCAAGAAAGATTTCGATTAAATATCAATGCATTATTCAAACTATGATTGGTATCATTATCGAATCTAATTGACATGTTTTTTAGTGTAGACATGAATGTGGTTTATTAATAATATACATCGGATCATAACTCACACTTGTGTTGATGGTGTTATATTGAATCTACTTGTTCAAATTGTTAGACATATTTTGTTTAATAATTACTTATAATGCACAATAGAGTCGGTTTGATAACTTGGATGTTTCATCCGAAATACTCAAGTAATTTACATTGCTATGCAATTTATAAATGTGTCATTTTCGAAAGACCAATCAAGAGTGTTCTAACAAATTGTGTAAACTTGGTTTGTACAATTCAATGTGATTGGCCTCAAGATCTATTAAGGTAATTAACCTTAACTAGACTCTTTTGTCAAGATATGCAATGGTGCATTCTTAACCCTCATTAGGTCATGCATTGTGTCGCCATGCAAGTTTCATCCTTGCTAAACTTTATTAGGCAAATGTTGGAATTACATTTTGTCTAACTTGAGAATGACTACTAGAGAATTTATGCATTAGGATCTTAATTTGACCTAACGGTTGAATTACTTCCACGTGGGAAGTTGAGTTGGTGTATAACTCGTAAAAATGGTCGTGTTTAGCCTTAATTGAGCACCTCTAGTGATAGTCTCATACTCATTCTCTAAATTGGCTAAATGGATCTTCCTATATATGACTAATGATAGTTTACTTTGATGAACTTTGTATGTCATTAGGAGTCTTTTTCTTTTGTAGCCATTAGGTTTTTCTTAGCTTTCTTCTTACGTGCTAATTGAACCTATGTGTCTTTCCTTTGTGTGTGTTCTAGTTTTTATTGCTCTTAAGCATGACTTTATGATAAGTTAGACTAGAACATTAGGATTTGCTTAATTGGAAAATCCTCCTTCATCACCTAAACCAAGCCTCACCACCTTAACCAAGCCTCTGTAGGCGGTTCTTTAAATAGACCGCGGCTCCATATCAATATGGAACCGCCGGTGGAGATAAAGAACCGCGGGCAGAAGCTCTCAAATTTGGGTTTTCTGAAACTTCCTAATTGTTCCAACACCCTTTGGAATCTTTGTTTCAAACCTTTGATCACTCCCAAAATATCTTGGGCTTTCCCTTTTTAACCCTTTACTAGTTTGGATCATCCCCTCACCCTTTTAAACCCTCCTTGTTAGCCTTGTTCTTCACACCTCAAACCATTCATCCTTACCCCTTAAACCACCCATTACTACCATGTTTTCTACAAGAACCTTCAATTCATCCAAAACCTCCTCTTCAAAGAGGCACCTCAAAATTAAGATTAAGTTACCCAAACTTTTCACCCTTTCACACACCCAAGAATGAGATTGTTCCAATTCTCATCTCTTCATCACCCTCACCGCCTCTTGCTCCATGCAAGACTACCTCAACCCATGGTACCAACCATTCACATGGTTCTACCTCCTCTTCATTCCAATCTAGAATGAATGAGCTAACCTCACCCTTCACTCCAAGTACTCTCTTGGATGTGACTACACAACCTCAACCCATCCAAAGCATTCCCATTGTGAATGACTTTGTTGATACCTTGGTGACTTCACCTTTTACCCCTTCAAACTCACCCACATCACCCATCCAAAGCATTTCCATTGTGAATGACTTTGTTGAACCCTTGGTGACTTCACCTTTCACCCCACCAAATTCCGCCACCACCCTTGTCTTTCATTTAAGCATGTGGATTGTTTATTGCTAAGACATCTAATTTAAGCAAATCTTAGGATTCTAGTGTAACTAAGATTAAAATTATGCTTAAGTTTTAGGCTTGTCTTTTTATACATCTTTGTATGATCTTTATTCTCTTGTATTTCCTTTCATGTTTTTCAACATGATTTTTCTTTAAGTCTTAGATCTTGTTGTTATTTTGTTTCTTTCTTTTCTCTTATTTTGAGTCCTTTTCTTAAACTAATAAGAATTAGGAATCTTCTTGGAGATTTACATTACATGTAGCTTGATTTGCGATATCTAGATAGATGACTTGCTTGTATGCTACTTGCTTATATATCTTCTTGCTTATCCGTACGCTATATGCTTAATTGATTAGTTATTGAATGCATGCTTATTATAAAGGTTTTGTCTTTGTCAAGCAATTCCGATATAATATCTCTTAGATGTGTCTAACTCATGCATGTCCTTAAATGCTACGTGCTAACTTGTTTTACTTAGTCTTCTCTTTTTAAGTAATCATGTTTCTTGCATGCCATATGTGTTAATTGCGCACCTTCTCTACATTGGTTTATTGTAGACTTCATTAGGCATTGCATGAATTATCCTATGTGCTTACTTGATTATATGTTTGATTTTGTACTAACTCTTCATGTCTTCTTGATCTTCCTTTGAGTTTCTTCTCTCATTTTCTTTCGAGATTTCACTATCACCTTCTAAGGTATAGTATTCATGAATCAATTTGTGAAGTTATCCTTAACTTCTTTGTTGAGTCTCTCTCAATTCATTTTAATCATGCTCTTCTAAGTCGAGTCTCTTTCTTCTAGTCTTTCTAAACTAAGTTGAGTCGAGCCTTACCCTTTCCTCATCATGTAATTGTTCTTTGAACATCCACAATGATTGAGAAGAGCTACGAAACTTTGAGCATGTAGTTTATCGTATGCTAAACACCATTTGGTGTCGACATTCATACGCATTTTTGCCTATAATGTCCTATATCCCTTTTTTTTCTTAAAGCGTCGATTTATCCGCTTTTGGTTTTCCTTTATTTTTTTATTATTTTTTTTGGTCAAAAATGTCTCTAGGTCGAGATATTTTTGTTCCTCTTTTTAAGAGTTGATTGCGGTTAAAATTTACAATTGGTATGGGTGATTCCATCAATTCTAAGTTTTTAACCCCTTGAGATGATATCTTCAAATTCTTGGATGTTTCTTTTCTACCTCTACTCCAACAATTTTGAATTGATTTCCTCAAAATCCTCTTCTTGTTTTTTTGAGAGTTGAGGGTTAAATCTTGAATTTTCTTGGGTGATTCCAAAAATTCTAAGCTTTTTACCCTTTGACATATTATCATTACAATTGGCTGATTCCAACAATTGTTAATTGATCTTGTCAAGATCCTCTCTTTTGACTTGTTTCTGGATTGATAGCATCGCGTGCACACTTCTTTCTTCAATGCTTGTCATTGTTTGTGCAAACGACTTGTTTATCATCCTCTTTTTTTTTCTTTTCATCATAGTCCTTCTTTCTCTCTTTTCGACTATGTGGAATTGTTTTTATTGTCCATGTCATACTCTCTTTAGTTTGGTATTTTTGCCAAGATATTAAAGCGGAGTATGTCCTCTCGACAATATATGCTCTTTTTATATATGCTCTTGTCTACTAACCTTGTTTTGTAGGATACTTCTAACCCATTTTTGTAGCTCGTCACTATTCTTGCTTTGTTGGTGCCTCAAGCAAGGGGGAGCTCATATCAAGGGGAGCATTTTCAAGAGTTCAACTCATTACATTTGCGATCGTTCACTCACTTAAATTGCATTCATTGAACATCTTGCAAGTAATGAATTATGGGATCTTGAAGACATGGAGGTGGTTAACCTATGGTGATTGAAGACTTCACTAGGATGACGCAAGCTCAATATCTTTGGATGATAGGATTACGGTTCGGATTCTCTCCTCTAAACCGAATATCTTTTGGATGCAAGCTATCTCAAAGTTGATTCTTCTCTTCTACAAACGACGACTACCTTTGGATGCATGATCTTCCTCAAATGATATGGATTCTACTCTTCCTCAAATGACGACTACCTTTTTGATTCGACAAAAGGGGGAGAAGGAAGTGTAAACGAGTATGTTTCACATTTTACTATGCGTTACGGTTTACTTGTTCGTCATCGTCAAAAAGGGGGAGATTGTTAGTGCAAACATTACGATGTTTAATCAAGATGATCCCTTCATGTTTTGGTGATGACAAACGTATAACTCGCAATACATAATGTAAAATGTGTAAGGTACTCGTAATCACTCAAGCATACTTATGTATACTTCTCTCGACACCTTGAAGATTACATTCGTCATGAAAGACAAGAAGGACGTGCGGTTCTCTTATAGAACACGCGGTTCCTTAGTGATATCGAACCGCGGGAAGATATGGAACCGCGGGCAGTCAAGCCGGTTTAGGCTAACTCAAGATTTCTGGAAGCTTCTAGAAGATGGAGGGAAACTAATAAATTCAAAATTCAAATTTTGAATTTGGGCTCCAAGAATAAAAGGTGCATCCTTTTATCCAATGGGTAGTCCACTCTTTTATCCAATGGGTAATCCACTCTTTTATCCATTGGATAAAAAGGTGCTCTCCAAGGCAAGGTTTAGCTATAAATAGAAGACTCCTCTCTTCCATTTCAGTTGCACAAAAACACACAAAAACCTTCCAACATCCCATTCCTCATCCTCCTCAAGAGCAATGAGAAGAACACTTTCACCCTTGTGAAGTGTTAGTGTCTAGAGTCATAACATGATGAAGATCTCTCTAGATCAAGTCATGATTATTGTCTTCCTACTATGTATATGTAGAAGATCCAAGTTGTGGGTACACTTGGATGTGTTTGTAAGGGTAGAATATCCAAGTGATGGGTATCCTTGGATTAGGTGTTAGTTGTGTAGATCCAAGTCTTGTTAGTACTTGGATATAGTGTTAGAGTTATAGATCTAAGTGTTGTGTGCTTAGATCTATATGGTTTATGTGTTTAGGCCATAAAACACAAGGTTTGTTATGTTGGGCCATAAAACATAACTAGTGGGTAGATTAGATTGTGTCTTGGTAGTTCTCACTAAACTCTAAAGTGATGTGGTTGTGTCTAGGTAGTTCTCGCTAAACTATAAAGTGATGTGGTTGTGTCTTGTGAGTTCTCACTAAACTTTAAAGTGACTAGTAGTTGTGTTGTGTGAAGTTCTCACTTTGCTTCAAAGTGAAGAGTCGTGAAGATTGGTTCTAGCTTTCGATTAGAACTCGACATCTAGCCTTGTGTCGTTAAATGGTGAAGTAGGCAACGTTGTGTAGATTGGTCCTACCTAAGATTAGGACTCGACATCTAGCTTAGTGTCGGAAATGTGTAAGCGACGTTCTGTATGGTTTCTCCACCTTAAGGAGTTTGTTGACTAGTGAAGTAACTCTCGAGTAAGGTGTACTCGAGGAGTGGAGTAGGGCGAAGAGGAGCTTCGTGACCGAACCACTATAAACCATCGTGTCGGTAACTTCCTTTACATTTATGTCTTTACCTTTGTAGATGTATTTATAGTTGCATACTTGTGTTGTGTGTCTTTGTGTGCATCACATAATCTAAACATCTAAGTTGCGGAAAAGCTATGGCTTAGTACGTGTGTGCTTCATGTTTAGATTATGGTCAAGTGTACATCACTTAGTCTAAACATCCTAGTTGCGGAAAAGCTTGTGCTTAGTACGTGTGTGCTTAGTGTTTAGACTATTGCTTGATGTACTCTTGATTTGATGTGTTTGTGTGTTTTCTTACTTGTAGTATTTATCTCTCAATCAAACACATCTCACATCTAGTCAAGATTGATAAGGAATTTGATACAAAGGATTGTTAAGGTTTCAAATTAACAATGTTGCTACGTCCACTGTCGGCGGTTCGTTATTGGACCGGCGGTTCCTTATCAATAAGGAACCGCGGGCAGAGATAAGGAACCGCAGGCAGTGGATTGAGCCGAAAAGTTTTGAAAATGAACTAGAAGCTATTCAACCCTCCCTTCTAGTTTCTACAAGGTTCAATAAACACATTCAATAACCCTAAACAATAAAATAAAAGGGATTAAAACCTTTTGTAGACATACTTTAAGACGTAGAGCAGCGCTGAGCTGTCTAAATGAACCGAATCAGCACCATTAATTTTACCACCATAATCGAACCTCCAACGTACACCATTAAACATCAACTCACGAACATCAACAATATTCGATCCAGTTTCTTTCTATTTACGTTTATTAGTGGGATAAACGTTTATATATCTCTATTTCTACTCTATCATTCAAATAAGCTATGAATTAAGCTTATTCAAATAATACACGGTTATATCAGCTTTTAGAACTAGATTTGATAGGTGTGTAAACACCCATCCTTTTACCACTTAATTCGGGCTAAAACGAGACCAAAACACGTATTTAATATCATTTGTTTGGAATTATGCGTGGTTTTTGTGTTTATTGTGTTTTCAGAGCCAACCGGATGAATATTGAAGAAAACATGGGATTGCACGGGTTTTACTGAAGAAAAAGACTCAAGATAAAGTCTATTGTCCAAGAGATGCAAAAGATTTGAAGTCACTGGGCCTATTCGAAGATTTATCGAAGAAAAGGACCAAACATGGAAGATTTATATAAGTCGAAGAAACTCAAGTCTATTAAACGAAGAAATTAAAAGACGAGTTGAATTTAATCGACGACAAATCCCGAATCAGAATCGAAAACAGAAACTTTTCTGAAAAGACGAAAAGACAAGAAGAACGGGAGAAAGCCCACTCACCAACCAAAGGACAAGACTATAAATAGCCTTTCCCTCACACATTTTAGACTAGCTTTTCATTTTTCTTCTTCCCCACTTTCTTCTTCCTGGTTCGTAGCTTCACCATCACCACTAGGGTGATTGGTGATTTTCATCTTTAATTCTTTAATCTTGTAATTTTAATCTTTGTTTTACCTTGTCAAAACATTAATCAATCAATACAAGTTCTTGTTTAATCTTTCATTTCATCTTGTTCATCATCAATTTTATCTTCAAGTTCTTAAGTTTTATTTTTCTTGATTTGATCTTCAAAAGTTGTTTGGATTTGTGTTTTTATTAGTGGGATTCGTTGCTTAAGGTGTCTAAATGATTTGTGTTTAATTTGGTAAATCCTTTTTAAGTATTTGATTTGATTTTGATTAAAATCCGTGTTCCGTGTTCTTCGCTACCTGTTACTGTATCTGGGCTTCAAAACTTCCGAATCAGCTAAAAAGTTCCGAATGAAGCTTTCATTCGGAAAGTTCCGAATAAGTCCTTAAGTTCCGAATCAAGACACTTTCATTCGGAAGTCTCAAACTTCCGAATCAAGAAGAAGTTCCGAATCACCCTCTTCATCCGGAAGATTCCGAATCAGTCATAAAGTTCCGAACCAGTTATTTCCGAACCAGCAAGTTCCGAATCAAC
This sequence comes from Glebionis coronaria, assembly GCA_025667525.1. Classification (NCBI taxonomy): domain Eukaryota; kingdom Viridiplantae; phylum Streptophyta; class Magnoliopsida; order Asterales; family Asteraceae; genus Glebionis; species Glebionis coronaria. The sequence continues at coordinate 286,432 of JANFOE010000768.1, forward strand.
CTTCATTCGGAAGGTTCCGAATCAGCCAGAAAGTTCCGGATAAGTTCCGGATGAGAAAGTTCTGGATAAATAAACAGTAAGTTCCGGATGAGTTGTCTTTCAAAAGTTCCGAATCAAAGGTTAAAGTTCCGAATCAAGCTTTCTTTTAGGTTACTGATTGTTGCTTTACTGTTCCTTTATACTTATTGAACCTTAATTCCAATTTTAATCTTGAGTTTAATTCAAGTCTTTGTTAATCATAATTAGAATAATTGTCTTTGATTTAAATTTTCATTTCCACTTCTAATTAGATTAGAAAACCAAACCCTTTTATTTAGTAACCAAGAACAATCATTCCACTTTAGACCTAGATCAATTCGAGAGGATATCGAGAGAAAAGTGAACCTAGCAAAATCCCTGTATCAAATGGCGCCGCTGCCGGCTCTTCTCGTTAAGATCAAAAGTTTTTTGTGAGAACTTGGATTTTGGGATCCGTTCCCCGTGAATGTTACTTTTTCATAAAATATTCAAAAACACTAAAAAATATAAAATTTTCAAAAAAAATCCTAAAAATTAAAAAACAATAAAAACCAAAAATATTTTTGCTTTGTTTTCCTTTGTTCGTTCTTTTGCAGGTGTATGCGCACTCGATCCACGTCTTATCAAGAGCCCGAGCCTCTCGATAACTTAGACATGGCTGGTGTACAAAACAACAATAACATACCACCTCCGAACAACAATAATAACAACAACAATCCGCCTTTCAACAACATGAACAATAACAACAACAATGAGCACCTTCCGGATAATCGCCCAATGATTGAATTGCTGCAAGCTCATGTTGATGGCAACACGGATCCAATTGTCATCCCTCCAATTGCCGCCAACAATTTCGAGCTCAAGTCAGGCTTTATCCAGATGGTCTCAGCTCAACCATTCTTGGGACGAACCATTGATGATCCACACGACCACATCAAGAGATTTCTACAACTCACTAACACGGTCAAATTCAATGGAGTTTCCCAAGAAGTGATAAGGTTACAACTTTTTCCCTTTTCTTTAGAAGGACAAGCCCGGCATTGGCTTGCTAAGGAACCACCACAGAGTATTCTCTCGTGGACGGATTTGGAAACAAAGTTTATCAACTACTTTTTTCCACCCTCTCGTACTACCGCTTTGCGGAATGAGATTATAAACTTTGAACAAAAGTACGATGAGTCATTCAGTGAATCTTGGGATCGTTTTAAAGATCTTTTAAGAAAATGCCCACAACATGGTTTTACCAAAGTACATCAAATCAATACTTTTTACAATGGTTTAAGCATGAGTGACCAAGATTCACTGAACAGTGCCTCAGGGGGTAATTTATTGGCTAAGACGTCCAATGCTGCTTGGGATATCATTGAGAACAAATCTCGTGTGCAAACCAAGAGTGTTAGGACCAATGTTGCTAGTGCTAGCACTAATGACAGCGACAAGCGACTTGACAAAATCACCACGCTTCTTGAATCGCTTGTCACCCACACCGTCAGCAACAACAACAGCAACAATGCCAAAATCGCACAAGTGAACGCTGTCAGCCAACCTTGTGAGATATGCGGTGGTCCCCACTCTTACACAACTTGTACCGCCACCCAAGATTACCCTGCTGAGAATGTGGATGCGGCATATGGCACCTACCAACAACCTGCTTATCAAGCTAGACCTCAAGGTGACCGTAACTTGCTTAGCTACCGCAGCAACAACTATCTATCACCACCTGGCTTTCCTCCTACCAACCCAAACCAACAACAAAACCTTAACCGCCCTCCTCAACAACCTCGACAACCATACATCCCACCTCACAAGCAGCAACAACCGCCTCCACGTAACAATCAAGTCTTCCAACAACCTGCTTACCAACCACCTGCATACAATGCTCCTCCCAACCAAGCCACCACCGCATTACACCAAGAGGTCGCCACCTATATGAGGACCAATGATGTGATAGTGGGAAATCTCCAAGAGGAAGTGCGCAATTTGAAGGCAGACTTGGTCAAGCAAGGAAATGATTTGAGAGCCGATATGAGAAATACGTTGGATAGCCAGACTAATGATCTGAGGAACATGATGGCTAGTTTCTTCCAAAGTAGTCAACCCTCTTCTTCGGGTACTCTTCCGAGTAACACCGTTGCGAACCCAAGAGGGGAGATGAAAGCAATCACCACTCGAAGTGGTAAAGGTACCAAGGAACCCGAGCTTCCTATACCTCCACCGGTGGTTGTGACTAAGGAGAACGAGTCGCCTGCTCCCATTCCTCATCCTTCTCCTTCCCCAATTTCTCCACCTCTTCTTTCTACCCCTCCTCCACCCGTGGTTGTGAGAGATCCTATACTCCCAAAGCCTTCCTCTTCTTCCAATATACCTTATCCTTCTAGGTTGAGGAAAGAGAAGCAAAAGAGCAAGGATGATATTCAGGTTTCTAACTTTCTTAAAATGTTTAAACAACTGAATTTTAATATCTCCTTCGCTGAGGCTCTCGCTCACATGCCCAAATACGCCAAAATGTTTAAAGACCTTCTGAGCGACAAGGAAAAGCTCCTCGACATTGCCAACACCCAACTTAATGAGAACTGCTCTGCAGTGCTCTTAAGGAAATTGCCAATCAAGCTTGGTGATCCGGGTCGTTTTCTTATCCCTTGCAATTTCCCGGGAGTAGAGAATTGCATGGCCCTAGCCGATCTAGGTGCCAGTATTAATCTCATGCCTCTAAGTGTTTGGAAGCAATTATCTCTCCCAGAGCTAGACCCCACTAAAATGACTTTGGAATTGGCCAACCGTACGGTTGCTTATCCAGTGGGGATAGCCGAAGATGTCATTGTAGGAGTCGACAAATTCACCTTCCCTGCTGATTTTGTTGTCGTCGACTACGACATGGACCCCCGTGTGCCACTTATTGTTGGTCGTCCATTCTTGAGGACCGGTCGCACTCTCATTGATGTTGAAGCCGGTGAGCTTATCATGAGAGTGGGTGACGACAAAGTAGTCTTCAACATGGGAAAGTTGTCTAAACAGCCTTATTCATATGAGAGCGTTAATTGTATTGACGTTCTTGATGAGGCTTGTGAAGAACACTTTAATGATATTTGCAAAAGTATTCCTACCTCTCTTCCCACTGTTGAGACCGTGTCCTCTATTGATTCATCATTGTCTCTATTTGGAGATAGTGATTTATTCTGGAACAATCTTGAAGATGCCATGGGAGATGCGAATTTAGCTACTAATGATTCTCCCACCGAGGGGGATGAAGATATGAGTTTCTTTGACAATCTTCTCACCGAAGACAATCCTTCGCCTCCATCTCCCACGGTCATTGCTATCGATACTCCGACTTTGAAAACGCCTCCCGTCGAAAATCCTCCGGATTTGGAACTCAAGGAGTTGCCGCCACATCTCGAGTACGTGTTCCTTGACGACAACAAGAAATCACCCGTCATTATTGCAAAGGATTTGAGAGATGAAGAGAAGACTCGCCTCGTTGCCGTGCTGCAAGCTCATAAGAAGGCTATTGCTTGGAAAATCTCGGATATTCGTGGAATTGATCCTCACTTCTGCACACACAAAATTCTCATGGAGGACGATTTCAAGCCCACTATTCAAAGCCAACGAAGGGTGAATCCAAAAATACATGAAGTCATCAAAACGGAGGTTATCAAACTTCTTGATGCGGGTATGATTTACCCTATTTCGGATTCACCGTGGGTTAGTCCAATCCATTGTGTGCCCAAGAAGGGCGGAATAACCGTTGTTCCCAATGAACACAACGAGTTGATTCCCACTCGTCTCGTTACTGGGTGGAGAGTTTGTATAGACTACCGCAAACTCAATGATGCCACGAGAAAGGATCATTTCCCTCTACCTTTCATGGACCAAATGCTTGGACGATTAGCCGGTAATGAATATTACTGCTTTCTCGATGGTTTCTCGGGTTATTTTCAAATACCCATCGATCCCCAAGATCAAGAGAAAACTACATTCACTTGTCCCTATGGCACTTTCGCTTACAAAAGAATGCCTTTTGGCTTATGTAATGCGCCTGGGACTTTCCAAAGGTGCATGTTAGCTATCTTCCATGACATGGTCGAACAAACCATGGAAGTCTTCATGGATGATTTCTCGGTCTTCGGGGATTCCTTCTCTGCTTGCCTTGCCAATTTAGAACGTATGCTAAAGCGGTGCGAAGACACTCGCCTTGTTCTAAATCGGGAAAAATGCCATTTTATGGTAAAAGAAGGCGTCGTGCTTGGACATAAGATTTCGAAAGCCGGTCTTGAAGTTGACCGTGCTAAAGTCGATGTTATCGCAAAGTTGCCTCCACCTTCAACCGTGAAGGGTGTGAGAAGTTTCTTGGGTCATGCGGGCTTCTATCGTCGATTCATCAAAGATTTTTCTCAAATCGCTCGCCCGATGACCCACCTCTTGGAAAAAGATACTCCTTTTATCTTCTCCAAAGAGTGCCTTGAAGCCTTCAACTCGCTTAAGGATAAGCTCACTAAGGCACCCGTCTTGGTTACCCCTAATTGGGAGCTTCCTTTTGAGTTGATGTGCGATGCTAGTGATTTTGCTATTGGAGCGGTTCTTGGACAAAGAGTGAACAAAAACTTCTAACCGATCCATTACGCTAGCAAGACAATGACGGGGGCACAATTGCATTATACGACAACAGAAAAAGAACTTTTAGCTGTTGTCTATGCTTTTGAAAAATTCCGCCCCTATCTTGTCCTTTCCACCACCATTGTGTACACCGATCATTCCGCGTTGAAGTACTTGTTGACAAAGCAAGATTCCAAACCAAGACTTCTTCGCTGGGTTTTACTGCTCCAGGAATTTAAAATCGACATCCGCGATAAAAAAGGAGCAGAAAACCTAGCCGCGGACCATCTTAGTAGACTTGAGGATCCATACCAAGGGGATCATCCGACCAAAGAAATCAATGATTCTTTTCCCTTGGAGACCTTAATGTCTATAAACTCGAAGCCGAATGAAACCCCGTGGTTTGCGGACTTTGCAAACTACTTGGCGGGTGGAATTCTCAAGGAAGGGTTGACGTCCCAACAAAAGAAAAAGTTCTTCACCGACATCAAGACTTACTTTTGGGACGACCCTTACCTATTCAAACAATGTGCTGACCTGATTATTCGCCGATGTGTTGATGGACCGGCAGCGTCGGACATCCTTGATGCTTGCCACAAAGGACCCACCGGTGGTCACTTTGGTCCCAACTACACCGCTAAAAAAGTGTTTGATTCGGGATTTTATTGGCCCTCCATATACCGTGATGCTCACGATATGGTTAAAAGATGTGATGTTTGCCAAAAGCAAGGCAAAATCACACATAAAGACGAGATGCCTCAGAATTTCATTCAAGAGTGTGAAATTTTTGATGTTTGGGGTCTCGACTTTATGGGGCCATTCCCTTCGTCTAAAGGAAACAAATACATCCTTGTAGCCGTTGACTACGTTTCAAAGTGGGTTGAAGCCAAAGCTTTGCCTACTAATGACGCAAGGGTGGTTTGTAACTTTTTAAAGGCTCTATTCGCTAGATTCGGTGTGCCTCGCGCCATTATTAGTGACCGTGGGACTCATTTCTGCAATGACCAATTTGCTCGAGTCATGGCTAAGTACGGTGTAAATCATCGTCTTTCCACAGCCTACCACCCACAAACTAATGGCCAGGCCGAAATATCCAACCGAGGTCTTAAGAGAATTCTTGAAAGGACCGTGGGAGAGCATCGTGCCTCTTGGGCTGATAAACTGGATGATGCTTTGTGGGCTTTCCGTACTGCTTACAAGACCCCAATCGGCTGTACGCCTTATCGTCTTGTGTACGGGAAAGCGTGCCACCTCCCCATTGAGTTGGAGCACAAGGCTTATTGGGCCTTGAAGTGGGCTAATTTTGATATAAACAAAGCCGGTGACCTACGCAAGATCCAACTCAATGAGCTCAATGAACTTCGGAATGAGGCTTATGAAAATTCTTTGATCTATAAGGAAAAAACTAAGCTCATTCACGACTCCAAGATCAAAAACCGAGAGTTCCATGTTGGAGACAAAGTCTTACTTTTTAACTCTCGGTTGAAAATCTTCTCGGGAAAGCTCAAATCTCGTTGGTCCGGCCCATTCACCATTGCCCAAATTTTTCCATATGGTACTCTCGAGCTCGCTTAACCTAATGGACCAAATTTTAATGTGAATGGCCAACGAGTGAAGTTGTACTTTGGTGAGGACACCTCTAAGGAGGTGATTCCATCCCTCACCACGTTCCCCATGAACTAATTTTGGGACGAGTCAGGCTCGTGACTCGGTTATCAAAAACAAGCGCTCCTCGGGAGGCAGCCCGAGTATCTATCCTTTTATATTTTAATCCCCTAAGTGTAGGGGGGACTTCTATATGTGTTTGTCTTTGTATGGTGTGATTACAGGGATAAGTGCACTCTTGGAATCTTTGAAGAACCGTGCTCCCGTGTTTATCCGAAATCCGGTTCTATATCTCAACTATCGTGATTCAATCTTCTTCATACTCACATTTGAAATTGATCACTTTAGTCGTCTCTTCCTTAACTTGAGTTAACCAACGTGCACAATGTCATAAGTGTAGGGAAACCTTTCCCACATGCTTAAACATTGAGGACAATGTTTATCTTAAGTGTAGGGGGACTTCTATCGAAGTTTTAAGTGGACTTTTCCATGAAAATGCCTTCAATTAACCGGAAAATCCTATTTTTCAACATTTTTCAAAAATTTTTTATTAACTTTGGCCATTTAGTCGTAATTTTTAAATTTTTATCGTTGCTTTCATATGTATATATCCCGCAATAAAGTCAAAAATATTAATAAAGTGGTGTAGCTAGTTTAGAAGTCTTTGACATATTAGGCCCGTTGCGTTTATTTTGACTCAACCCGAATAGACTTATCCAAGTTTATTCTAGCTAGTATCCTTAACCATGTAGACCTTAATTGGTTTATTAGGCTAAGTGTCCACGAGTCTCATTACTTGAGATTTTAAATTGTGGAGGACGAGAAATGATAGAGTCAATTATAAGTCGGTATTCTTGCGCAAGCTCACTTGGTGTAATTATTTGCCTATTCTCCCATCACTTGCTAATAATTTATTTGCAATAAGTAAGGTCTTACGATTTGAAAAGTTACTTAGCTTCTAGCCCAAGATCGTTTAAAAGTTGCTCGGTAATGATAAGAGTTCATAGCCAAGGCATAACTTATGAAGCGGGGCGCGAAGATTGGCGAGTCCGAAAAGGCCCTAACAAGGCATGAGGATTCAATTTTATTGCTGAAGATCCAAAGTGATGTGAAAAGCATTATTCCTAAAGTCAATATGAAGGATCAAGACTCATGACGAAAAGCAATCAACTCCCATAAAGATCATGGAGAAGTCTATCCGAAAAGACCCTAACAAGGTATGAGGATAAATAGATCCAAGTCCGAAAAGGAGGCGGATCGTTGTATCTCAAAATCCCAATTAGAGATTGAAGAAATAATCATGAAGTCGTGGTCAACAAAGTTGGAGTACCCCTCAAAAGTCTCCAAGCGAATAAATTCTATTATGATGAGAAGACCATTATCTCAAGAACGTCTCTCGAAGATATGAAGTATGAAGTACATGCCAAATATCGGCCCGAGAAAGGTCTCAAATCGTGAACCAAGTTATGCCAAGATATGAACTTTTTGATATCCCGAGAAGCAGTTTTAAGAGATTTTGTCCTTTAGCTAACTATTGATCAAATCGTCCTACTTTGCTTTCAGCCCTAATAAACTATCGAAATAAGTCCAAAAATGCATCTTCATGATCATTCTAAGACAAAAATAAAATATAAGAGATACACCTAGGAATAAGGGAGTTTAAGCATTTAATTAAGCCATGTGTGTAAGTGTTCGAATTGCTAACTTATAATAACAATGATCTCGTTTTTAAGCTTAGTTTGGGGAACGTGAAACTTGAGGGTGATAAATCTTCGCAGCACCAAAGCCCTAATGTAAGTCATCGATTTCTTTGCAAGTTATTTCCATGTAGCTATTTTCAAGTGAAAATGGTTTTCTATCCCTTTATTATCTTTGAAGTTTTATTTCTTTAATTTTTGTTTAGTAGAATTTTAAATAAGGCCAAGGTTGATTAATTATGAGAAAAGTGTAAGCTTGCTTTATCACTAAGCATTGCATGAGGGCATGGCAATGGTTAAGTGTAGGGGATTTGATAGGTGTGTAAACACCCATCCTTTTACCACTTAATTCGGGCTAAAACGAGACCAAAACACGTATTTAATATCATTTGTTTGGAATTATGCGTGGTTTTTGTGTTTATTGTGTTTTCAGAGCCAACCGGATGAATATTGAAGAAAACATGGGATTGCACGGGTTTTACTGAAGAAAAAGACTCAAGATAAAGTCTATTGTCCAAGAGATGCAAAAGATTTGAAGTCACTGGGCCTATTCGAAGATTTATCGAAGAAAAGGACCAAAGATGGAAGATTTATATAAGTCGAAGAAACTCAAGTCTATTAAACGAAGAAATTAAAAGACGAGTTGAATTTAATCGACGACAAATCCCGAATCAGAATCGAAAACGGAAACTTTTCTGAAAAGACGAAAAGACAAGAAGAACGGGAGAAAGCCCACTCACCAACCAAAGGACAAGACTATAAATAGCCTTTCCCTCACACATTTTAGACTAGCTTTTCATTTTTCTTCTTCCCCACTTTCTTCTTCCTGGTTCGTAGCTTCACCATCACCACTAGGGTGATTGGTGATTTTCATCTTTAATTCTTTAATCTTGTAATTTTAATCTTTGTTTTACCTTGTCAAAACATTAATCAATCAATACAAGTTCTTGTTTAATCTTTCATTTCGTCTTGTTCATCATCATTTTTATCTTCAAGTTCTTAAGTTTTGTTTTTCTTGATTTGATCTTCAAAAGTTGTTTGGATTTGTGTTTTTATTAGTGGGATTCGTTGCTTAAGGTGTCTAAATGATTTGTGTTTAATTTGGTAAATCCTTTTTAAGTATTTGATTTGATTTTGATTAAAATCCGTGTTCCGTGTTCTTCGCTACATGTTACTGTATCTGGGCTTCAAAACTTCCGAATCAGCTAAAAAGTTCCGAATGAAGCTTTCATTCGGAAAGTTCCGAATAAGTCCTTAAGTTCCGAATCAAGACACTTTCATTCGGAAGTCTCAAACTTCCGAATCAAGAAGAAGTTCCGAATCACCCTCTTCATCCGGAAGATTCCGAATCAGTCATAAAGTTCCGAACCAGTTATTTCCAAACCAGCAAGTTCCGAATCAACCTTCATTCGGAAGGTTCCGAATCAGCCAGAAAGTTCCGGATAAGTTCCGGATGAGAAAGTTCCGGATAAATGAACAGTAAGTTCCGGATGAGTTGTCTTTCAAAAGTTCCGAATCAAAGGTTAAAGTTCCGAATCAATCTTTCTTTTAGGTTACTGATTGTTGCTTTACTGTTCCTTTATACTTATTGAACCTTAATTCCAATTTTAATCTTGAGTTTAATTCAAGTCTTTGTTAATCATAATTAGAATAATTGTCTTTGATTTAAATTTTCATTTCCACTTCTAATTAGATTAGAAAACCAAACCCTTTTATTTAGTAACCAAGAACAATCATTCCACTTAAGACCTAGATCAATTCGAGAGGATATCGAGAGAAAAGTGAACCTAGCAAAATCCCTGTATCAAGATTGCAAGAATATTTATGAAAATAAAGAAACTGAGATTAACAAGTATCCAAACAGTAAATCGAATTTTATTTAATTAAAATCAAACATTACAATATTTAAAAGAAGAAAAAAATACAAGTCTATCTAAAGACTAACATTATAACAGTAAAGTAAAAGAAGGTGTAGAACAATGATAATCTTGTGAAACAAGGGGGTTGATGTTTTTCTAGAGAGAGAGAGTTAGAGAGAGAAATGAAAGAAAACACATATATTGAAATGAGAGAATAAAACAACCAACACCTCTTTCCATGGTGGAAAGAGGTTTAAATACCCCAAGTCCTTAAAGGACTTGGGCTTCCGGCCCATGAACATGCTCATGGGTCGGGCTATGTAATAAATAACACTTAACTTAACTACGAGCCTATAACTACATGGTTGGAGTGACCGAGACTTTCTAAATGCGTAAAACGTATTTCCAACAATCTCCCCCAAAGGGAGGTCACTCCAAGTTTACAAAGTCCTAATCTAGCATGTTAGATTTTGTTCTTGAGCTCGTAGTCTTCTTTTCTTTCTTTTTTTTCTTTTCTTTTGTGAATATGTGTTGAATGATATCAGCCTTTTTTCTTGGAACATGTTCTTTTGGCCTTTCACGTGCGATCTTTGCCTTTCTTGTGAATTTGCCTTCTCGTGACTCCATGTTCCACACACTTATGTCTTTTTGTTGAATTCTCGAAAGTTTCAGAGTTTGGTACAGCGGAAGACTTTATCTTGTACTTTCTTGAATTTTTGTTAAACTTTGATGCAGAAAGACATAAGCATGTGAGAACGACTTCTACAGGTACACCGCAACACCACCGTCTTCACTGGTACTCAGCAACGCCACCGTCTTTAACAGGTACACAGCAACGACACGAATAAAATGGCTTTGAACATTTTATTCTAATTCGGTAGCATTTTACCTCCGGTCGGTGAAGACCGTTGGACGATATTAGATATCGTACCCGTGACGGATAGTTTCAATTAAGTAACTTCCTGACAGGATTTCGCGGGTAAACCCGTTCTCTTTATTCGACCGTCCAAAGCTGACTGCGAACATAAAGAGTGAATCACTTGGATAATTTATCCTTGTGATTAGAAGCCGTCAATTCATGAAACCTGGAACAAGTGAATCTCAATTAAGATTTTCACCATCGTTGCTTTCCAGTTGTCACGAGCTTAATTCATAAAGAATCTTGCACGTCACCTACCAAGTGCTGTTTGATGTTGACACTAGAAGGATTTCCACTCGTCACTGTGGTCAATAAAGAGTCACTCTGAGTGTTCTGGCAAGATCATATGATAATGCGAAGAGGCCTGGAACGAGTTTAAGTTCAATTAAGAATTAAACCACTGTTACCTTCCAGTTTTTCACAAGATTGATTCTAAAAGAACCGCACGTGTAACCTACCATGAGCTTGTTTGATGTTGGCTCAAGCAGGATTTCCATCTTCATTGTAATACTTACGTATTACTCGGATGTTCTGGCAATATTACAGGAATATTGCGTAGGACTCATGAAAATCTCTTACTTTTCACAGTGTGTGAGAAAGCAAGGAATAAATGAAAAGTGTCCTAATGAGACTTTTGATGATCTCTTGGCTCTAGACTCGATTGTGCGTTTTGATTTAGTGAGCGATGGCTGGAGAGGAGTGCCACCTTTTCAATACCAGTCTATTCGGAGTGAATAAACCAATAGATAACGTGTTGATCTCCGTGTGATTAAAACAAATACCTTTTGAGAGATATTTGAGTTAGCTGGGAAGGGTTGTGCATTGCATCACTGGGTCCATGATGTCTTTCTTCAATACCGAGAATCATTAGCAAAAATGACCTCAATAGCATATGTATTGACCCGGTTTCTGCCTAAAGTTGTAAGGAGGGCTTCTTTCTTTACACCCTTTATCTTTACAATTCTTTTTCATTCTTCAACCCCTTCAATGCTTACCAATACGTCATCACTAGCACCTTGTTGTGATTGTTCCAGTGCTAGCTTAAGTACTTGGTCGGCATTCAGCTACGTTCACATTCTTTCTCCATCTTTCCTAGGACTTCTAATTCTATCTAGGGAATTGTCCTTGGGAAGATTCCATCGGCTCTGATGAATCATTGGACTAAACCTATTCCTACCACCCTTTTGTCACCACATCCGTCGTGAATTAAGCGTGTTTTGGGAAGGAATTGCCACCATGAAAAATCATTGAAAATCACCTAAGGTACTTTTGATATTGAAATCAAAAGTTTGTACCTTAGGTGTTTTGTTTATCAAAAACGCTCCCCCTTAACACGTGCTTTACACATATTAAGTTGGATTATCGTTAAGTCTTTTTCATCTTTTAGCCAAGTATCACTTAAGTCTCCTTAATCCCATTTTCTCCCCTTATCCAAAATGTTAACCATTAATATTTGGGATATTGAATGGATTAACCGGTCTTTGGGTAAAAATGAAATTGATGTTTGGCCATAGAACATGTTAATGCTCCCCCTTAATTAAATAAGGGATAGTTGTAGTGCTTTAGTATGATATATTTTGAAAGATTTAGAATCTCGTGAGAAATTCTTGAAAAATTATCATACCTTAACACTACAACAAGCCACAAAAGCTGATAAAGTAAAAAGATAACATATTCACAATAATTTACATATGGAGTTGACCTGTAATGAGACGAACCAAAATTAATTGGTTCGTTCCGTAAGCCGATGGTGAGCTCCATATGGTCGTCCACCGACGAATCGTTCTATGCTTCGTAGCAACCGGCGCTTCCTTAGCACTTCCTCAATCTTCCTGATTGCATACGAAGATCCTTTTCTGCACTGGGTTGTCCAGGTGTATGTGACTGCCGGAAGAGGTAAGTTGGAGTTGAGAACTGACAAATCATCTCGAACATTCTTTAGCGTTCCATCACTGAATTTGTGCAGTTCTGAGAATCGCATATATTGCATGACGCCAGTCTGATTCGGATAAAAGATTCCTGCTTCCGGCTTGGTAGTCCCCATGTAGACCTTCTTGTCCTTGTGGAAGTTACTGAGTGGAGTCGTATGGGGACGTTGCAGGTTTAGCTTCTTCTGATAGCTTTCTACCCCAAGTTGAAAATCTTCCACCCGGTGTTGAATGACAATTTTCCTGGCATATTGACGAAAGTTTGAACTCAAGGCTATGACAATATCAGGTGATAGATGGTCAACTTTCTCTTAAGCCAAAAGCAGCAATAGATCTTCTATGTCTTCAAGTTGAAGGTACTGGAGATCACTTTCGTCAATGCGGTATTCTTTCTCATCGGTACGTTTGAGCAAGATTACATTTAAGTAATCGTAACCGAAAACCGTCTGAGTAGTTGCCCCAAGGATACTTTTGATTCTGTGAGATGAGACGATAGAAGCACCTCTCTTAGGACGATGGAAGTGATTATAGGCTAACTTCTTCTTTTTGTCCCAGTGAGATATGCCAAGTGAAGCATAGGTGTCATAAAATTTGAGCAGCTTCTTTCTCCAGATTGAGTCAGGCACTTTGTCTTCTATCCAAGGAACGTTCTCCAAGTTGACAACCATGAGCATTGTTAGTGACGTGGCATACTTCTTTGCTCCATTTTCAAGGTATTCAAGATCGTGAGAGACAAAATGCTCGATTGGGATAGTGGCAGAACTAGTGATGACCGTTGGTGTAAGAGGTTGCAATACGGGAGTTTGAATTCCTGTAGTTGTCGCTCTCATTGCTTTGGTAAGCTCATTCAGGTGATATTCTGCTTCATTATGGGTGATCTTTAATGTGTCAAAGAAGTCCACATTTGCAGCTGCCATTTTGATCAGATCCGGGGTCATCGTTGGTTTCCCATGAGAGTACCTTAGAAAAGCCGAGAAGTCGATAGGGTTGTTGAGGAATTGAGTCATCTCCATTACAGTTGCAGTTTCAAATGGATGATGTGGTGCTGCGTTGGTTAGCCAAAGTTGTTCTTGTACCATATCATCAATGATAAGAGATTCAGCAAATGTCGGTTCTGGAACATTTAAATCTTCAACTTCCATGTCATCATCATGCTGAGCTGTAGAGGATGTGGAAGGTTGAGTTTGCGTCACCGGTATATCATCGTGATGTTCTTCTTAAAGCATTGTGTCTGTCGGTTCTTCTGCTTGCATGTATTCTACAGTCTCAATATGAGAATCAGTAGTGAATTCTGGTGCAGTAGATATACCTGAAGCAGCCTGCTGAGTTTCTGATACTGTTGTCTCCAGTGGCTTATCTGTGGTGTCAGCAACCGTTTCTGCAATGTCCTCGAAACCTTTCTCGGTGGTCGTTTCATTGTCATCCTTGTTTGTCTCGTCGGCATTTGTACCAGTGTTGTCATTCTTATCACCCTTGCTGACTTCATTACCCTTGTCATTATCGTCATCGTCATCCTGATCATCATCTGTATCCTCGTCCTCGTCCTTATCGTCATCAACATTCTTATCCTTTCCTTGTTTATCCTCTTCATCCTCCTCATCTCCTTCCTTATCCTTATCCTCATTCTCATCATCCTTTTCACCATGTTCCTCGTCATCTTCCTCTTCTAACGCATTCCCATCATCAGACTCAGAGTCGGTAGTGTCTGCAGGATTCTCTTCATCAGTTGCGTAGTTGAGATATTGCAGAACTTTGCGTTTGTATTTTGATTTATGAGCTCCCAAGTCTAGCAGACGTTTCTGAAGCAATGTCATGATTTGAAGAGTAGATAGACCATTACCGACCAGATGTGGTAATTGTTGATCAACATAAGACTTGACTTCGCGTTGAATGATCGCGGTCATCTGCTCGTCAATTGACCCGAGAAAAGCAGCATTTTCTTTATCCTGAGTTTTCTTCTCTTTACGAAATGCTTTATGTTGTTCTTTGAGCTTTGACACTTTGTCTGATAGTTTTTGAAGAATGGGCTCATCAGGATGCGGTTCCTTTGGAGGAGTAGCAAACCTTTCTGTCAACGTAGCTATTTGGGTAGCTTGAGCCTCTAGCTGTTGTTGAAGAGACTGGATCAACGGATCATTGATTGTGAGAAAAGGATTTGATGTAGATGAAGTTTGTGGTTCTGTTGGTGGAGGTGTGACCAAAACCGTTAAAGTGGTCGTGGATGATACTGGTTGTACCGGGATAGGTGTTGATGTAGATGCAGTGGTTAGGACGGTGGTTGATACAGGTTGTTCAACTGTAGATGCCGGTGTAGATTCCGTGGTAATGGTGGTGGTTGATACTTGTTGTTCAACAGTTGCGGGTGTGATGGTGGTTGTCGGGAGCTCACTGATAATTGGGGTTGAAAGTAGGGAAGTGGTGGTCGATGTAATAGTGGTTATAGGGACATCCACCATTTGTTCGTTTGTTGACGGATCAGTGTTGGTGACCTCAACACCCTCCCCTTCTAAATTAAGATATTTCAACACATCATCAGAGTTTGAAGTAGACTTACTTTGAAGTTGTGTGTCTGGAATGAAAGTTGCATGAGCATCTTCATTTAGTACCATGTGAGTCGGTTCAGGCAGAGATGTGGTGATATTTGCATCCCGATACATCATACTTGTATCTGTGTCAGCACTGCTCTCACATTCTTCACTTGGTTCCCGACTTTCAAGTTGAAAGGTAGCAGCATCTCCATACTCATCTTCATAAATATTTTCTTCGTCGAAGAATTCCGTATCATCATCAGGATTACCAAAATCTGCTAAATCATCAAATACCCTTGAGCCTGATCCACCAAAGGCTTCCTGTCGACTTTGTTGAAGAATAATACGAAGTCTTTTTTCTTCAGAAAGTTGTTGTTGAACAGGATCATTTTGAGCAACACTTGCCTCTTTGCCTTTAGCTTTCCTTGCTTTCTTAGTCCTGTGGAGTGGTATTTCTTCTTCTTGTTCATCTTCAGTGTGGATCAGCTCATCTTCATCATCTTCATCAACAATTTGCATTTTTCCTGAGCGTTTATCTTTAGGAGCAGTTGGTTGACGCTGTGACACTCGTTTCTTGCGTTTACCTTTTTGCTTCTCTGATGGTGGTAAATTTGCCCGCTTGAATTGTGCGTCGATGTCACGAAGCATTTCTTGGTATTTATCACTCTCCTTGATTCCATCATTAATCATCGTGTCAGGTACTAGTGCAGGAAGTAATGCATACTTTGTGGAATTTGTGTCTGCATTCATTGAGAGAATCACATAATCATCATCTTTCGTGTGATAAAAGAACTTCCCGCGAGTGTCAATGGTTGGGTCATTCTTCATAAAATAGTGTATAATGAGCTTGGTGAATCTCGGGAATGGGAGATGCACAGATTTCTTCTTCGTTCCAGTAATCTGATAACAAAATTCTTGCCAGAGAAGAAGTGCATAATCGACTTTTGATGCAGTATACAATCCCCAAAATAAGTGAGCCTGTGGTGGTCTCATTGCATCGGTGCCCCTAGTTTTACCAGTGAGACACTTGACGATAATGGTGATAATTGCTTTCCAGGGTTGCCCTATGTGTGAAGTGTTAAATTGTGATGGACTGTTAATTTCACCCTCATAATTCATGGCACGAATAACTCGAAGCACTTCATCATTCTTTGGGTTAGGCACAAATTGTTCTCCTTGTGCCAACCTAGGGAGCTTAAACAATTTCCTAAAAATGCTCAAGTTGAGTACCCTAGGTGTTTTGTTCAATTCGAAAGATATGATCTTGTTATCGAAAGATGCAGTATTCCAGAATTCATGGATGTAGACTTCGGGAACAGATGCAGTACGTCTGAGTGTGTCGCTGATGGGTGATATGTCTAGGATATCCGTGGCAATTTTGAAAGCAGGTAAAACCGGATCAAAATCATCTTGCAACCTAGTGTTGTTCTCAGCATATGGGAGCCTATGACTGAGTGGGACAAGTTCAAGATCACGGACTCGTTGTTCTTCCTCGGTGATTGACATTTTCCTGCTTTGATGACATATTCACAAATGATATACACAACATATGTAGATATATTCAATCAATGCCAATTTTAAACACAGGAAAAATATCATTTCACTTATTACCACAACATTCACACATACATCAGATGAACAAGGTCTTTACATATAGCAATGCACTTAGGAAAATAGCATGAGAGCCAGTGATAATTTTATTCTAAGGAGATACCGTCCTAGCCTTAGTTCTTACAATATTTGGATTTCTTGGTGGTCATGACCAAAACCTCAGCAGGTTTTGGGTTGATTTCAACCAAAACTTCAGTGGGTTTTGACTTAGTTTCAACCACTACCTCAGTAGGTTTGGGTTTGATGTCTACTAACACCTCAGTAGGTCTTGGTTTGATTTCAACCAAAACTTCAGTGGGTTTTGATTTAGTTTCAACCACTACGTCAGGAATTGTAGGATTACCCTCAACCCAAATGATAGTGGGCTTGAACAAAGATGAAGCTTTGTCTGCCATGGCCTGGAAACACAAACCCAAGACATTGAGTAAGTAATTTGTATCTCTTTTGTTTACATCGGAATCAACTTATTAAATAAGATGAACTTTTGTAATAAGAAACCGTTCAAGTATTCTTATGAGATAAAAATTGGCTTATTTCAACAACACTTGGTTTCGTTTAAATGGCCCTAAAGAACTAAAAACTATAGAAGGATTAGTGCAAGCTAGGCCGAACTCATGGTATATCCTAAGGCAATAGCATAAGAATAAGAGACCTAATTCCATCGCAATGTAGCAAACCATCAGAATCCTAGCCATACCATCGCAATGAAAAAATCATCGGAAACCTAATGAAATGACATCCTATCGCAATATCTAAGGCATCGCAATCAGTGCATTTCCATCGGAAAATCTTAGAAATCATCGCAATATAACCCATCGCAATACATAGAGCGAATCCATCGCAATGACACATCGGAATGTGCCATCGCAACACGCCATCGCAATGAACCATCGAATGGCTATCGCAATGAGCTGTCGCAACGAGCCATCGGAATGACTCGTCGCAACGACTCATCGCAATAAGACCATCGCAATGACTCATCGCAATGAGCATCGCAATGAGTCATCGTAATGACTCATCGCAGTAGCCCATCGCAAAGAATCATCGAAATGACTCATCGCAATGACGTCATCGCAAAGATGTATCGCAATATGCATCGAAATCCGTGACAGGGATTCGATCTCAACTTTGACTTCACGATCTGGGTTTTTAGGCAACGTTTTAATCGATTCTGAACAAAACCATTGTGTAATAGGGTATCCTTAACAAATCCCAGCACTAAAAAATACATGTTCATGGCACAAATTAAAACCCTAAATCGAAATATTTGAGACAGTGGTTCTATGTTTGATTGATGATGAAACAAGTGTGACGAAGGTTAATAAGCCATAGATTTACCTAGATAATGAAGCAATCAAGAAATACTTAATCAATCTTGAATCAAGTTGAAGCTTTTAAGATCCTTAACAATGGCAGAAAGAGAAACACGTGTGTTTTGTGTGTGTAGCTAATGCGACGGGAGAGAGAGGGGGGGGGGGGGGTTGTTTTTGACTTGGTCAAAGTTGATTCAAGCCCCTCCCATTATTGCCAAATTGCAAAACGAGTCCCCCTATTTTGTAAGTGAAAGTGCAAGTTATCTTGGCACATAAGAAACTTATTCCCAAACACAAACACAAATATTTTTCGCCAAAATGTTAATGACCTATCCAGGATATACTTAATTCACACATAGCACACATAGCGTAACTGAAGATGATGGGTAGCTAATATTTTCTGAGTAACCTGTTGAACGACCAAATTTGTTAACTTTAAAGAATTAATATTTGCTCCCCCTTAATCCCTGACCCGTTTTCTAATTAAAGAGTTGTAATCAAAGATATTAGGGACACAACTATTAATGAGGACATTTGCCGATTAAGTGATTGTATAGAACGATTCTGGTGGAAATAAGATTTCTCTTATTTTAAACAAGATAAGTGCACTGAAACGTACACGAATTTGTGTTAGACCAAGTTATTAAGTAAACTTGGCCCCTTACAAGGTTTTAAAGTAAAACCTTGCCCGAGAAACTTAATTCCTGTTGTGAGCCAACGTTTTTAAAAGAAATACGTGACTTTAATATGAAAAGCGGGTTGCAGTCAGAAATAACTACAAGCCATAATGGGCATGTTTTAAAACTTGTACAACTTTTATACGGACTCTATTTATGGCGCCGTGTCAATAGTAATCGACATTTCTAAAGCCGTAAATATTACCGTACTAAAAGACATGCCCGAGTTTGAAAAGAAAAATATTTTCGGGTTTTCTTGATTTTATATTTTTTATGGATTTTCTTGGTTTTATATTTTTTATGGTTTTTCTTGGTTTTATATTTTTGTATTTTGCTTTTGATGGTTTAAGTATGTACTATAATATACAAGATCACGATCAAAAGGATACTAGAGAATAGTTTACTAGTACTATTCTTCAGACTCTTCTGCCAACTCCTTAAGTGTCGCTGGTGAAAATGATTTCATGCCTAGTTTTTCGATCAAAAACTCGATGCGTGCTCGATCTAAGGCCTTTGTGAATATATCTGCCAGCTGATACTCAGTGTTGACGAAGTATAATTCGACCACTCCATTTTCCACTTGCTCCTTGATGAAATGGTAGCGGATGTCAATGTGCTTTGCTCGAGTGTGTTGAACATAGTTGCAGCATAGAGCGATTGCACTTTTGTTATCACAGTACATCGGGATTTTGTTGAAACCAAGGCTGTAGTCAGTCAATTGTGATCTCATCCAAAGAACTTGAGCACAGCAACCGGACATAGCTATGTATTCAGCCTCAGTACTTGATATCGCAGCGCTTTTCTGCCTTTTTGATGCCCAACTGATAAGTCTATCTCCAAGGAGTTGCACACTGCCAGAAGTGCTACGTCTTGTATCTTGACACCCGGCATAATCTGCATCTGCATATGAAATTAATGCAATAGAAGAATCCTTCGGATACCACAGACCACGATTAAGTGTTCCTTTTAGATACCGAAAGATCCTTTTCACAACATGTAAGTGCTTTTCGGTAGGCCGAGCCTGATACCGGGCACACATGCCTATAGCAAATTGCAAATCAGGCCTGCTAGCAGTCAGATAGAGAAGGGTGCCGATCATTCCACGGTAAAGTTTAGGATTGACAGCTATCCCTTCCTTATCTTCATCTAACTTGGATCGCTCCACCATTGGAGTATCCACGGGGTCACAGTTTTCAAAGTGATATTTCTTTAAGGATTCAAGAGCAAATTTGGATTGATTAATAAAGATGCCTCTGGGATTCTGAGAAATTTGCAACCCTAAGAAAAATGAAATTTTTCCCATCATTGACATCTTAAAACGTGTGGACATAATTTGCTCAAAACGGTCAGACAAACGTTGATTAGTAGCAGCAAATATTATATCATCAACATAAATTTGTACCAGTATCATGTCGTTGTCCTCCTTGAGAATGAATAATGTGGGGTCCACTTTGCCTTTGGAGAAGCCTTTGGAGATGAGATACGTCGATAAGAGATCATACCACGCGCGTGGAGCCTGTTTCAACCCGTAAAGAGCCTTCTTGAGCTTGTACACATGATTAGGATACTCTGAATTGACGAATCCATTCGGCTGGCTTACATAGACATCTTCCCTTAATTCACCATTAAGAAATGCCGTCTTAACATCCATTTGGTAGACGATCATATTCATATGAGCAGCATAAGCAAGGAATAGTCTAATTGCCTCCAATCGTGCAACAGGAGCAAAGGATTCTTCAAAATCGATACCCAAAGCTTGTTTGTAACCTCTAGCGACCAATCTAGCTTTGTTTTTCAGCACACTACCTAACTCATCAAGCTTAACCTTGTATACCCACAACAGTGTCAAGATTTCTACGTTGCTGGGTAACGGAACTAATTCCCACACTTCAAGACGTTGGAATTCATTAAGTTCCTCTTGCATTGCTTCAATCCATGATGATTTGGTCATGGCTTGTTGCCAGTTTTTAGGTTCAGTGTCTGACAGAAATGCATCAAAATAGCAATATAATGCATGTTCTTGGAGTTGATGACGTGTTAAGACTGGTCGATCGATGTCACCTATAATATTTCGGATTGGGTGATCCTTTGTCCATTTAGTGTTGTGAGTTTTAATCCTTGGTGGACGGGAGTGAACGATTGCAGGAGCTTCCTCTGAAGTAGACGCACCCGTAGGGTCATCAGGTATGTGTGAACCAAAGAAAGGAAGCTCTTGTAAGTGAGCATATTCCAGATCGTGATCATAAAATTCCTCTTCAACATCATTAGGAACGAGTGGGGGTGATGATTCAGGTGTTGTTTGAGAACTTGTAGGGGATGGTACATCTTGATCAAGAGTAACAGTAGTTGCCTCGGATTCATTTCCATTATCTTGAGCAACAACTACGGGAATCGGAGCCACTGCTACGGGTACTGAAGAATCATTACTCTGTGGATCAAAGAATTCATCAAACATAGGTTGAAATAACTTATCCCACTCGGACCTTGTTGGTGGTATGAATGATGGAGAAGTAGGGTTGTTGGGAAGTAAGCCGGAACTGATTGTACCGGTTCCCATCTCGTGTAATGCGGGTTCAGAGCTGTGTTGCTCAGAAGCCATCGCTGTCAGCTCATCAAAATCGACATCCAAAGTTTCTACAATCTTGCCAAGACGACGGTTATAAATCCGGTAAGCTTTCTTTGCAGGTGAATAGCCAATGAAAATTCCAATATCAGCCTTCGGTTGAAGTTTTCCCAGATTTTCACTATTTGTATTTGGATAGCAAAGTGCACCAAACACATGAAGAAAGAAAATATCGGGTTTATGTCCATGAAGAAGCTCATATGGAGTTTTACCATGACGTTTGCGAATGATTGAGCGGTTTTGGGTATAACATGCGGTTGCCACTGCTTCTGCCCATAAGAATAAGGGAGCATTCGCATAAATTAACATAGTTCTAGCAGCTTCCATCAGTGTACGGTTACGTCTTTCAACGACACCATTTTGTTGTGGAGTGCGAGCCACAGATGTTTCATGAGAAATACCAACCTTTTCGTAATACGTTCGAAGAGTCTGATTAACGAACTCAGTGCCGTTATCAGTCCGAATGCAGCGAACAGTAGCATTCCGACGGACTTGGATCATTTTTAAGAAGGTGATGATACACTCTGGTGCTTGATCCTTAGATGCTAAAAACTTTACCCATGTAAACCTTGAGAAATCATCCACTATGACGAGGATGTATTTTCTACCACTCACACTAGCTGTACGCATTGGCCCACAAAGATCCATGTGCAAAAGATACAGTGGTTCTTGGTTGGTGTCTTCTGCTTTAGGTTTGTAAGATTTCTTGGTGCTTTTCCCCAATGAACATGCGGAACATAAATGATCCTTGTCGAACTTAAGTTTCGGAAGACCACGAACAAGTTCGTTTCTAGCCAAATGGTTAATAGCATCAAAGTTAAGATGAGATAACCGACGATGCCACAACCATGACTTGGTCTTAGATGCTTTGGAGAGTAAGCAAACAGGAGAGGCGGCCATCATGTTTTGAATAGACAAAGTATATAGATTATCCCCTCGAGAACCCTTTAACAAATCATTTCCTGCAAGATCGCGAATGAAGCAAGTATGTTGTCGAAAGGCCACTTCAAGGTTAGAATCGCAGAATTATCCTACTGAGAATAGATTATGACCAAGTCCCTCTACATAGTAAACCCTTGAAATCGTGACATTCCCAATTTGATATTCACCATAACCCATAATCTTTGCAATATGGTCGTTGCCGAATTTTACCGTTCCTAGAAACTTGCTGACGAAATTTTTGAGCATCGAGCGGTCTCCAGTCATATGTTTGGAGCACCCCGAGTCCAAATACCAAAGAATAATTTGGACGACCTGAAAATTTTACCAAACATAGACGATGTATCGGATTCTAATTGTTCTTCTGAGTTAGCAGGTACAGATATAGTTATCTTAGATTTGCTATCAGACAAAACTTTAGGTTTCCAGATTTTCTTACTAGTGATTGGCTTAGATTCTAGTTGTCTAGTATTCTGAGGTACTTTGTGACTGGGGACATTACCACTGGTAGGCACATTAGTGGGGGCAGACCTAGTTAAAGGGCGCTTGTTCCTTTTCTTAGTGCTAGTGTTCCTATTTAAAGGACGCTTAGACCTAACTTCCGTGGATGTGATCCTAGTTAAAGGGCACGTAGTTCCATTTGCAGTAAAGGTCCTACCAGTGGGTTTCCATTGCCACCCAACTTGAGTAAATTTCTTACCTGTTGGCTTCCATTCAAGATTGTTCTTTATAGCATGCATTTCATTCACGTGATCAATAAGGCATAAATCATGATGCTTAGAAAACATACATTCGTTACAATTCTAACATTTCGCATTAGAATTCACACTTTGCTTAGGTTTCCACTCATAAAGAGGACCTTTTGTCTTAGCTACATGATTCTTTTTATTTAAAACTGAAACAACGTTCCTAGGGTGCACTTCTACTTTCTTCTTCTCAGTCCTATTAGTGGAAGGCTTGATCCTATCTTTCTTTCCTCGAGATCCTTTAGCCTTAGTGGACACTTTTACTCCTGTAGAAGCCAAGGGAACATTAGTGACAGATTTTAAAGGTGCCTTTCTTGATAGTGTCAATGACGGTTTTGCTCCTGGAGTCTTATTGAATGGAGTGACAGCAATGGGCTTATTATTAAGTAGTGCAGAACCTGGTGTACCTATGTATTGCAAATATGCTAGGCAATATTGAACTCGCTTAACATATTCATGAGCCGAATAATAGTCGCTACTTGAGGGATCTAAGGCATACAGATCGTCTAAAATATCCCTAAGAAGATCGACATGCTTAATGGCATTTCTCATATAATCATCGTAGGTAACCTGGTTTCTCTTATGAAGTGGATTCTTATAAAGCACTACTGACTTGGTTGTTGGAGCACTAGTGGACGGTGCAGAGTCGGTAGCTAAGTTATCAACAACTTCTTGTCGAGTGAAAAGAAGTGTCTTCTTTAACTCGGCCAACACCATGTTTTTATCTATGAGCTGAATTTTTAGGTCAGAGGTTTCCTCACATTTCTTGTTCAGTTTGTCAATTAAAGACTTTCGCTCTGTCGCATTAAACGCGAGTTGTTCTTCTATTGAACCAGAAATTTGTGAGTCTCCCTGCCTTACTTGTTCACGCTCTCCTAGTATAGAATTAATTCTTGTTTCTAGGACATGATTGTTAGCCTCTGCAGCCTCTAGTTCCGTTTTTGTTTCTACTAATTCTCTCTTAAGTCTCATCATTTCTTCTTCTAAATTTTGAACCATCTGAATCATCTTGTCACTTGTCTCAACGGAGTTTCCACCATCATTTAGTTTTGAAAGAGTTTCATTTTTAGATTGATTCTCAATTTCAAGAGATATAGAATGTTGTTGAAGCTCGTTAAAACTTTTTGAAAGTGTATTATATGAATCCTGAAGCTTTAAAAATTCAGCGTTGGATTCATGACAAGAATGATTTTCTACAGTATTCACATGTTCAATAGTATTCACAGATTTATGCACATCATCACAAATATTCACAGTAGATGAAATTTCATGAGTATATTGAATAGTAACAACTTGCATCACGTCAAGAGACACCATATGTTCTAAAAAGCAGTCATATTCTGATAAAATCTTTTCCTTTTCAATTAAGTGTTGTTCATAAGCATCATCCATGTTATTGAAAACTTTTTGAACTTCACCAAGCTCAAATTGTAAATTACACACTAGATCATAGACTCCTTGTTTAATATGGTTCACAAATGGAACGATCGCTTCTTCAAACACCGATTTCATGTGTTCGAATGCCCATTCTCTAGCAGTTTGAGCCGTTGGAGTCGTACATTCCAAGATGACCTTGTCAAAATCGGTAAGGTATTGCCCAATCTCTTCAATACTGAGCCTTACCGTACTAACCGGGGGAAGATTCTTAGGAATTTCCTTTGGTTTATCCGAGTTGACAAGTGTAGGAATTATACTAAGGCATTCTCTAGTCGGCATGAAAGTGGATGTTTGGAGAGTTTTCTTTTTCATATTAAAACGAGTTCTAAGATCTATTGTGGCATTTTTTGCATTCATTGAAGCATAATCATATTCAGGATAGGTCAAAAGTAATTTTAACTGCTTTTCATCATATGGTGATATAGAATCACTTGAGAACACTATCGGGTCTAATGCCAAACCTAACTTTGTTGCATCATACAGTCGGGGGTTGTGGTTAAGTGCTTGCCTTGCATAACCCGGGTTAGGTGGTAAGTCTATGAGACGCGATAAGTTGAACTCTTTAAATGAAGCATGAAACAAGTGTACTAGATGTGAAGCGGCATATTGTTTTAAAAGCTTAAGTTCTGTTTCTTTTATTCTGTTAGACGTCTTAATTTCCATTTCAAGCTGTTTGGATTCCAGAATTTCAAAATCTGTTTGAAGTTGTTGAAAATTAGTGACGACTGACTCTTTTTCTTTAAGCTCATTCGAAAGGTTTGCTCTTAAGCTTTCAATTTCAAGCAGATTGTCCATTTGAACTTTCCTAAACCTATCAAATTCAGGATTGGTTAAGGTAGTGGACACAGGAGTCATTTCCAAGGTTTTAACCTTGTCCTTATGCAAAGCAAGCTCAGCAGATAAAGTCTGATTAGCATTAAGGGTTTCAAGGACTGCAGTATTCATTTTGCTAAGCAAAGATGCAGGGACCATAACCAAATCAGGTTGAGCAGACGAATTAATAGTCATAGGAGCTTCCGGTTGTGGTTCACTCAAAATCTGAGGACTTGCAATGTTATTGCTATCATTGTTTGTCTCATCGATTGAATTACTAACCACCGGAGGCTCTTCTGAATACTCAGACATTTGCTCAACTTGAGAAGGTACAATGCTAGTAATTGTAGCAGTATTTGGTACCTCAGCAATGGTGTCAGTCCCATAGAGTGAAAGATTTGCCATAAGAGCTGCTTTGGCGGTGTTAAAATCATCACAATCCGAGTCATATGCATCCAAATCATCACATTGATAAGCAGCATTGTTGGTGATGACTGTTGTGGGACGATCAGTTTCCGCTACTCCTGGATCTGCAAGGAATGCCAATTCTTCTTCATCAAGCTCACGACCTTGGGCTTGAGCATTCACCAGGTAAATCTTCTCCTTAAACCAAGTGTCGTCCCTTCTCCTCTTAGGCTGCTTGCATTCTCGGGCCATGTGCCCTTCCCCTTTGCAGTTGTAGCAAATAACCACCTTCATTTTACCAGTGCTGTTAGCCCTTGTAACAGTAGTATTGGATGAACGTGCACCAGCAGTAGACGAATTTGATCTCCCTTGAAGTGGTTGTACCATGACCCTGCCGTCCTGAATTGTTGCATGTTGTCGAGAGTTAGACGAGTTCCTTAACTGATTGTTAGTTGGTGCTGAACCTCGGTAACCTCTTTTGTTTAAAGTTTGACTTAAAAATGCAGACAACAGAGCTAGGACTTCAGTATGGCTATCTCCTTGTTTAAATTCAGGGACAGGGATGCCATCTTCACAGTATAATGCTGATGCTGGTTGAGCAACAAACTGATTGGTTGGAACACTTTCTTGATGTGAGTAATGATGTTGAGGAGCCTCGAGTGGTGGATAGGTACTAGCAGGGTTGGTGGGAGGTTGATACAGTGAATACTGGTGTGAAGCATAAGGTGATGGGTGTGAATCTCCTTGTGATGATGATGTTGCTGGTTGGTGATAAGATGTTGGTGGCGGTGGCAGAATCGAGTACTGTGGAAAGCTTGGTGTTTGATACACAGGTTGATATGAAGATTTGTGTCCTACAGCAAGCTGAGAGTTGTGATATGACAGTGTAGGATGATTTGCCAATAATGCCATTGGTTCATGATAAGGTCCTTGAGAGATTCGGTTTTGGATCACATGCTTCTCATGTTGTTGTAAGAAAGCATATAGTTGATCTAAATTGGACTTGTGTAGATCACGAATCATTTTGACATCCGTCACATATTGACTCCATTCAGGGGGTAGTGTGTTCAAGAACTTGGTGTTTAACTGAAATTGTTCAATCCTTAGATTATAGACATTCATGTCATTCATCAGAGTAGTAAAACGCCAGTAAAAATCATGAAGAGTCTCCCCTGGAATGTATTGGAATCTATCAAACAAATCATATAATTGACATTCTCGTTCTTGCTTAGTGAGAGATGTCCCTTGTAGCAAAACCGCAAGTCGATCCCAAAGATTCTTGGCCACTTTATGTTCACTCACCATTCTGAAGATATCAGGTGGAAGGGCTTAAAGAATTGTCTGAACAGCCCTTTCATCGGCATCTGCAATGGCTTTGTTGGCATCGGTTAACTCATGATACTGCCTTGGCCTTGTCACATTGTTGATGGTAATCTCTCCCCAATCTAATGGACCTTTGTCAATTGATTCTAGCATAAGTCGACCACTTTGTTTGCCCATGATGTATGTTCTCATTCGACTTTGCCATGATTCAAATAAGTCTTTGATGAGCAAAGGCGGGCGAGTATCGGTACCCGAAATGATCGATATATCGGTGAGTGAAGTCATAGTTGGCATAAATGAATGTGAATTCATTTTGTGATCCCTTGAATAAGATTATCAAAGATGATCGAACAATGAAATAAAGTTATGAGTTTTTTGTGTTGTGAACTAAAAGATGTTGTTATCTTGTTGTAGTATTAGCTTTTGAACGTTTCCAAATTACCAAATTAAATGCCAAATAGAAGAAAATCCACTAAGTATCTAAAAACAGTTATGTCGCAATGTTCTTTCTGTCGGAATACCTAGATCGGAAAGTCTTACTATCGGAATCAGTTCAGATCGTAATGATTTTAGATCGCAATGTAACCGTGTAGCGATGATGATGGTATCGGAATGTCTAGATCGCAATGCGATGTCTATCGGAATGCTTCAGATCGCAATACTTATCGCAATGATCTAGATCGCAAAGTGGTTTGCAAAATTTGAGCAGAGTAACGACTTAACACACCTTCCTTATACCCGTCGGAATCTCAGATCGCAAAAGCTATCGGAATGATTCAGATCGGAATAAGTAATGAAAATCCAATGATCGCAAAGTAGTACCCTAACCCTTTCCGATGGTTAAGGTATTGCGATGGAGGCCCAAGTACTTTTTGTACTTTCCGATGGATGCGTCTGCTGAAATTTTGGAATGTAGAGAAACACACTTTTTTGCACTTTTGATCCAAGAAACCTGAAGATTTAATGAAATCCAAGATACCAAGAACACGTTTAAGCCCAAATTCCTATGTTACACTACTTATCACTATGATCAAACGAAAAAAAATTTGAAAGTTTCGGCCAAAAAGCTAGTTTGTGATCTACGAATGTAAATCCACAACTCAACACAAAGAACAAGCCTTTATCTCATCCCATGCTCTTGATACCAATTGTAGAACAATGATAATCTTGTGAAACAAGGGGGTTGATGTTTTTCTAGAGAGAGAGAGTTAGAGAGAGAAATGAAAGAAAACACATATATTGAAATGAGAGAATAAAACAACCAACACCTCTTTCCATGGTGGAAAGAGGTTTAAATACCCCAAGTCCTTAAAGGACTTGGGCTTCCGGCCCATGAACATGCTCATGGGTCGGGCTATGTAATAAATAACACTTAACTTAACTACGAGCCTATAACTACATGGTTGGAGTGACCGAGACTTTCTAAATGCGTAAAACGTATTTCCAACAGAAGGGATACTGAATACAATGAAAAGAGGGGGTATTTATACTTGAAGTGAGGGGTTTGGGTGGTTGATGAAGACGATTTTAAGCCCTTGGATGAGTATCTAGCACTCTCTTTCCTGTTTGTTTTGATCCAAAGGTGGAAAATCACTCACCTTCACACATATCGCCAGCGTGGACGGATTTGTGCTAGTAGGGAGCTGAGGTGGATGACTCTTATTGGTTCTTTGACTATATTGCA
Source organism: Glebionis coronaria (assembly GCA_025667525.1). Taxonomy (NCBI): domain Eukaryota; kingdom Viridiplantae; phylum Streptophyta; class Magnoliopsida; order Asterales; family Asteraceae; genus Glebionis; species Glebionis coronaria. The sequence continues at coordinate 315,150 of JANFOE010000768.1, forward strand.
GTGAATCCACCAATCACAAAAGAGTTTGTGACGCATCAAACAGCCACGTGGAGCATTGTTCTTGGAATCTTGAGTAGTCCACGCGCTTATTTACTCTTAATCTTCTGAAAATGGTGTGTGAATTAAACTTGCTTCTTGATTGGAGTAAACCCCTAATTTCTAGGGTTCTTGGACTGGGAAAGTATATCCCAATTTTCTTGCGTCTCTTTCTCACGTTTATTTTTTCTTTGTGTATATTTTGACCAAAAGTGTAGACTCTTCCAAGTATATACATACTTTCCATCGTCTCTTTTTAATTTCACCTTGGGCCTTTGATCCATTAATCCTTCCATCCGTCTCATATTATTTCAATCTTGGGCTTTTTGGCCCATAAACTTCATCCGTCTTCATTCTTTCTTTCTTTTGGGCTTTTCTTGGGCCTAATCCACTTAAACACATATTACATCTTTCCAAATGGGCTTTTAAGCCCAAATGCTCCAATATGGGACCCACTAGGCCCATTAATCTTTAATAAAGTTATATCCGCTAAAATCGAACTTGTTTTTGGCTTCCTCGATCTTTTCATCAAACTTGTGTCGGTTTTGCCGGTTTTTGCGAACTTGGTACCTACATACACGAAACAAGAAAATATGCACATACAAGGATATATTCATGTGTTTTATGAAATTATTGCTCGTTTTTAGATACAATTGATATGAGTAAAATCACTCATATCACCAACCATGAACTTAAATTGAAAGTTGGTGTTCCAATCATGTTGTTACGAAACACTGATCAAACAAATGGGCTTTGCAACGGAACACGCCTTCGTGTAGATCGGTTTCTTAAAAGTGCCATCCACGCCACTATAATCAACGGAAGCCATTTTGGTAAAAAGGTGATCATTGGAAGGATGAGAATATCACCTTCTGATAAACGATTGCCGATAAAAATAGTAAGGAAACAGTTTCCCGTGTCCGTCTCTTTCACGATGACAACCAACAAAAGTCAAAGACAACCTCTCGGGCAAGTCGGTTTGTATTTGTCACGACCAGTTTTTACACATGGCCAATTATATGTGGCCGTCTCTCGTGTTAAAAGCAAAAAAAGGATTGAAGATAGTTATTCAAGACGAAGACGGAAATCTCACTAATACCACGACCAACGTGGTCTACAAAGAGGTGCTCCAGAATTTATGATCACATCTACATGTACACATATGTCACATTAGTGCAATAAAAGGATTGGTGTTTTTTTGTGATTTACCATAGTGTTTCATGTGACTTTTGTATGATCGCAATTATTAGTATACTTTACGTTCTTTATCCATATGTTGTTTCTTATCTAACAGCTACATAATACGCATTGTATCATACTAACTTTTTTTACGTTCCTTTTAAAATACCCGTGAATTTCACGGGTCTTTTAGCTAGTGTGTATATATATATATATATATATATATATATATATATATATATATATATATATATATATATATATATATATATATATATATATATATATATATATATATATATATATATATATATATATATATATATATATATATATATATATATATAATATATATATATATATATATATATATATATATATATATATATATATATATATATATATATATATATATAGGAAGGTTAATGTGAGAGCTTTTTTAAAGTTGTAAAAATGAGAACTAATCTAAAACACCAATAAAACATTGATACATAATCATATTACCAATAATACATCAAAATATACATTATTTATACAACTTTACATTCTATTGACTAATAAACGACGACTTAGTGTGTAACGTATTACTGATACACAATTAAAAATGTGATACACATACATCAAAATCTCAACAAGATAATATCTTATACATAAAATGGTACATTTGATACACAACCACCAGTAAATAACATGATACACGATACCAAGGCATGATAAAAATCACACCTTAAATCAAGATGTATCACCTAGAATTCGTCAATTTTCAAAAGAAAGCCCATCAAATTATTAAAAAACTTAGTTTTAGTTAATCTCGTTTAAAAATTATTTAAAGTAGAGTGTCATTTGTAAGATTTTAGCTGGTTCTTATTTTTTTAATTTTAAAAAGTTCTCATTTGAACCGATATATATATATATATATATATATATATATATATATATATATATATATATATATATATATATATATATATATATATATATATATATATATATATATATATATATATATATATATATATATATATATATATATATATATATATATATATATATATACTAGCGTCGTAACCCGCCCAACGGGCGGGGTCATTTTTTTTGTTGTTCCGGAGGGTTTACGATTCGTGCATTTTTTATTTCTTGAATTTGTAATTTAACATTTAGTATATTTTAGTTATATTTTACACTTAAGCAACTTTTATTTTTTTTTTTTTTTTTTTTTTTTTTTTTTGGTAACCGTGATTTCCGACTCATTGGCCGACTAATCCACGGGGTTTGAGTCCACCGCCACACAGACTCAAACCAGGTAAAGCCCTCCCTTTTCAGGAGGTTGGCGTGGCCACTTCAAGGTTGTTTGCACCTAGTGGGAATTGAACTTGAGACCTCACACACTTTGGAGTGATAGATACAAATTTTTTTGCCACTAGGCCACCCTTGAGTGGTTTAAGCAACTTTTATTTGTAGGCAACGGCCGGGGTCGCGTTTTTTATTGTTCCGAATGGTTTATTGTTTGTGCGTTTGTGTATTAGTTATATTTGTTGTCAGTAGAGGTGCAGGTAGAAACCTTTTTTATTTTTAAACCGGTACAAAAAATCGGAACCGGTTTTTGAAAAACTGTTTTTTCAACTCGATCGGCTAAAAATAACCAAACTGGTTAGACCGATTTTCAAATTTTACCCGTATTCGGTTTTTTACCAGTTACGTAACCGATTTTACCCGATTTAAACAAAAAAACCCGGTTTCAACCGCTTTTTTGATTTTTTAATTAAATTTTTTTTTATAATATTTGAATTAAAAAAACCGATTATAATAACATGACATGCATAAAATGGGTCCTAATTAACGTTGTTTTTATACATGTTTGTATGTTGACTATCATCATTTCACTCTATTTTGGTTACTTACCTTAAATGGACGACAAGAGACATCATGAAATTTAGTCGTACAACTACGTATCATAAGAAACCTCTAAAATCACATTTACTTTTTGGCAATTGGTTTGCACATTCTTCTTTTTATTTGCATATGTTTGTAGTATTTACAAGTTTATTAAATACATGACGAAGTTTTAAATTCCAAAAAAACCGATGATCAAAATTTATAACAGAAAAAACCGATTCCAAACATTTATAACTGAAAAACTGATAACAAAATTTTATAACCAAAAAAATCGACTCCGAACAGTTATAACCCGGAAAAACGATTTCAAAAAAACCGATAAAACCGAAACCGGTTATTAGAAAAACCATTTTTTTTAAACCGGTTTTCTAATAACCAAAAACCGGTTTTTTGTTTGCACCTCTAGTTGGCATTGCGACTTGTTTTTGTACTAAAAGAAACTAATATTTCTTTTAACATACAACTCATAAAGGATTAGTGACGTTTATTAATTTGAATGAAATGTGAGAATATTACTTTGGGAAATTTGGTACACCGAGCAGTTTGGAGACATATTAAACCTTGCCTTTGAAAATATCAATGGCATAGTGTCTACTCCTTTTTGTTCGAAAATGTCTTCATCAAATATTTCAGTATTATGTTCAATATTCATCATTGTAGCGTTTGTTTTCATCTTCTATTGATCTTCATTCTTCTCTTTGAGTACTTGGAGTGGCTTTCTGAAATTAGCATACATTTTTCGTAAATTAGTATGAATTGACTTTATATTAAGTTTTCAATCAACTATTTTGGCATTGAAAAATGGCTATTTCTGATAGACGTTTTTGCATATACAATAGAAACTGCAGGATTCATGAAACTTTAGTGTAATCTTATGAAACGAAAATAGAAAATAGGCATATATATAGTCCGAGTTTTGTTCCATTTAACCATCTTAGCATGCTAGAAAATCATGAAACTTTCAAATTGTCATGTCATCTTTTACATATAGAGCCGGTTTCTTGGTGGCGCATCCAAAAAAAGTCAGAGTTAAGACTTACAGGCATGTCAGGTGCCATGTCATATTTTGCCAAAAGGTATCGGGTCATATAAACTTAAACCGAGATTTTATAGAAGTCAATAACCTTAAATCTAAAATTTTGAAAGTTGGATCAACGTTTATGGCCTATAAAATGAGTTCATTGCTCAAAATAGAAACAAAACTAAAGTTGGTAGTTTTTTATAATCCAATTAGCGATACCTTGGAAGAGAACTTGAAGAGGTAAATTCTATGGTGGTGAAGCTTGAGGTGAAGTTGAAGGCTCTGTGAGTGACGGGTCGATCGACGTGACAATATTGTTTATTAGAATCAATGGACCTGCAACACCTTTGCCTGAGCGACTCATTTTCGCACCTGCTGCTGCATACTTCTCTGGATATACATATACAAATTAGACTACCACAACATAAGTAAATACAGTAATAAATTTTGTGAGGATGCACGTGAAGATACCTTGTTACCAATATTCTATTATCAAAGCGAAGTTTTTTTTGCATAAATGTAACACTTAGAAAGGGTTTTAACATGAACCTGATTGTACTAAAATGATAGAACCACTCTCATTATGCACCGCGGCCCATTAAGCTCAGCTTTAGATGAGTCCGGAAAAACGACAAGGACGGCTAAAAGGGGATTTTTTTCCTGAACATGCTATAGCTGCTGCATATGTACAAAATAAAGTGGTCAAGTATAATTAAAACATCAAGGGACTTCTCATGAGCGCTCAAACATTCTTAACTTTGTGCCACTTAGTTAGAGTGGTGCTAATTCACAAAAAAGAAGCATATTATTGATTACTGGTTGGTGTTGGACAGCCTAGATAAAAAGTCTTAAAATGGGCTACCTAACTCACCTTCTGTGTCAAGCTTGAATGACCAGAAAACCGACAACGCTAACATACTCCAAACCAGGTGTTGTGGATTTGAACATGTGGACATATATACAAGAATCAAACAATTGATCATAATCTCTTTGAACCAAACACCCGTAAACTAAGTGATCATACAGATCTTAACTACATCGACTCAAACATAAACGAAAATAAAATCAAAAGATATACGAAATTATCAATAATATTGCACTAATAGAGGACAGTAAAGGTGCAAGCCAATTGGTTGAAACTAATGCTAGTAATGCCAAGGATATGGATACTGAAGATAAGGAAAATGCAGGTCCATCATTAGTTGCTTTTGTAGACTCAACCTCAAAAGGAGTTAGTAATGATGCCAAAGTCTATTAGTTAGCTTGTTAGTTTTCATATCATAAATATTTTTTTCCAAAGACACGAACCAGATTCCCAAGACTCAAAGACAAAAATTAGATCGTCAGAACCCCATAGCATCTAATTTATTTGTAAGGTATTTTTGTTGACAGAAGAAGTGATTATCTCTACGAAAGTTTGAAAAATTTGGACATTAAAAGTGGCGGATCAAGTAAGCCAATAATGTTGATTGAGAGCAGGGGTATGATGGTGGTCTTGGAGCTGCATTTCAGCAATAAGAACCACCCTTAGCTGCCTTGAATGGTTGCAGCAAATATGGTCCTATTAGGATTAGAATAATTGTTAGGTGTACCATTGAGTGGTTGATATAATCTGCAGAACTCATTCCTGATCTAACACGACTTTTCCTCCCCCACAACACTTGTGATAATGTACTTTGCACCTCTAACAGCTATGAGTATGTTTTCTTTAGCAATATCCCTCTTTGCTTTCGTTACTTATTTTGTATACATACATACACTTTATAACTTTTACATATATATTACATGAGGGTCAGGTGAAATATTGTTACCATTAAACGGTATATATCTTACCTGAAGAATAGAGAGCTTTGCCTTGAGATCAGCCGTATTTGCTGCCGAAATAAATCATATAAATATATGTATCAATTCAATCATTGTTATATGAGATAACCGATTTAAGGATGAAGAACAGAAAGTCAGATATACATCTTAAGTCTCTCTATGTCCACGACCATCACCTGGTCCTCTATGTGGTGGGGACTGTAAAAACTCCAAACAATCAGAACATTAAGACAGTTCAGACAGTGGTGAACAATGAAGGTAAATTAATTAAATATAAAGTATTTCCTTAAAATAAATCGGCCATAACTTAAACATCTAGCAAGTAATAATTTACCTTTACAGGGGTTTTCCACTCTATTGACTTGAGAGAATAAGCTAAAGGCTTGCAAATAATTCATTCCCTACACAGATTTTGGCTTTGTCATTGATTGTAGTGTATTCACATTGCCCTGAAAGCTGCTGTTGATGATGTGAATTCTGATCCAAGATTTTTACCAGGAAGACGACTAACTGTTTCAATTCACGACTCAAACTAAACTGGTGTCTATGGCATTTTTGGCGGTAAAAAGAACTCGTTTTAATATTATTTAAATCAATGTTAGAAAGTTATAAAATATTTTGTATCGAATACTTATTAGAAATTTGATTTTTTTTTCAGCATTGAAGTACTTGGAGATCTCTTCTGTAGCTGTTATCGGTCCACAAAGTTCTGAGGTGGTTGAGGTGCTTTCACAACTTGCAAATAAATTGCATGTCTCAATACTGTCATTTACTGCTCTCAACCTTGCACTTTCACCTTTCAATTACCATACTCTCTCCAAACAGCCTCGAATTATGTTGCCAGTGCTGCAATTCCAGCTGTTGATGGCAACGTTGACGGTAATTACCCTAGATCGAGTTTGATTGTTCCTCAGGGTGCTTTATCTGTGCATCCTAGCTGGCTGTAGACATGAACATATAATTGTCCATGAAAATATTCACCACTAACCTCTTTGACTTGCGGCTATAACGCCATGTAACATGTATTTGTTGCCCCCTGCAAATCATATGCATTTAAAATAAATTACATTCATGTTTTTTGCTCGAGAATAGGGGTGGCAAAATAGGGGATTTGGATAACAGATCAAACCAACCACCCAACTGAACAAACCCAATTCTGGTTGTTGATAAGTACTTATAAGTTGCTAAAGAATAAGCACCTTGTATAATAGTGTTTGACTTGGGTAATTTTCATAAAAACAAAATAATATTTGAAAAATACATACATTTCGTAAAAACAAATCCGATCAAGTCCATTTAAAATGCGATTTAAATTAATTCTGGTATTCAAACGCATATGGAGAAGATGATTTCAAGTTATTTAATATGATTGTAGAGATAAACACCCCTTAAACTGCACGTTTGCAATAAGCATACCCATAAAACCCATAATCAGTTTCTACATTGGATCAATTTAAACATGCCTTAATTTGAAAATATGTCATCTCGGTATTAGCTCACAGGCGTTCATAAAGTCAGATTTTTCTTTCTTTTCTGTTACAAGATGTTCCTGAATAAAAAATTTAACAATAAAAAAGGGAACGAAAAGTGAAGAGATAACCTTAGATTCATTGAAGACACCATCTAGGTCATCACAGCTCACATCCTTGTCCTACTCAAAATGTGACGGTTTATACCCTTTCATCAGACGTAGAAACATTTGGTGACCAACCTTCTACTTCCGTAACATTCTCTTTACTTGCAGTGTTGATTGACCAGCGTTTGTCACATTGTGAGGAGAAATAAGAGTTGCAGCCTTTACTGTTGGTCTTCCACTTCGCGCTTTTTGCTTACATCTTTTTTAGGTATTCCCTGATGTCATCCAAGTTCTCCATGTGGAAACATCAAAGGGAACTGTAATGGGTCAAAACATCCGTAATAATACACGATTTTTCGGAACTGATTGTTGCAGGTCTTTACCTCAATGTCCCTGCAACCATTTTCTCCATTGTCCACTCCCTTGAAGGCTCAAAGCAAAGAGCTGCACCTTGTGACATACCGTTTTTTTTCTGGTTCAAGCAACTCTTTGCTCTTTCCGATTGTAAGGTGTAAGCTGCACAGGCACAACAAAGACTCACTATTTACATTTAAAAAGATCAAAAACAGATTACTTGATACGTTTGAAATTAATTTATGTGAGTTTCAGTAAGTAGAATGCAAAAATAAATAATCATTCTGGCTTGAAGAAAGATCATTTTTAGTTTTCTCGATGCATGAACTTTAAAGTTTCAAGCTGACTCTTAATTTGTGTCTCCGTTGACCAGTTGGTGGCGCATCTCTCTCAGTTCACCTGAATCTTCTAACAGGAATAACAAATGTACCATCAGGATCATCAAACTAACATTATTATTATAAAATGATTCTAGAAATTTGGAAGTCAAACAAATTAAGACAGTAACATTTTTTGTTTTTTTTCTTGTTCGGGCCTACTTTTTGGTTGCTGCAAGAGATGAGCTACCTACTTGTGTCCTATTTTTAGGGAGTCCTATCACTGACATGGAATGTAGAGAATACAAAAACTCAGCATGAATTAAACAAATTACCCTCAACCACACGTAATTACTAATTCTCACTTTGACTCCAGCATATAATGTAGTCTACATATGCAGAACTTGGCTTATACTTATTATGCAGAACTTGGCTTATACTTAAAGATGGCTAATGATAACTTGATGATACTGACGTGAATCACTCACTATACATATAGCTGCGAGAATAAATATGATTTAGTGGATCCTACTTCATCAAGTGAATTGTGTCTTTTTTTTTCTCATCTAGGAAAACTGAAAGAAAGCAAAAGCGGTTATTCAATAAATATCAGTCACTTTATACAGGTATGGCCTTAAGGGGTTTGGATACCAATTTTATCAGTCATGAGATGTGAAAAAAGACTATTGTTCCTTTCCTGAATGTTAAAACACCTGAGAGCTAAAAATTATATCACTTATCATGGTAGGTTGTAACAGATTAGTACAAGATCCTTTTCTAAATGTGAATCCCCATACCACCTGAGAGCGGAAACCTCCTGGGAGTACCTAATTGTTACACATCTCTAGGAGATATTTCCTTAAATACCAAGTGTAGCGGGGAGCCTTCTAAAGATTACATATGAAATAATAGAAAATGTGATTATACGAAAGTAGTGATAAATCTTATAAAGCACCATAAATCTTATGAAAAGTAGTGGGGAGCTAAGGGGCCGTTAAGACTTGCTTATCTAAACAGCTTATTTGCTTAAAAGTTAAGTTGCTTATCTTTAGGGCGGGTAAGTACTTAATATTGCAGGTGAGTCATGACCAGCAAGTTTTAGTTCCTTACAACGTGACTCGTTCTGAATTGTGGCCTAAACAGCTGCAAAATCAGCAGCCAAACGCCATTTAAACTCCAAAAATCAGTAGCAAACTCGCGAACCGCGTCTTTCAAGATTGACTAAAATACGAACCACGTCTTTCAACTTCAGTTCATAGTATCCAATAATCTTGTTCGGGTGTCATCAATGATTCAGAAAAAGACAAACCACGTCTTTCAACTTCGACTAAAAAAATTTGGGAAGCTCGAGCCCCTATGAAATAAGATAGACCAGCATCAAGATAAACCACATCGTTGTGATTAAATCAAAATTATCTCATGGATTTGTAGAAAGTGATTTAATTTGAGATCTAAAAGGATTAAACACAAGAAAATAATTAGAAAAATAAGAATCAGCACGAAGAACAAACTCTCTAAATATTAACTGAAAGTGGAATATTATCAATAATTTTTGGTATTATCATGATTATTGGTATTAGTTGAAAGTTTGATTGTCACGCAGTCCTTCATTCATGTGCCAAGATCCATTGAAGGTTTTGCCGTAAGAAAATACATACATAATGTCAACTTATCATACAGTTAAATAGTAAGAAGTAGCTTACATTCTTTTTTTCTGAAGAACACCCATTGCTGGGGCTTTCACAGCTTCTCTGGCCTGATCAGGTCCGGTTTTCTTGTTATGTTCCTTAGACTAACCATTTTCCATATCGAGAATTAATCTCTTTGCTTGACCTACAATGATATATACATATTATTCAAGCAACTATTTCAATTATGATTATAGCAAAAATAATTGCATTCGTGTCTACGTGAATGAGATTTTAAGGTGCTGACTGGGCTCTTTGATTATATTTAAAAAAACAAACATTCTTTGCTTTGTTTGACTTGGAAGCAGCTGTTGGTGTCATCTAAACACAAAACCTTATTTCATTTGACACTCGTTTTTTCTATTTTGGCTACGGGATCAGATCTGAATTCAAACCGAAGGTCATTATAACAATGAATGATAATTATAACAATGAATGATAATTATAAAAATGAATGATAATGATAATGAAAATGATTATAACACATACAAATATTAGGGTTTCAAGCGATTCATTGGATTGAATAAAGATTGTGTGAATATAGGATATATTTTAAAATATTATTGTTATTATCTTAAATATTTTCTAAAACATTTATATCTAAATAATTATCTTAGAATTTTAAGAAGATATTAATAGAGTTTTTAATAAGGAAACACAAACTATTAGTTAGCCTAGTTGGTAAAACTGGTGGCGCCTGAATGCATAGACCAGGGTTCAAACCTTGTCATTAATATTATTTTCAATAAATTTCGAAATTATACAAATTTTTACAAAACGTGATATATAAAACTGCGTTTTCAAAACTGCGTTTCTAAAACACGATTTTCAAAAAACTGCGATTTCGAACAAAAATTTGGTAGGATTTGGAGATTTTCTAGGGAATACTCAAATCCTATTGGCTAAAAGATGTGACTGGGATATGACTGGGATCAAAACTGTGGTTTCAAGTCATAATTATACCTATATATAATATAGAGATAGGCGCATTCATATGAGAAGGGTGATTTTTGTGAAATAATGAGATAGATCTTAACCATCCGTTTTTCCCCACTTTATTTTTTAATTCTACAGTGTCCATATATCTACAAACTACACCAAGTATTTCAAGTTACTATATTAGAAAGAAAAACACACACACACACACTCTATATTTCTAAGGTGAAACCATCAGAACTCTCTGAACAGTGGTGGTTTTCACAGTCAGCCACCAAACCTCACCACCGACAACCAACCTTCAGCGGCGACCTCCGGCCTTAAAGTGACAGCAACTTCACCACCTTCTTCACCATCAATCACGGTCTTCACAACCAACCACCACCTCCTTCTTCACCACCGACCATCACAACCTTCCTCAACCACCTACCATCATATTATCACCGGAAATCACAAATAACCACCGTTAATTACAATCATCCTCATCATCAAAAACAAAAAAAGAATCTCAAAGTTAATACTTATTACAATAAATTCGTCAAATTAAAGTTGTAAGATTCGATAATAGAAAAATTGATGATTACGACGGAGAAGAAAGTGAAATCAACGAAGATGATTCAGCTAAGAGCATGAAGAAGATGAAGAATGCAGAAATTAGTAAACACAGATACACAGTAAGTATGGATTAAGTATTTGGTTCAATTATTAGAGGTAAATTATATTTATTGTATTAGATTTTTTTGTTAATTAGTTATTTCTATGATTGTGTAGATATTAAGGTTGCGTGTAGAGGTGGCAAAATGGGTGGGCACGGGCGGCGGGCTAAACGGGCAACGGGCTAAACGGGCGACGGGCTAAACGGGCGCGGGCGAAACGGGCGGGCGAAACGGGCGGGCGAAACGGGCGGGCGAAACGGGCGGGCGAAACGGGCGCAAGCTAAAAAAGGAAAAAAACATATAAAAACCTACAAATAAAAAATAAAATACTTGTTTGAAAGCCGGGATAAAAAATTTAATAAAAAATATTCGTGGACTATACTAATTTGTATTTTACAAGTGCGCCCCCATTTATTTTCTTACATATGCGCCCGTTTAGCCCATTCATTATAAAGAATAGGAAAAAAGTGCCCATCCTTTGTTGAAAATGGGCAAAAAGTGCCCATATGTATTAAAATGGGCAAGATTTGCCACCTCTACTTGCGCGTGAGGATATATAGGAGAAATTGTTTCTTCTGTAAGAGATATTTCTTTCGCGCGTGAAGACATAGGAGATATTTTTTCTTTGCGCGCGAAGATTTAGGAGATATTTTTCTTCGCGCGCGAAGATGTAAGAGATATATTTTTTCGCGCGCGAAGATATAAGAGAGATTTTTTCTTCGCGCGTTAAGATAAGAAAAACTTTTTTTCGGGCGCGAAGATTTAGGAGATATTTTTTCTTCGCACGTGAACACTTTTTATTTTTGGAGTAATGGAGAAGCCCTTTCTGTGGCTGAAAAAAATTGAAGGGAAATAAGTTGATGGAACTTTGGAATGCACAAACAGTGGAATGTAGGTCGTTTTCTGTTTTTTTTTTTTTTTTTTTTGGTAACCGTGATTTCCGACTCATTGGCCGACTAATCCACGGGGTTTGAGCCCACCGCCACACAAACTCAAACCAGGTAAAGCCCTCCCTTTTCAGGAGGTTGGCGTGGCCACTTCAAGGTTGTTTGCACCTAGTGGGAATTGAACTTGTCGTTTTCTGTTTGTAATGGGTAAAACGAGAAAACTAGCACAAAAGCAAACATGGTAACTGCTTTATTGTATGAAACCTAGTAGATTATTCTACTCAAAATCTTAGATTATATATGAAATGAAACAATATTTTGTAATTAAATATTTCCACTAGCTTTTACTAAAGACATAGGTGTTTTATGTCAATGTCACACAGCCTGCACAAAACATACTAGTTTTGACTCGTGACCTAACCCGTCCGCCACTCATTTTGCCATCTTTTGTTGGACTAAGGGGGTGAAACTTATATCTGTGTAAGTTTCTAATCACGTTAGTTATGTGAAATTTTGTCCAGGCATTCTCAGCACTATAGATTACCACTACTAAGCAAAATGATTATGCAATTTAATTATGTGTGTTCTGGATTTTGTTTGTTTTTGGTGTTCGAGTTATAGAAATCCTGTTGTTAGTTATCGCCATACCCTTTTAGAGGGTATTTGGCATTGCTTATTTAAGTTTTTGTTTGCTTATTGACAAAGCAGATACACTTGGAGTGTTTGGACCAAACTGCTTATTTGCTTATTTTTACAACAAGCATTTAAATAGTCAAGAGGTACCAATCGGATAATTTTTTAGCAAACAAGCACCTAAAAAGTAAGAAGGTACCAAGGAGAAGCTGAAGGAAGCGAGTTGTCGTGTTTCCTGAAATGATCAAGTACATGTAATGGTAATAAGTTATCAGGGTGTTTGGTTTACCTTATATTCGGGCTTCTGAACTTATTTTATGTGGATATATTTTACAATGCAGTCTTACTATAGCCATTAGTTGATTATTAGACATATTCCCCTTGGCGAAGGAAGTTTCATACATTCATTGGCTTAAGAATTGAAATTTTTGTGATGAACCACCATCTTCAATTCTTTTGTAATCTGTTATGTTACCTGCAAATCGCATAATATTCTTGTTCTCCAATGCTTCTCAATAAGCGTTGAGGATTAAATTAAATTTTGTCTTGGTAACAAAGTAACTTTTATTACCTACTTCCTCATGAGCGGAAGAGTAAAGCAGTGACTTTAGAAGTCTTGTCTGCATAGGATCTTCTAAAGTATCATAGCCCCTTTCCAAAAAACAAACAATTATGTATGCTTTCTGATCAACTAGTAACTATTACCCGTTTTACATCTTTGTGCCACTAATTGATCTTCTAAACTACAATTTCGTACTGACAACAGGGCATGTTTTAGAGCAACCAAATTTATACATCGTGTCAATCAGTAATTAGGCTTGTTTGACCCGCCTATGTACAATAGAACTCCATCTACTTTCTTATGTGCCAGAGGCTCAGCCCACACCTGCTTTTTTTTGTTTAAATTGTAATAATTAGATAGTTCCAAATGCACTTCTAAACACCTTAACATGAAGTATGAGAGAATTGTTACCTCCAAATCGCCATTTTTCTTAGTTATTTTTTCTTTAAGTGTAAATGTATCTCCACCAGGGTGTGAGAGCCAACAAGTAAATTTTAGAAATTTAATAGGGGAAACTGAAATTTTGAAAGTTGATCAACTCCAATAATAAGCTTAGTTTATATGATTTTCATGTCCTCGATACTTTTATTCGTTCACTTGATATGATATCTAATGAATATGTATATCCTACAGGTTTATCTGAGAAAACAAGTAGACGGCCTTAAGGCTGATATGATGTTCTGTAATGAGCTGAATCTCATGCCTTCCTTGTGTCATTGGTCAGTTTAAACCTTTAGACGCCTTGGGTGATTTAGAAGCAGGGGTCAATGTCACGCCTTTCCATTTACAACGACGATTGAAGCTTGGCTAAATAAAATACACCGATATTCGTTAAAATCTCGTTGATCAAACTCATAGTTACCCTAGAGGGATGACTGAAGACATCAAGGTACATGTGGGTGAACTCACATTTGTAGCAGGCCTCATGATTAAGGACTTACTATATTACATTAGTGTCCCCACTTGTTAGACGTTTGTTCTTAGCCACATGTAAAGTTCAGACTCGAATGAAAAAATGAAAAAAAAAAATCATATGGCTGCTGGTTGAAGATGGAAACCTATGGAATAAAATCCCTTTTTCATAAGTTTTGATACAATGAAGAGAGCTCCGAAGGGTCAAATTCTGATAGTGGAGAGGACATGGAGGTCTATGGGATCAACCGTGACCAATGTTCTAAATAGCGTAAGGCGTGGCGCGGCGGCAAGGCTAAGCCTCAAGCTTTTGCGGCTAAGGCGAAGCTTTTGCGTTTTTAAGGCGTGACTTAAGGCGGCAAAAAATGTGATTTTATTTTTATATTTATATTGTTTTTATAGAAACCGAGATTAAAAAAAACGTTGTAGTACATAATGAATAAGGTTAAACTGCTATTTTTATATGTAATTTTCGTTACTTAAAAAAAACTAAAAAAAATTGGAGTTGAATGAAAAAAACTCGCCACGCCTCACGCCTTTGCCCGCCATATCGCGCCTTTTAACGCCTTTATCACGCCACGCCTACAACCCACGCCATGGTCTATATCGTAACGGCGAGGTCACGCCTCACGCCTTGGCGACACCTTTGTGCCGCCATGGCGCACCTTTTAGAACCTTGACCGTGACTATGAGTACGAGATTGGCCCAACTTGGACTCATTATCTGATAAAAAGATTGTTGAAGTAGAATCCAACCCAAAATACAAGGAAGGTAAGGATAGCGAGTTGAAACTTTTTCAAACACAATGGTGGATATAAAAATGGCCACTTCAGGAGTGGTATGAGTCATGAGAAAGACCAGCTGGTCCCAAAAATTATCGTTACATGCATGTACTAGATCCGACTCCATAGATGTTATAAAATCTTATGTGGTCATTGGTCTCCTGATTTCTTTTTTGTGTTCAACAGCTAATGCCGGAAGACTTGGAGGTTAATACCTTTTGAAGTTATCTATTATTTAGATATTTTGCCATTTGTATCATCTGTACTTGCAGTTGTGCTAATGGTAACCTAAGTTTCTTTTTCTTTGACATGTAAAGGAGTATGCGTAAAAAAATTATTGGAAGATGGAAAAACTTTATAAAGGCTGCCTGTATACATAAAGGCATTGGAGGTCAGTTTTTCCTTTTGTAAAATACTTAAGATATATATTATATACTTACTTCTTAGATTAGTTATTTAGAAAATAGTTGGTTATGGTCAGAGCGTAGTTACATGCTTTTATGGATTATAGGTGGAATATCGTAGATTATAGTGTTAGTGGATAAACATAACCCTCTCCAATTTCCGTTTTACCAGCAAATTTGTAAGCGCTTTCTAGTTTTGCCCCATTTCGACCAGTTTGGATATGTTGCATCGCTGGAACAAACCAAACGATTAACCAAAAATATTTTGTCCGTTTGGGCCAAGATTGCCTCTTCTACTATATGAGACAAGTTGAAAACTAGTCTACTGAACACCAA